>JARQOD010000003.1:177068155-177098767 GCA_033576555.1 Oophaga sylvatica | reverse complement strand
CAACAATCAGTTATACACTGCACAAATTTGGCCTTTATGGAAGCGTGGCACGAAGAAAGCCATTTCTCAAAGATATCCATAAAAAGTGTCGTTTAAAGTTTGCAACAAGCCGCCTGGGAGACACACCAAACATGTGGAAGAAGGTGCTCTGGTCAGATGAAACCAAAATCGAACTTTTTGGCAACAATGCCAAATCATATGTTTGGCACAAAGGCAACACAGCTCATCACCCTGAACACACCATCCCCACTGTCAGGGCCGGCGTCAGCACCTGGTGCACACAGGCAAGTGCCGGGGCCCTGAGCAGGTGGGGGGGCCCACTCGCCGTCAGAGACAACGGCGTACTAGGAGGGGCCCTGTGCCAGTTCCGCCACCCACGAATGGGCCCCCCTGCTTGCTCAGGGCCCCAGCACGTGCAATACTTACCTCTCCCTGCTCCACCGCTGTGACGTCTTCCGTGTTTCCTGACAGCGACATTCAGGTCAGAGAGTGCGATGACGTCACGTCTGTGCGCCCTCTGCCTGAACAGTCACAGTGCAGAGAGCTGGAAGATGGCGACGCTGAGGAGTCCAGAGTAGAGCAGTGCCCAGCGAGGAGAGGTATTTCATTTTTTTTAATGTTAGGAGCAATATATGGGGAGCATTATACACTGGAGAATTATATATGGGGCCCATCATACACTTGAGCATCATAGATAGGGCCCATTATACACTGGAGCATTATATATGGGGCCCATCATACACTGGAGCATTATAAATGGGGCCCATCATACACTGGAGCATCATATACGGGGCCCATTATACACTGGAGCATTACATGGAGCCCATTATATATGGAGCATTATATATGGGGACCATTTTATTTGGAGCATTATATGGGGCTCATCATACACTGGAACATCATATATGGTGCCCATCATATACTAGAGCATCATATGGGGTTCATTATTTATGGGACATCATATAGGGCCCTTTATATATGGAGCATCATATGGAGCCCATTCTGTATGGAGCAATATATGGGGCTCATTATTCTGTATAGAGCAATATATGGGGCTCATTATTCTGTATGGGGGACTATACTGTCCGGTTTTTGAGCTATTGTAGAATTTACAATAGATATCACTCATGTAATGTAAGAAGTGAAGTATTTGGCATTGTACTATACCTATATTTCTCTGCCGTATCGGAGCATCATGAATTGTGGTATGTGTTAAAGGGGCCCACTGAGACTCTTTCGCCTGGGGACCATGAAAACCTGGAGCCAGCCCTGCCCACTGTCAAACATAGTGGTGGCAGCATCATGGTTTGGGCCTGCTTTTCTTCAGCAGGGACAGGGAAGATGGTTAAAATTGATGGGAAGATGGATGGAGCCAAATACAGTACCATTCTTGAAGAAAACCTGTTGGAGTTTGCAAAAGACCTGAGACGGGACGGAGATTTGTCTTCCAACAAGACAATGATCCCAAACATAAAGCAAAATCTACAATGGAATGGTTCACAAATAAACGTATCCAGGTGTTAGAATGGCCAAGTCAAAGTCCAGACCTGAATCCAATCGAGAATCTGTGGAAAGAGCTGAAAACTGCGGTTCACAAAAGATCTCCATCCAGCCTCACTGAGCTCGAGCTGTTTGCCAAGGAAGAATGGGCAAGAATTTCAGTCTCTCAATGTGCAAAACTGATAGAGACATACCCCAAGCGACTTGCAGCTGTAATCGCAGCAAAAGTGGCGCAACAAAGTATTAAGTTAAAGGGGCCAAATAATATTGCACGCCCCACTTTTCAGTTTTTGTATTTCCACAAAAATTTTAAATAACCAATAAATTTCGTTCAACTTAACAATTGTGTCCCACTTGTTGATTCTTCACCAAAAATTTACATTTGGTATCTTTATGTTTGAAGCATGATATGTGGGAAAAGGTTGAAAAGTTCCAGGAGGAAGAATACTTTCGCAAGGCACTGTATTTGCACAGAAGCGGTGGTGGTGAAGATAGAGAAATTAAGTTCTCAGTCTTCTGCACCAGTGCTGTGATTCTCTCATGCGAGAGAATTGGATCACACTAAGATGATACTCGGATAAGTCTCTGACAGAGTTTGAGCCCAGAGTCATGGCATCACAAGACCCAAATATTGTAATAAAGACAATACCCATTTTGTTGGAATAAATGGCCGCGATGTTTATTTAGGGTTACTTAACCCCTTCACCCCCAAGGGTGGTTTGCACGTTAATGACCGGGCCAATTTTTACAATTCTGACCACTGTCTCTTTATGAGGTTATAACTCTGGAACGCTTCAACAAATCTTCGCGATTCTGAGATTTTCTCATGACATATTGTACTTCACGTTAGTGGTAAAATTTCTTCGATATAATCTGCGTTTATTTTTGAAAAAAACCGCAAATATGGCGAAAATTTTTCAATTTTCAAACTTTGAATTTTTATTCCCTTAAAACAGAGAAATATGTCACACAAAATAGTTAAGAAATAACATTTCCCACATGTCTACTTTACATCAGCACAATTTTGGAAACAAAATTTTTGTTTGTTAGGAAATTATAAGGGATAAAAGTTGACCAGCGATTTCTCATTTTTACAACAAAATTTACAAAGCCATTTTTTTTTAGGGACCACCTCACATTTGAAGTCACTTTGAGGGGTCTATATAGCAGAAAATACCAAAAAGTGACACCATTCTAAAAACTGCACCCCTCAAGTTACTCAAAACCACATTCAAGAATTTTATTAACCCTTCAGTTGCTTCACAGGAGCTGAAGCAACGTGGAAGGAAAAAATGAATATTTAACTTTTTAGCCACAAAAATGATCTTTTACAAACTTTTTTTTATTTTACAAGGGTAAAAGGCGAAATTGGACAGATAAAGTTGTACAATTTCTCCTTATTACGCCAATACCCCATATGTGGGGGAAAACCACTGTCTGGGCGCACGGCAGAGCTCGTAAGGGAAGGAGTGCCGTTTGACTTTTATCAAACTAAAATTGGCTGGAATTGAGATTAGACGCCATGTCGCGTTTGGAGAGCCCCTGATGCCCCTAAACAGTGGAAACCCCCCACAAGTGACACCATTTTGGAAACTAGACCCCCTAAGGAACTCATCTAGATCTGTTGTGAGCACTTTGAACCCCCAAGTTTTTCACACAAGTTTATAATGCCTGGGTGTGAAAAAAAAACAAAACAATTTTCCACAAAAATGATTTTTTAGTCCCAAA
Organism: Oophaga sylvatica; assembly: GCA_033576555.1. Taxonomy (NCBI): domain Eukaryota; kingdom Metazoa; phylum Chordata; class Amphibia; order Anura; family Dendrobatidae; genus Oophaga; species Oophaga sylvatica. Next base: position 177,095,539 of record JARQOD010000003.1, on the reverse strand, counting down.
TTTTAGATTTTTCCCAAGGAAATTGGACCCCAAAAGTTGTTGTCCAATTTGTCCTGAGTACGCTGATACCCAATATGTGGGAGAAAACTACTGTATGGGCACACGTTGGGGCTCGGAAGAGAAGTAGTGACGTTTTGGATTGCAGACTTTGATGGAATGGTCTGGGGGCGTCATGTCGCATTTGGAGAGCCCCTGATGCACCTAAACAGTGGAAACCCCCAACAATTGACCCCATTTTGGAAAATAGACCCCACAAGGAACTTATCTAGATGTGTGGTGAGCACTTTGAACCCCGAAGTGCTTCACAGAAGTTTATAGCGTACAGCCGTAAAAATAAAAAATCCTTTTTATAAAAAAAAAATGATTTTTTTTCGCCCCCAATATTTTTTCAAAAGGGTAACAGGAGAAATTGGACCCCAAAAGTTGTCCAATTTGTCCTGAGTACGCTGATACCCAATATGTGGGAGAAAACTACTGTATGGGCGCACGTCAGGGCTCGGAAGGGAAGTAGTGACGTTTTGGATTGCAGACTTTGATGGAATGGTCTGAGGGCGTCATGTCGCATTTGGAGAGCCCCTGATGCACCTAAACAGTGGAAACCCCCCACAAGTGACCCTATTTTGGAAAATAAACCCCACAAGGAACTTATCTAGATGTGTGGTGAGCGCTATGAAGCCCCAAGTGCTTCACAGAAGTTTATAACGTACAGCCGTAAAAACAAAAAAATCATTTTTTTTTTACAAAAATGATATTTTCGCCCCCAGATTTTTATTTTCCCAAGGGTAACAGAGGAAATAGGACAAATTGCACAATAACTCTTGGGGTCCAGAGTACGCTGATACCCCATATGTGGGGGTAAACTACTGTTTGGGCGCATGGCAGAGCTCAGAAGTGAAGGAGCACCGTTTGACTTTTTCAACGCAGAATTGGCTGGAATTGAGATCAGACGCCATGTCACATTTGGAGAGCCCCTGATGTGCCTAAACAGCGGAAACCCCCCAATTCTAACTCCAACCCTAACCCCAACACACCCCTAACTGTTATGATTTGGTAGCTGAGGAGAGCCGGCAAAAACGGCAATACACCAGAGAGGTTGGAATCTACTGGATTGCAGTACCCTGACTAACCACCACAACTAAAGGCAGCCGTGGAGCGTTCCTACGTTGGTACTAGACGCCTCGTCACAGCCTGAGAGGTTAACTACACCTAAAGATAGAAAGAGGAAAGCTATCTGCCCCGGAGCAGATCCCCAAAGACCATAGGAAGCCCCCAAACATGTAATGGCGGTTAGACAAGAGGAAATACAGACACAGACAGAAAATAGTAAGAGCAAACGTTGGGGCCCAATCTGCCTAGAAAAAAAGGATAGGAAGGACACTTACTGCAATCCAAAAAACCCTAAAAAATACCAACTCTACTAATTGCAAAAACACCTGAGATCACACGACCTCTACCACCTAAATTAGTTCTCTGGTGTAACAAAACTAAGCCGCAGCCACTGAAAAAACTGGAAAAGGCAAATGAACAAATAACAGTGGCTCAGATAAACTGAGAGGAGCACAAGCCCCCGGAGGGACCTGGCTGACCTCCACAGAAGTGCAGGGAACAATGCAAAAAGCAAGAACAAAAATAAAAACAGAAAATATCTTATCTGAGAGCAGGAGAAGAGGCAAGACTCAGCAAGCTTCCAAGTGAACCAGGAACCACAGTTGAGACAAGAACAATTGATCACCGGCAACCATGATGGGAGGGAACCTCCCTTATATAAGACCAGTCTGTAACTCCTGATTGCCAATCCTCATTGAATGGTTCAGTACTGTTTGTAACCACCAGAGGGAGCTTCTGCTCAGAATTCATTTCTAAAACATTCACAACACCTAACCCTAGTCCCAACCCTAACCACAAACCTAACCCTAACACACCCCTAATCCCAACCCTAACTTTAGCGCCAACCCTAACTTTAGCCGCAACCCTAACCCTAACTGGAAAATGGAAATAAATACATTTTTTAAATTTTATTTTCCCTATTTAAGGTGGTTATAAAGGGGGGGTTTGATTTACTATTTATAGTGGGTTTTTATGATTGGCAACTGTCACGCTAAAAGACTCTTTTTATTGCAAAAAATAGTTTTTGCATCACCACATTTTGAGAGCTATAATTTTTGCATATTTTGGCCCACAGTCATGTGAGGTCTTATTTTTTGCGGTACGAGTTGACGTTTTTATTGTTACCATTTTTGAGCACGTGACATTTTTTGATCGCTTTTTATTTCGATTTTTGGGAGGTGAGAATGAACAAAAATCAGCAATTCATGAATTTCTTTTGGGGGGGGCGTTTATACCGTTCCGCGTGTGGTAAAATTGATAAAGCAGTTTTATTCTTCGGTTAGTACGATTACGGCGATACCTCATTTATATAAATTTTTTTATGTTTTGGTGCTTTTATAGAATAAAACCAATTTTATATAAAAAATAATTATTTTTGCATCGCTTTATTCTGCGAGCTATAAGTTTTTTATTTTTTCGCTGATGATGCTGTATGACGGCTCGTTTTTTTTGCGGGACAAGATGACGTTTTCAGCAGTACCATGTTTATATCGGTCTTTTTGATCGCGTGTTATTCCACTTTTTGTTCGGCGGTATGATGATAAAGCATTGATTTTTTGCTTGTTTTTTTTTTTTTAAGGGGTTCACTAAAGGGGTTAACTAGTGGGACAGTTTTATAGGGGGGTCGTTACGGACGCGGCGATACCAAATATGTGTACTTTTATTGTTTTGCTTTTTTTATTTACAGGAAAAAATGAATATTTTGGGGAATATTTTTTTTAAATTATTTATTTTGGAATTTTTTTTAAAACATGTTTATTTTATTTTTTTCACTTTATTACTTTGTCCCAGGGTGGGAGACGTCTTTCAAGAAAAGAAGATCCCGCCCTCCCTCCCTCTTTTTTATGTCGCGATGTTTTGTTTGTGGGAAAATCGCCTTATAGCAGGGTGGATTGGTTAATTTGGTTATTATTTAATAAGTTTAAATGGTGGTTTATGACTTGTTCATTACATTCTTTAAGTAACCCTAAATAAACATCGCGGCCATTTATTCCAACAAAATGTGTATTGTCTTTATTACAATATTTGGGTCTTGTGATGCCATGAACAAGTCATAAACCACCATTTAAACTTATTAAATAATAACCAAATTAACCAATCCACCCTGCTATAGGGCGATTTTCCCACAAAGAAAACATCACGACTAGTGTTGAGCGATACGATACTGCAAATATCGGGTATCGGCCGATATTAGCTGTATTGGAATTCCGATTCCGAGTTCCGATATTTTCGTCATATCGGATACCGGAATCTTAATTGTCACTGTCACTGTCAGTGTCCGTCGGTCGGGTCTGTCAGGAGTCAGCGGCACTTACCCGGCAGAAGATCTCCGGCGGTCACATCCCGGGCTGCTTAATGGCCGCCATCCTCTTCTCCCCGGCGGTCACATGCAGTTTCTCGCGATAACTGCAGTGACTGCTGGGTAATCGCGGCCGTAAAGCAGTCCGATGACGTCACCGCCGGGGAAGCTGGTAAGCAGCTGTGCTGCGCCGGGATGTCAGGCTCTGCCTGTCATTGCGATGTAGCAGAGTTGGATCGTCGTGGGACACTCGTTACTATGGACTGCGTCGGACAGGTGGTATACTGTTGGTTTGTTTTTTTTATTTTTTTACAGGAGATCGATGGCGTCGCAGGAATGAGAGAGTAATAAAAAAAATGAAAACTGTGTTGTCTCTTTTATTTCATTAAAAGACTTTTTTCTTGCTGTGTCTTTTTTTTAAACATTTAATAACTTTGGGATTAATAATGGATCGGTGTCTTATTGACACCTCTCCATTATTAACCGGGCTTATTGTCACCGTGCAATCAACGGTGACAATAACCCCTTATTACCCCACTTGCCACCGCTACAGGGCAGTGGGAAGAGCCGGGTAAAGTGCCACAATTGGCACATCTTTTGATGCGCCAAATGTGGGGCTGCTGTAGCCTGGTATTATCAGGCTGTTGAGGGCCAAAATCCATGGGCCTTGACAGTCTTTTAATACCAGGCCGCAGCAGTCTGCATTTTACTTGGCTGGTTAACAAAAATAGGGGGGATCCCCACGCCGTTTTTTTTTCGAGGGGATTCCCTATTTTTGTTAACCAGCCAAGCTAAGCAGACTGCTGTGGCCTGGTATTATCAGGCTTGCAAGGTCCATGGATATTGGATCCTTACCAGCCTGAAAAACCAGGCCTCAGCGGTCTGCTTCATCTGGCTGGTTAACAAAAATAGGGGGGACCCCACGCTAATTTTTTTCGAGGGGATCCCCTATTTTTGTTAATCAGCCAAGATATGCAGACTGCTGTGGCCTGGTATTATCAGGCTGGCAAGGTCCATGGATCTTGGCTCCTTAACAGCCTGAAAATCCAGGCCTCAGCGGTCTGCTTCATCTGGCTGGTTAACAAAAATAGGGGGGACCCCACGCCAATTTTTTTCGAGGGGATCCCCTATTTTTGTTAATCAGCCAAGATATGCAGACTGCTGTGGCCTGGTATTAGGCTGGCAAGGTCCATGGATCTTGGCTCCTTAACAGCCTGAAAATCCAGGCCTCAGCGGTCTGCTTCATCTGGCTGGTTAACAAAAATAGGGGGGACCCCACGCCATTTTTTTTTTCGAAGGGAACCCCTATTTTTGTTAATCAGTTCCCTCTGACGTCACTGATGGTGTCCCTGGCTGACCTGAAGTGAAAGTGGAAAGCAATCAATTAAGCTTTCCACTTCCTCTCCTGTCAGCCAGGAGAGGAACTCATTCATTTGGGGGTTTACTGTGAGGCTGCAGCATTAGCTGCGGTCCCTGCAGTAAACATTAACCCTTTCTGAAGGATTACACCGTGGGACCTGACTGTGCATCGGATTGGTAAGAATAATTTTGCTTTATTATTTTATTTTTATTACAGGAAATGGTTTTAGCAGGTAAATAAAATATGGTCAAAAACTGTGTGATTATTTCATTAAACTTCTTTTTTATTAAAGTGTGTGTGTTTGATTTTTCTTTCATACAATAGGATTAATAATTGATAGTTGTCTAATTGACAGCTCTCAATTATTAACCTGGCTTAAAGTGACCTTTCAATTGCAAGGTCATTTTAACCCCTTATTAACCCATTCGCCACCGCTACAGGGCAATGGGAATAGACGGGCAAAGTGCCAGAAAGGGCAAATCTAATTAGAGATTTGCCCTTTCTGGGGTGTCTGGGGGCAGATGTTAGTAGCCGGGGGGGGGCCAAAAATAATGGTCCCTCTCTGGGCTATTATTATCTGCCCCCACTCACTGGCTTTGTCTGTCTGGTTGCGAAAATAGGGCGGGAGCCCACGCATTTTTTTTCAGCAATTTTACACCTCATATATATATATACATGTCATTGAGTTTGTGACACATATATATATATATTTATAGTTCATACACTTCTACATAGTATAATAGCCGCTAATTCAATTGCCGGCTTTTGTGAAAATGCAGAACCCGACATGAAATGACACTTGGTGTACATAGGGTTAACCATGTCCTTTGCTATCTGATTTGCACAAACAATTAAATCAGTCTATGTGTGCAAAATTTCACACCTGTAGGGGTTAATTAAAGGTGTAAATTCGTAGCAAAAAAGTCCGTTTTTTTTACAACGAATTTACACCTTTAATTAACCCCTACAGGTGTGAAATTTTGCACACATAGACTGATTTAATTGTTTGTGCAAATCAGATAGCAAAGGACATGAAAAGACATGGTTAACCCTATGTACACCAAGTGTCATTTCATGTCGGGTGCTTCTGTCTTTTCACTGAAGCCGGCTTTACCTGGCAATTGAATCAGAGGATATTTTACTATGTAGAAGTGTATAAACTATACATATATGTATATATATATGTCACAATGACATGTGTATATATATATATATGTATTCTATGTGTGTATATTTAGTGTTTACAAGGAAAGAATGGGGTTTTTTTAGTTCTGATATTTTGTTCCCATAGACTTACATGGGACTTACGGTATCGGAATCGGATATCGACAATATTTTAATGGTATCGGCGATACCATTCCGATTCCGATACTTAGGGATATCGGAAAGTATCGCTCAACTCTAATCACGACATAAAAAAAGAGGGAGGGAGGGCGGGATCTTCTTTTCTTGAAAGACGTCTCAAATCTGCCCCAGCAACCAAACAGCTGGGCTTAAATAGATTTCATGTGCCTGCCATAAAATGGCTCAACCAATCAAAAGCCCATAAATTCGGGCGCCAAGAAACCAGCTGAGACTGGAAATAACTGCTCGTGGCAACTGCCACAGCAGACCAGTGACCTAAGTTTGACCCCAAAACATGACAGAAATAAAAAGCCAATTCTAAACCATTTTATTAGGTCTGTGAGGCCATGAGACCCCCCTGTATTTTCCTTTGGATGGGGGGCTTACATTAACATAATTGGCCCGATTCTCTCATGTGAGAGAATCGACTGCCGTGTGACCATAGTCTTATGGAGATGCTTCGTCACAGACAGTATCAATGGGAATTCTTATTAAAATGAGTTTCTATGCTATGATAAATAATATTTAGGCTGCCGGTGTCCTCCTGGGCCTAGATGAGGCTACTGTGTTCAGGTCAGGAGACCTGTGGTCCGCATTGAAATCATGAATGTCGGGAGCATTACACCGGCCTGCATGTATATTACAGTGTGGTGCTGAATATGCAGGCCGCTTCAGGGAAAATGATGCCATCATGCTGGACAATAAGCTACATGGCTGCTCTGTCTGATTTCATTGAAATACAATGTTGTATATTAACGGCATTTATGACGTGAAGAAAAGCATGAACTATAGGTGCAGTGTTGTTATAAGTCTGAAGATTCCAGGGACTGATGAACAATGACTAAGTCTTTGTGCATTCTAATGTACATATACTTGACATTATGTGACTACAGACTTGTGAATCCTCACAGCACGCACAGTGTGCGCTGTCACGATTCTCCGGTGCAGGTATTGGGCGGTCATGTGACCTCAAGTATGCCAATTGCATACTTACAGCCACATTCCAACTAGACGTGCCCACTCTTGCTCAATTCACTTGTAACGATCGAGGCTGCGTACGTCTAGCTGGCATGTGACCGCATGTATGCATATCGCCATAATTTCATACATAGTTTTTTCTGTTTTATTCCATTGTAAATTCCACATAAAGATATTGTTTAATCTGAATGTGTTATATTGCGGAGCATTTTTGCCCTGTATCATAAAGCTGCAGGCACTCTGTGTACATCCATACGGGCTCCATTCTCACAGCTGAGTGAGACCCCAAGTGTTGTAGGCGCCAGACTCTTTGTAGTGAAACTTAAATTGCAATTCTCTTAATATAATAACAAATCCTTATCAATTTTCTTCTGGGTAACTTGCAAATCCAGGTTGCTGTTTAAGGCATGAGAAAATGGAGGAAAAAGGGATCCAGCTTCAATAAAATCTTCATCTTTATTGATTCATAAAAACATGAATAATGGCATGCTCCTGGACATGCCTTGTCCTGAGCTTGTCCAGGAGCATGCCATTATTCATGTTTTTATGAATCAATAAAGATGAAGATTTTATTGAAGCTGGATCCCTTTTTCCTTCATTTTCTCATGTATCTTCACGTTTGATCAAGCGGAGGATCCGTGCTTCTACAAACCGGTGAGCTGGTTAGCGTTCTTATATTTGCTGTTTAAGGCAGCCTGTAATCTGTCGATGGACTCTTGACGCTGTATCTACACAAACATCTGCAACACAAGTTCCTTCAAGTCAATATTTTGCGGCATTCCTTAAAGGAAGCATTTCTGGTAAATAATGTCGCACCAGGGAATTAGTACATGATGCATTATGAGACAAGCAGACATTCTGTACAACATGATTATCAGCTCTTTTCTGGCATTGTTTTTATGCATGCTTAGGCCTCTTTCACACTTCAGTCGTGCGACGTCAGTCAAAATCCGTCAAAATGTGAAAAAAACGAATCCGCCATTTTTTTTTGGCGGATCCGTTTTTTTCCCATAGACTTGCATTAGTGACGGATTTTGACGGATGGTCGTCCGTTAGGTCCGTTTTTGGACGGATCCGCCAAAAAATTGGCGTCCGTCATTTCAAAAAAACGTCCAATGCAACGTTTTTTTTTGACCGCCAAAATGGCGGACAACGGCGGATCCGCCGCATCCGCCATTTTGTACAATGGCCGCGTATGGGCGGCGGATCCGCCAGTATCCGTTTTTGACGGAATCCGCCTGCGGATCCGTCGCCTCTATTGAAAACCATAGTAAAATGCAGAAAACAGTGTCCGGGTCTCTCTCTCTCTCTCTCTCTCTCTCTTTTCCGGAACAAAATTTTCTTCATTTCCGGGTGAAATCTTCTTGGCGGATCCGTCAGAAAACTCACCAGTTTCGCATCCGTTTTTTTACTTTTCTGACGGATCCGCCATTTTCACGGATGGGCGGACGTCACACAACGGAAGTGTGAAAGAGGCCTTACCTGCGGTCTAACTTCCTGCTCAGCGGGTAATAATGTCTTCCTGCTCCATCTGCTTCATTATTATTTCTTTCTGATGCTTTATTTTCAGCTGCCACACGGCGCACGCTTCTAAGTCATATTTGTATGCAGTTTTGCTTATAGGGGAATCATTTATTTCTAAGCAGAAAAAGAATTCACGCCAGATAAACAAAGCATCTTCACAGCCGTGTTATAGTGGCCATGCACTTTCAATAGCTGTCTGCTAAACAAACTCCCCATACACAAGCAGTCTCTTTTCAGCCATGTATAATGTGTTTTCAGTGAGAAAAGAGAAATAAGCTGCTGCCGAATAACTCTGGCGTCGGCTTATCTTTAAGATCAAAGGGCTCTTTTAATTCAACCTGTCTAGTCCACTTTCACCCTGATATATGCTAAATGGGCCTCAGATGAATATGTCATGCACATTAGTCAGTCACTCCCAGAAATCGTCAGATTTGGCCAATGTAAGTCGTTAGGCACAGTCACGTACTCGCTTCCTGTAAAACATGGATGGATTTTATCTATTGTGACACTGCTTTGGATTCCATTTGGCACCAGTTTTGAATCCGTTTTGATCTTTTCTTATCCGTTCTTAAAATCTGAAGGAGGTAAACTGATTGAAGTTTTTTCCATTGTCACTTAGTAATGGATTAGTTACAGCCAATGTAAAATGGATGGCTTCTGTTTTTGGCGGATTCCCATAGATTTAATAGCCGCATTTGAGCCTCTAAATCTGGCGAGAATAGGATTTGCACTGAGTTTACAGGGAATCTGTCTAATTATCTGGATTTATAAAGTTAATCTGCAGATTAGTAGTGTTCTGGGTGGGCCCAGCCCTAGTACTGAAAGTGTGGCAAGTTAGAAGAAAATGGACTTGTTTTCCCAAGAGCAATTTTTTTTTCATATTTTGCTATTCTGTTGTTGAGATATTAGCAGTCAAAGTATTTGGCACCTAGTGAGATAACATTTGAGTGGGTGTTATCAGACAGTTTTCACTGAAGTGTGTATTTTTTCCCCTGTATGGTGCTGACCAATCAAAAGCAGGCAGCAACACAGCAGGAAAAGAACACATCCTCACCATAGCTTAAAGCAGGATTTTCAAAGTTTGTGATATAAAGATACAGCCCTAATCTCCTAGTGTTATGGAAATTTAATTAGGATAAATCTATCCTGAAGTGTTTGCTGCTTGTCGTTCCCAATTCTCTATTTAATGTCTTTTTGAGCGCTCAGAACGAAATGAAACTGTCCACACGGAAGTGTTAGTATAGCAGTTCGTCAAGACTACTCATTTATTATTCATTCAAGGTTTTATACGTTTACAAAAAGGGGCTGGTTAGTCAATTAACATACAATTAAAAGCTGCTAGATTATTGGCTGTTCTAGTGTAAGTATGATAATTATGATAATTATGATAAAAAGGGCTGAAGTTGCAGATTTATTGTTTACTGCTCTTTGCCCCAGCAAGAATGCATGACTACAAAAGTAAACAATAGATATCTACTAAGACTCTATGTACTTGTTCCTTATGAAGGCCAGATTCGTTTAAAACGACTGATTATAGCTGGCATAGATATGTGTGAGCACAGGATTTTTAGCAAGTGAGATCTATCTAACTGTGAATGCATATATGTGAATATACTTTGAATATATGGAATACATATATATTTCCATGACAGTCCCCCTTAGATACCACTTGCCCTAAAAACCTGCTCCTGGCCCAAAGCGCTGCAACTCTTTTGTGCTGCCGGCGGGTTGAGAATATGCCTAGCGCATGCCTCCCCACTGAATACAGACTTTTCGCAAATGGGCGGTCAGGAGGACTGTCCCTGTCGGGGGTTTATGTGTTTGCAATCATAGTCTCTTTATTTAACTGCATGTTCAGAAAAAAACGTGTGTATTCTTCATCAGGTAGGTCATCTGTCTGGTCAGTCAGAGCATCCACGACATCCTTCATGGCTTAGGTGTCTCTCCTGGTACGGGAGCTTCCTTGCAATGCGATACGTGGATCCAAGCAGGCTTTCCCTCTAGTTACACAGAGGTTGGTGTCATCTGGGGCTCTTGGACAGGACCATCAAATCTGGCAGTGAAGAGAAAAACTCGAGAATGGACATTAGTTTTTGACCAATTCAATTACATAAGCAAACAAGATATCATTTTGCATATTCTGCTGCTGAGGGAAGAATGCACCTAACTTGGGACTAGACCCAAACAAAATTTCGTATGGTGACAGCTTTTCTGGGTCTCTGGGAGTGTGCCTTACGCTAAACAGTGCAATTGGGAGTGTGTCATGCCATGGTTTGCGTGTCTCTTGGACAATTTTTAACATCCTATTCTTAAGTGTTCTGTTCAGTCTTTCTACCTTCCCGCTGCTCTGGGGGTGGTAAGGAGTGTGTAGGCCTAAATCTGACCCTACTGCTAATCGGGTCTTGTGTGTCAGATTTGCTGTGAATGCGGGTCCCTGATCACTCTCTATCACTTCTGGAACCCGTATCTGCACACTATTTTCTGAAAGTAGCTTCTTTGCAGCAGTCTTTGCTGACTTGGAAGGCTTCTGTCCATCTTGAAAATACTTCTTTGACCACAATGGCGTATTTGAATCCTTCACTTGGCGATATCTGGATGTGGTCTATCTGGATCCTCTGAAGCTGGTAGAGTGGTCTTTCCAGATGAGGTGAGGGGAACTTTCTTCCATACGTCCAGGCTTGCATTTGCCGCAGGTCAGACAGCTGCTGGTGAATTTGGCTGTTAGGGTGGAGATCCCTGAAGCGAAACAGTAAGCACCAATCAGATCATTCATCTGTGTCTTTGATATGTGGGTGTGGATCCATGTGCCCATTGGACCACCATAGGGTGCATACTTTGTGGTAGGCAGAGTTTGAAGTCTATTATTGATAGTCTTCCTTCTTCACGTGTTGCTTTTTTCGCATTCAGCTCTTCTTCTCCTTTTGGAGCTTGGTCTTGCAACTTCTTGAGCAGATCCCAGGTCGTCTTTTTGTCAGGTTTCTTGTCTTCAGTCGTCATGTAGTAGCCGTCCGGCTCTACGACCTCTCCCACTTCTCCATGTTGTCTTCCTTTGGCCGCTTCTTTGGCTGCCATGTCCGCCATGTTATTGCCTCACGCCTCTTCTGTTCTCAGTTTTCCATGCACTTTTATTTTTCAAATTGCCACTATTTTGGAAGTTGGAGTACACCCAGCAGGTCCCTGAAGGCTCCATGATGCTTCACGGTTGTCCCGTTTGCTGTGATGAAGTCCCTTGTAGCCCAGATGGGCTCAAAGTCGTGTGCTATGCCATGCGAGTACCTGTAGTCGGTGTAGATGTTTGCAGTCTTGCCTTCTGCCATCTGGCAGGCCTTCGTCAGCGCTATCAGTTCTGCTTCCTGGGCTGACAGGCTAGGTGACAGACTTCTGGACCACAGGATTTCTTGATTGCTGGTCACTGCACTTCCTGTGTTGAAACTTCTTCATCATCTGCAAATCTGGAGCCATCCAAGTAGAGGATAAATTCTGTAAATTTTGTTCTGCAAAGTCCATATTGTATCCCCCCTTGAGAGTGGGAGTAGAGTGGCCGGGCTGAGGACTGTAGGTCTGGAGACGGTGACATTATGAGACAAAGGCGATATGACACTAGTATTACCTCCTGCATGATTAGAAAGCACAGATGACTAAGGGTCCCGTCACACTCTTCAATGTCCCAGCGATCCCTCCAACGATCCAACGTGGATGGGATTGCTCGGACATCGTTAGCTGATCGCTGGTGAGCTGTCACATGGGCAGACTCACCTGCGATCAGGACCAGCGAGCACACTGGTATCCAATGTACACATTGGGTAACTAAGGGCTGCCCGGCACCTAGTTACCCGATATGTACCCTGGATACCGGCTCCCAGCTTCTGCTGTAGAGCGCTGAGAGCTGGTATCCAATGTACACATTGGGTAACTAAGCGCTGCGTGGCGCCTAGTTATCTGATATGTACCCTGGATACTGGCTCTCAGCGCTATACAGCATAAGCTGGGAGCCGGAATCCAGGGTACATATCGGGTAACTAGGCGCCGCGCAGCCCTTAGCTACCCGATGTGTACATTAGATACCAGCTCGCTGATCGTTGGTCTCCTGCTGTCACACGCAGCGATGCGCGCTGGCCAGCGGGAGACCAACGATGAAAAAATCGTCCAGGCCATTCGACAACGATCAGCGATACCCAGTGGGGGGCTGGTCGTCGCTGCGTGTCACACTAAGCGAGATCGCTGGCTAGGTCGCTGTTGCGTCACAAAATCGGTGATGCTTCAGCGATCTCGCCAGTGATCTCGCTTAGTGTGACGGGGTCTTAACCACTGTCAGATAAGGTCCCTGTGGGGTATCACAACTTAGCTTTGTCCCATTACAAGCACTTTTATCAACTCTTCTCGTCACCTCTGCTGTACTACTCCTCCCCCACATTGCCTGTATAGAGATGTGTCAGTAATTACACTTATGTCCGCTGTGCTCAGGACAAAGCTGCACTCCCTCCTTAGTGAGATCAGAGCAGAGTCTCATTACATCTCTCACTGGAGTAGCCCAGAGCAAACTGATCTTTTGTGACATAACATAACAGCCTTGATCTTACTGCAGAGCAAGTACAAATTGCTTGAGCACAGCAGAGATGGGTGTGATTACATCTCACACACTGAGAAACCTGCTCTTAGCTATGGTGGGGCGTGTTCTTTCTCCAGTGTGTTGCTGCCTGCTTATGATTGATCAGCATCATACAGGGAGGGGTGGAAGTACATGCCCCTAGTAAAATCTATCTTTTCATGCTCACTTTGACTTTTTAAAAAATTAACGCATGAGATGCCAAATATGTTGATTGCTATTATCTCTGCTATGGATAGTCGAAATAAAAAAAAAAACCTGTTACATCGTGTGTCCAGTTCAATATGAAAAATTTGGTGAAAGATTTTCTTTTGTAACGTGACATCTGACATTTTACATCCTAGAACATCCTTATTATCCTGACATATTGATGACCCAACATTTGGAGTTGTCTTTTAATACAAACATTTCCTATAAGACTATGTGCACACGATCAGTAAACGCTGCTTGTTGGACGCTGCATACTTGTAAAACCTGCAGCGTCCAGATGTCACAACATAGTGGATGGGCTTTTAAGAAATCTCATGTCCACTATGGGCCCAGAGACGCTTGCGGAGACTGATATGTAGCGTGCCTTTCCAGACCGCAGCATGTCAATTTCTCTACCGGAGGCGCGAGTCTTCGCAAGACAAAATTTCACCCATACAATGTATTGGACGCGGTGAATTCGCACGGTTCAGCGGATTCACCTGCATTAAATATCCGGCAGCGCTTTGGACACAGCGATCATACGCTGCCTCCAAAGCGCTGCCAATTCTTGTTCGTCTGCACAGACCTTTAGAGATTCTTTTTTATGGGTTGACACACAAGTAACCTATAGAATCTCCTTGTACGTTAGCCTCTAGCTATCCAGATATCTAATCGGTGTATCCGTAGGCACTTAAGCGTCTGCCGTGCTTCACTGTCAGCAATAGACGCTTTCATGTAACCCTCTGTCTCCATTTGTCTATACACTACATCCCTCTCTTTCGTACCGTAGTCAAAGCCTCATTTTTTTCCCTCTTGTAGTTTTGAGGAATTGCTTTGAGTTAGTTCTTCTTCTTTTGAGACCATATGTTACAAGTCTGCGCCAGATTGTGAGGGGTCTGCTTGGGCCCTATAGGTTTGGGCAAATGCGATAGTCATTCTGGTTTGGATTTCTAATGGGATTCCACTTTCATTTGTTTTTCACGTGACTGTAAGGAATCCAATATTTCTGTCCATATACGTCTATAATCCTTTTTTTTCTTTTTGTTTTTTAGCTTCATTGCACAGAACATCATGAGACTGCAGCGCCTCGGGATTACACACATCCTCAATGCTGCCGAGGGGAATTCCTTCATGCACGTGAACACAAATACTGCCTTCTACAACGGCACAGGGATTACCTACCATGGTATTAAAGCCAACGATAGACCAAATTTTGACCTGAGCTCTTACTTTGAGGAAGCCTCCGACTTTATTGATAAAGCGTTGTCGCAAAAAGATGGTGAGTAGATAAAAAAGGTAATTTAAGAATATTCTATACCCAGGGCATGGCACATAAGAAAGCTTGTTCTATTGCGCAGGTCGTCATCTATCAAAGATATGGGTGCCTGGCTACCTATGGATATATGTAACAGTGTGGATGATTTTCAGGCAAAAAACATTTAGAAAAAACACCTGTAAATACCAGAAAATCCACTTTAAGGTGATGGCTACATGGATTATGACCATCTGCTCCCACTTTCTTGTCTGTCAAACTACATACAGGCATAGCATTGAGGCTGACTTTCAGTTCAGGGCAAGCATTACATTGACAATGCATGCTGGGAAGTGAGGGAAAGAAGTTCACACACTTGTAGTGCTGGCAGAGTGCTCATGAAAAGGAACCAGTCACTCTGAACGAGTGGATGGAACGGATAAGAACAGTTCCTGGACATATTACACTGGTACGTTCACGGAAAGCTGTTTCACCTTGTTGTATGGGGGAGCTGAGGGCAGCAATGCCATGATTTTCTTTGGGTTCTGTGTGCATTTTAGGACCACCTATGTAAGTTGAAATTGCAGTGATGAACTGATCGCTGGTGTCTGACTTTAGAAAAAAACTTGGTAACTGGCTATTATTACCTGAGAATAGAAGTAGTCCTCCATGTCTTGTGACTGTTACTGGAAATATAGTATTCCAGTTGACTAGCCTGATAAGTAATGTATAGTAGGAAAGTCCCGTCCATGATGTCATTATCCTGTTATAGGTCACATGGAGATGGGTTGTCTTTACCTAAGAATCCGTAGAATAATATTTCAAAGGTGGCAAAAGACCAGAATTCAAATCCAACATGTATTTTTTGATTAACAGAAATAAATTATATCTACAGTAGGAAGAAGTTTCAGTGATTTCACAAAGGTTCCATTTTTTTATTTATTTTATATAACGCCATGATTTCCGCAGCGCTTTACAGACATTATCATCACTGTCCCCGATGGGGTTCACAATCTAAATCCTAATCAATTTGTCTTTGGAATGTGGGAGGAAACCGGAGAAAACCCACACAAACACGGGGAGAACATACAAACTCCTTGCAGATGTTGTCCTTGGTGGTATTTGAGCCCAGGACCCCAGAGCTGCAAAGGAACACTGCTAACCACTGAGCCACCATACCGAACCACCAAATCTTCCATAGATATTCTGAGGGTGCCATCACCCCATGTTGGTGACATTCCACTGTTACAAGTTCTTCTTGTGCCCCATCACTCTGCTCTGTATAATTTAGGCTAGAAGAATGGTCACAAATGAGAAATGAGTTGTGTAGGACTTCTGTGTAGGACTGCAGGAAGGCTCGGTATCATGTATGTACAGTAATGCTCACTGTTTCTGGGATATTTCTCAACACCATACTAGGGAAGTTCCTCTGTGAGATGACATCCAAGAGATGCGTTCGCTCCTCTGTTAATTAGTCACTGGAATACAGAAAGTTGGGTAATTAGGAATATTACAGTATTGGTTACTTGTCAGCATGTAAATGTGACTGTGCATAACAAGGGCTGAGAATATTCAGTTTTATCAAGTACACCAACTTTTAAAGAAAATAAAGCTGTATTTCTGAATTATTCACGTAAAAGTGATAAAGAAAGGACGGGCATTTGCCCATTGGTGTATTATATCAAAGGGCATATTCTGTACAAGTTCACGTTGGCCTTACATGCGTCATGTCTCTCCAGATTCAAGTGGAGTTTTGATACTTTCCACTATTGGGAAAATGAAGAATACCATATTTTGTGTCTATGAGACACATTGGACTTTAAAGACAACCTGTCAGCACAAATTTGGAATCTAAAATAAAGACATGGCTGTAATGGTGCTTTGTTACAGATTAAATTGATACCTTTGGTGAAGAAATCCACTAAGTTGTTCTTCTGAAATCTGCATTTGAAGTGTAAAAGCAGTGACCTGTCATTTACGGGGACTCACGGAATCAATCTGGGGGCATTCCTACCTGTATTGGGATGGGTATGGAGTCAGGGATGATGGCAGCAGACCACATCTCGAGTGATTGGGCACAAAGCTCATAAATGGTTTCCGCTTGCTAAAAGATGCGTCTTATAAGTCCGCAAATTTACAGTAAATTTTAGAATCTAAATTGTAGTTGTTTATGATCAAAGGCTGTCAGGACCAGATTATATGGCTAGCATCACCACTTTGGGGGACTATGGACTTCCACTAAAACCCCGTTCTTAAAGGGATTGTCCAGTTGTGTTTTTCTTTTTACTTAAGAGCGAGTATTTGAGGCTGAAACAATTTTTGCAGTTGGGGCGCATTAAAGATTTTGCATTGTTTGCCATTCTATAGCTTCTTTGTTTTCCTGCACATTCAATTTATTTATTTTACTCATGTATATAGCACCATTAATTCTACAGCGCTTTACAGACGTCATCATCATTTTCCCCATTGAGGCTCACAATCTAAATTCCCTATCGGTATATCTTTGGAGTGTGAGAGGAAACTGGAGTACCCGGAGGATCCCAGTAACGCAAGGCAACAGTACTAACCACTGAGCCACCGAGCTGCCCATATTGTGCTCATGTATCTTAGTATGTCACTTTACATTTTGTAAGATTGCATATGGACGAGTCCTGAATGGAGTGTTTGTATAAACGAGGTGCCTGGTCTTGGTAATCTGAGACCTGGAAAGCAGACTCCAGCACAGATAATGCTGAGGGTAATGTGGCATAATGGGTCCAGGTTCCAGGAATGTCTGGTAGAAATGGGTGGGAAGGGTCATTCCCACTCTCTAATCCGACAAGTGCGGCTGATTTAAAAGGACAACTGATTTCCTCACAGGTGTTTGGGTGTAGAGGGGAACACCTCTGGGACTTGTCTCTGAGTGACAGGTAAATAAGACTTTTTGGTGTTCTCTCTGACAGGACCTGAGAGATTGAGATTGCACTGTACTGTTGAACGGATGAACCCGTATTGCTATTACATGAACTGGCTATTTTCTTCTATTTTGTTCTGTTTGCCTCTATACTAAAGTACAATCTGCTTTGTTTTTTATTTTGAGCTGAAAGTTTATGAAATTTAATGCTTTCCTTTTTGACACAAGAAACTGTGCTTGTGTGAACGCTGCTGACTGCCAAAGGGCTGATTCCCTACAAGTACATAGTGGTATTCCGTGTAAAGTATATAATGATGTTTACTTGTACAGTGGGGAAAATAAGTATTTGATACACTGCCAATTTTGCAAGTTTTCCCACCTACATAGAACGGTGAGGTCTGTAATTTTGTAAAGGAGGTTGTTGGCCAAAATCTCACAATACATGACCCCATCCATCCTGCCTTCAATACTGTGCAGTTATCCTATCCCTTTGCAGAAAAGCACCCCCAAAGTATGATGTTTCCCCTTCATGCTTCACAGTTTAATCAGTGTTCTGGGGGTTGTACTCCTTCTTCTTCCAAACATGGCGAGTGGAGTTGATACCAAAAAGTTATTTTTTGGTCTCCTCTGACCACAGGACCTTCTCCTATGCCTCCTTTGAATCATCTAGATAGTCGTTGGCGAACTTCAAACGGGCCTGGACATGTGCTGGCGTGAGCAGGGGACCTTTCGTGCCCTGCAGGATTTTAATTCTTGGCGTAATAGTAGTGTGTTACTAACGGTAATGTTTGAGACTGTGGTCCCAGCTCTCTTCAGATCCTCCCTTGTAGTTTTGGGCTGATTCCTGACCTTTCTCAGAATCATCCTTACCCAGTGAGTCGAGTTCTTGCATGGAGCCGCAGACCGAGGAAGATTGACAGTCATCTTGTGTTTCTTCCATTTTCTAATAATTGTGCCAACAGTTGTTGCCTTCTCACCAAGCTGCTTGCCTATTGTCCTGTAGCAGTTACCGGCCTTGTGCAATTCTACAATTTTGTCCCTGTGTCCTTAGACAGCTCTTTGGTCTTGGCCATGGTGGAGGGGTTGCAGTCTGATTGATTGAGTGTGTGGACAGGTAACTTTTATAAAGGTAATAAGTTCAAACAGGTGTAATTACTACAGGTAATGAGTGCGTAGAAGGAGGGCTTCTTAAAGGGTATATCCGGGACTTTGTAAAAAAAAAAAATGTACCTAAGCACTAACAGACAGGTAATTGCAACTTACCTGCCTCTTGTGCATGGCGCCGTTCTTCCCCGACACAGTGCGGTCACATACCGCTCTTACCGGGGACTTAGCTGCCTCTGCTGATACGACAGGGCGTGAGTTCCGACATCATTCTGGCTGACAGCCGGCTTCCCCAGTTAGGCAGCGGGGATCTGGCTGTCAATTGGAATGATGTCGGTAGTTCAACCCTGTCAACAGAGCGGAGTGTAAAAGGAGCCTCCACTGTGTAGAAGTGATATCAGAGGAGACTTCTGAATCCTTGGCAAGAGCGATCTGTGACTTCTCTGAGACGGGAAGAATGGCGCCGTGCACAACAGGCAGGTAAGTTCCAATTACCTGCCTGTTAGTGTTTAGGTACATTTTTTTTTTTTAAAAATCCCTGATATACCATTTTAAAAAAAAAAAAAAAACCTAACAGGTCTGTGAGAGCCAGAGTCTTGCTGGTTGGTAGGTGATCAAATACTTATTTCATGCAATAAAATGCAATTGAATTAATCATGTAACAATCATACAATGTAATTTTTTAGTTTTTATTTTTAGTTTCTGTCTCTCACAGTAGACGTTTATTCCACGATAAAAATTATAGACCTCTCCATTCTTTGTAGGTGGGAAAACTTGCAAATTCGTCAGTGTATCAAATACTTATTGTTCCCATTGTAGATGGCAGCATTATTTGTATATAAGGTATATAGTGACATTATTTGCATGTACATTACATACTCTGCTAAAGTGAAAAAAATCCTATCCTAACAATACACAGAGCGTTTTCTGAGTAGGTTTTGGAGCAGAAATTGCTTGGAAACTCTTCAGGCCCTCACCAAAAACTTGTAGTTTCTGCACCAAAAGCGCAACAAAAAGGCTCCATGTGCACATGGTTTAATTTTTTTTGTAAGCCTTAACAAAAATTAAATCTCTGGTTGACCTCATTACTTTTTTTGGCCTTGACCTCTAACACTTGAAGTCTGGCCCTAAACACAGTTATCTTTTATGTTATTATAAAGGGTCAAGTAAAATGGTGAACAAACTACCGTATATACTCGAGTATAAGCCGAGATTTTCAGCCCATTTTTTAGGGCTGGAAGTCCCCCTCTCGGCTTATACTTGAGTCATATACGGGGGGAGCGCAGCTGTTCTATATACTCACCCCTCCGCCGGCGCGGTCTCTGCAGCCCCTGCTCTTCTCCCACGGTCTCCGGCGCCAGTGTTCAGCGGTCAGGTGGTACCGCTCATTAAAGTCATGAATATGCACATATTCATGACTTTAATGAGCGGTACCACCTGACCGCTGAACACTGGCACCGGAGACCACGGGAGAAGAGCAGGGCAGAGACGCGCCGGCGGAAGGGTGAGTATAAGCGATATTTACCTGTCCCGTTCCACCGCTGCTCGCCGCTGTGTCCTCGGGTCCTCTTGCTGCGATGTTCAGGCAGAGGGCGCGATGACGTGGTTACTGCGCGCCGCGCCCTCTGCCTGGGCATTCAATGCTGGAGGACCCGGAAGACAGCGGCGCTCAGCGGTGGACCGGGTGACAGGTAAATATCGCAGGTGCCGGGGCCCTGAGCGAGCGGTGACACCTGCACCTGTCCCCCATAGAGCACCTGTGTCCCCGCCTGCTCAGGACACCGGCACCTGGCCCCCAGGGACAAGAGGTGAGTATGTCATTTTTTTTTTTCTTTTTGTTGCAGCAGCTGCGGCAGCATAAGGGGCCTATTCAATGCAGCATCTATGGGGGCATAATACATGGGGCATCTATGGGGGCATAATCTATGAAGCATCTATGGGGGCATAATACATGAGGCATCTATGGGGGCATAATCTATGGAGCATCTATGGGGGCAAAATCTATGGAGCATCTATGGGGGCACAATCTATGGGGCACAATACATGGGCAGCATATGGGGCACAATCTATGGAGCATCTTGTGGGGCATAATACATGGGGCAGCATAAGGGGCATAATCTCATTTTCCACCCTAGGCTTATACTCGAGTCAATAAGTTTTCCCAGTTTTTTGTGGCAAAATTAGGGGGTCAGCTTATACTCGGGTCGGCTTATACTCGAGTATATACGGTTTTTGAAATACGGAACGACTCTCCTGCTCAGCGGAAAAGATATTATTCCTTTTGTAAGACGACACATACGGTAACTCAGTTATCATATGCTTCATTTATACTTTATATATCCTCCATAAAGCTGCTGCCTATATGTCTTAGCTAAGAGTGGGTCTTTCTATAAAACACATCTATGCATCATCTATAAAATTGTGAAAATTAATTACCATTTTTTTTCACATTTCATTTTCCGTGTCTGAGCGTTCACACCATGTCTGGATGGCGGTTTGTCAGAGAAGGGAGACATTTGTAAAATTAGCATTATTTAATTTCTTTTTGCCAGCCAACCATGAAATAAAGCTCTGCCAGAATACTGAATTTTAGTCTGAGATCTTATGAATGGAAGTAATTCCAAATGGATATGATGGGGTGTAAAGTTCGACAAGATAAGTTACCCTTGCTGCTATTATATTGGCTGTTAATTATGGATTAATATATATATATATACATATATATATGTATATATATATATATTAAATATATAATATTATATAAATAATTACAACTTTTCAATTTTACTTTCACAAGCACTTTTACTTCCATTCTGATGATACAGAGGAGTCGGGACCTGGATTAGGGGACAGTCCTACGGCCGTGTTACTCGCATGAGGATCACATCGCAATCCTCGGACTGGCCGTCAGCTCTTCTGACCTGAGCATGACAGCATGTATTGCTATGCAGCTGTCACGCTCAGGTCAGGAGAGCTGACGGCCAGTCCGAGGATTGCGATGCAATCCTCGCATGAGTAATATGGCCGTATGACTGTGCCCTTAGAGTAAAGATCTAGCATAGCTGTCTTCTATTTATTCACTTCGGTTTCGTGAAGGTTAATGATACACTGGACAGGTTCACAGATGGTGGAAATAAATTTCATTGAACAGATGTAGATATAGCTGAGGGAAGCTATATTTTTCATTGAATGTCCATTTCTTTATAATGTTGTCTGTAATATAAGTAATTAACTTGACAGTAATTAGAAAGGCTTGTCATACTGACCATGAATTGACAGTAATCTTGGATCTTGGTGGTGACGTGGAAATCGAGTTATGTTTTCTAGTGGTTGAAACCATTGACTTTTATGAGTGATTCCATGGCCCAAGGTGTCCTATCACAAGTTTAAACAAATTTGACTTCCACCAAAACAAATGATTGCTCAATGAATTGATTGTTTTGCCGACTGGATCCACCATGAATTTTTAGAATATTTTGTTAGACAAATGATATTTTCTTCACTAAAGATCTTTGTATGGAAGAATATTCTTAGAAATATTTGTTACCATGGATCTTCCCAGACTAATAATACCAGCTCACAGCTGTCTGCTTAGCCTTTACTGGTTATTAAAAAGGTGGGACCCTAAAAAGAATTGACATGGAGTCCCCCCTATTTTTAATAACCAGCAAAGATTAAGCAGATGGCTGCTGGCTGATATTAATAGGCTGGGAAGGGCCATGGATATTGACCCCTTCCCAGCCTAAAAGGACCAACCCTCAGTCGCTCCAGAAATGAAGCATCCATTAGATGCACTAATTCTGGCACTTAGTCTCGACTCTTCCCGATTGCCCTGGTGCAATCGGGGTAATGGTTTTGGGGTTGATGTCAGCTGAAATCAAGCCCAAGGGTTAGTAGTGGAGAGTTGTCTATCAGACACCCCCATTCCTAACCCCGTATTAAAAAAAATAAATAATCCACAGGGTCTGCCGAAGTCCATATGGTGGTCCCTCTATGATTCATGTCTTCTTTGTTTAGTTTATGGAGCCCATCCAGAGAACTGGACCTGCAGCCGCTGCCGGTTCTCACACTGTGTTGTGCGAGAACCCGGCTGCTGTGACGAGCGGTGACATCAGTAAGGTTATCGCAGTTCAGCAGGTTTCCTTTGAGATGTATGTGTAAAAATCGGATGGCTGTGTGTCGTGCGATTTTTTTTTTTTTTTCCCTTGTACCCATTGACTTGCATTGCTGAGTTTCATCCGATGCCTGCAGCCAGTTACAACATGCTGCGATTTTTTTTTTCTCATCCAGATTCTAGGTAAGAAAAAAGTTGCAGAACGGCACAGAATCATAGAATAACATTAGTCAGCGTGAAATCAGATTTTTTTATCGGATTACACTCGTCCGATGTATACGCAGATGAGAACGAGCTCGTAGACTGAGGATAGTAATGTGGTTAGATCCTAGTCCAAAGATCTCCAATACCTAATGCACAAATGTATTGTAGCGATTTGCTCTGGTAGGCAGTGGCCTGGCCGAAGTAACGAGGCAACACACAGGCTTTAAGTCCAAAAATCACTGGTTTACTGTCACTTTAAATACCAGGCAACAGAAACATAACAGAACGTAAATACACTCCAGCTTGAAGAACCACTGTTCCCAGACTCACCCTTGCATGGGACGGGCTTGACTAAGTGGCTGCAGGTCAGCAGTGACCGCCAGATGCCATTCCCGGGTGGTCTGGAATCTGCTTGCTTGAGCTTGCTGACACACTGTACCAAAAACCATGGCTACATGCTGGCTCCAGCCAAGCTCCTTCTCTTCCTTGCAATGCGCCCTGGAGGTGTCTTCCCAGACCTCCTTCCATTGGCTCAACCTAGCCAGTACTGATCCCCCCCTTACCAAACACACAGGTTCCATTAAATATCCCTCAACCACACCCATAGGTGCATTACACATCACCTGAGCTGCTCACGTGACTATGTCCTCATCATCACAGGTCCTTGCTCACGTGACTATGACCTTATCACAGGTCATTGTCTTCAGGGAAAATCCCAGCCAAACTTTAGCCTGCTGGGAGAAATATATCTCCCATCCAGCAACACCCCCTTTGGTGTACCACAGTATTTATAGGATACATTTGGATGAACAAACAGCAGTCACTTTTACTGTTCCTCCATCTGCTCGCATTTAATTAACTGGGGTTATATGAGTACAGAACTGTAAACCCAGCAGAATCCTGATCAGGTAAATTGTGTAGCATGTATTTAGAGCGAAAAACATTCAGTGCTTACTGTGTTTAAGAGAATGTAAAGCTTCAAGTGGTTGTATGGGTTAGGAAAACTTATTTCCAGATGTAGCTGAACTTGTAAAATGGTCTTGCAAAAAATATTTCCAAAAAGATTACACAGCTATTAGGGCATTGATTTTCAAAGTAAATATAACAGCCTCATCTGGTGTAAGAAATCCATTTATTATTTTATATAGTTTGTATTGTGAAATCTGGAGACAGATTGGCTTTAAACAGTTGGGCATTATTTGACAAAGTTATTGTTAAACTAAATCTGCCACCATGTGCTATATAATCTGAGAGCAGCATGATTTAGGGGCACAGACCCTGATTCCAGCGATGTTTCACACTTAGTCCTGTAGTGATAATCTCATGCTAATAAAATACTGATTTTATTGACACAGCCAAAAGACAAAAAAACCTGACTGGCACATCCAGACTAATGCGAATAGATGCAAACCAAGGGGAGCTACCCCCATGTACAACATACGAAAAAAGGCTGCACTCTAACATACTAAAGCATGACAATATGGAATATGTGAAATTTTGAATAGCAATACAGCTTTGGAGCACAAGGAAAAATTTGAGATGCTTAGTATAACATTTGGCCAACTATTATTTGCCCACGAACCATCGTCAAGGTGGTCTCAATTCTGATGGGTCCCTGACCTATGTGAACATACCTCAGGCTGATATCTGAATTTCTGGGTGAATGTGAATACCTCTGTCAGTAATGCCTGCATTTATGGGTTAGTAGGAACCTGCTGTAATTAAAATGATCACCTGGTGGGGCGGAGTGCTCGGTCAGTAAGCTAACATTCAAAAGACAAAAAAACCTGACTGGCACATCCAGACTAATGCGAATAGGTGCAAACCAAGGGGAGCTACCCCCATATACAACATACGAAAAAAGGCTGCACGCTATCATACTAAAGCATGACAATATGGAATACGTGAAATTTTGAATAGCAATACACCTTTGGAGCACAAGGAAAAATTTGAGACGCTTAGTATAACATTTGTCTTTTGAATGTTAGCTTACTGACCAAGCACTCCGCCCCCACCAGGTGGTGGTTTTAATTACAGCAGGTTGCTACTTACCCATAAATGCAGGCATTACTGACAGAGGTGTCCACATTCACCCAGAAATTCAGATATCAGCCTAATAGAGGTATGTTCACATAGGTCAGGGACCCATCAGACTTGAGACCACCTTGACGATGGTTGGTGGGCAAATAATAGTTGGCCAAATGTTATACTAAGCGTCTCAAATTTTTTCTTGTGCTCCAAAGCTGTATTGCTATTCAAAATTTCACGTATTCCATATTGTCATGCTTTAGTATGTTAGAGTGCAGCCTTTTTTCGTACGTTTATTGACACAGCAACATGTAGTCCACTAAGTGACACTGGATTTGCTGGAATCAGGGTTTCAACCCCTGCATAATGCTACTTTCAGATTAGGTAGCAAAAACCTGGAAACACTAATACAGGAAGTCATTAAACTCAATAATAGAACACTTAAAATTAAGGAAAGGGCATCCAAAAAGTCATACAACCTCCGTTCATATAGGTGATATTTTCTTTCATACATGGCACCCCAAACCTATAAAACATACTTAAATATGATCTTTGTCATACATGGCGGTTAGTGGGATATATGTAGGGATCTTCTTAGTAGGATGGACCCTTGACCATAACTGGTTTAAAGTATAATTATTGGATATGGTCTTTATTATGTAAGAAAGATTATTTTACCTGTATAAATGGAGGATGTGTACCTTTCTTGGATGACCTCTTTAATCCTTTGAGTAACTTATTGTTGAGAGTACTTTGAGCATTTAAAGGGATCGTTCAGAAAGATGAGTTATCACCTATCCACGAGATACAAGATAAATCATTGAGTGGTGGAGGTCTAACCATTGGGAAAAAGAACAGGAGATTTTTATCCCTGTTAGAATGGAGCAACAGTGTGCACGGCCGACCGCTGCTCCATTCGTTTTTTTTTATAGGGATGTCGTAAAAAGCTGAGTGCAGTGTTCGTCACCCCCATTAAAAATGATTGGAGCAGCGGTTAAAAGGGAATCTGTCACCCCATTTTTCGACCTTCAGCTGCGGCAACCGCCATCAGGGGCTTATTATTATTATTTATTTATATAGCGCCATTAATTCCATGGTGCTTTATATGAGAAGGGGTTACATACAAAGTTATAGATATCGTTTAATTTAAACAAATTTACAATGACAGACTGGTACAGAGGGGAGAGGACCCTGTCCTTGCGGACTTACAGCATTCTGTAATGCTGTAGATAAGCCCCTATGTCACCTGAAAGAGAAGAAAGATGAGTTATATTATACTCACCCAGGGGCGCTCCGCCGTCCGGTCCTGTCCGATGGGCGTCGCGGTCCAGCGCCTCCCATCTTCTAGGGAAGCCGTCCTCTTCTTAGCTTCCCGTCGCTGCGCAGGCGCACTGCTCTGCCCTGGTGAGGGCAGAGCAGAGTACTGCAGTGCGCAGGCGCCGGACCTCTCTGACCTTTCCCGGCGCCTGCGCACTGCAGTACTCTGCTCTGCCCTCACCAGGGCAGAGCAGTGCGCCGGAGCCGCGACAGGAAGCTAAGAAAAGGACGGCTACGCTATAAGATGGGAGGCGCTGGACCGGACCGCAACGCCCATCGGACCGGACGGCGGAACGCCCCTTGGTGACTATAATATAACTTATTTTTCTTCTCTTTCAGGTGACATCGGGTGCTTATCTACAGCATTACAGAAAGCTGTAGATATGCCCCTGATGGCGCTGGCCGCAGCTGAAGGTCGAAAAATTGTGTGACAGATTCCCTTTAAGCAACGGCACTGCCACTCCATTCTGACTGAGATATGTTTCTTTTTCTGCTGATCGTCACGCATCCCACTGGATGGACCACACCAATCAACAATTTAAAGACTTAGGCCGGCGTCACACTTGCGAGTGTGATGCGAGTAAGTTGCACGACTTTCTCGTATCAACTCCCGGCACGACCGCCCGCTCTCGGACCCGAGTGTGCGGCTGCATAGAAATACATGCAGCCGCACACTCGGGTCCGAGAGCGGGCGGCCGTGCCGGGTGATTTACTCGCATCACACTCGTAAGTGTGACGCGGGCCTTATTCTGAGGATTGGTGATAACTTGTATTCACCGGACAGTGCACATTGTTAAAACTGAGCTTGTACAGAGGCTCTAGAAGGTCCTACAGGTCTACATGATGAACTGCAGGTACTACGTTTGTTCTCGTATGGTGCCACCATACACCATAGTATTCCATCCAAGAAACAATTTTGAAATGTGCATAAAATCAGAGCATTACAGTGGCTGATATAGATTCATAGATTTCTTGAATATCCCATTCTCCTGTGTCACACTAAGGCTACGGGAAGCAGAGATCTAAGATGGTGGTTGGTGGGGTCCTTAACTGGATCTGCCTTTT
>JARQOD010000003.1:177051866-177068055 GCA_033576555.1 Oophaga sylvatica | reverse complement strand
TATGACGGTGTTATTTCATTATTCCATGGTGGTGTTACTCAATTACTGTATGGTGACAGTATCTATTCACTGGTATAGCACAATGTGTTCTATACTTCCCAAAAAGCTCCTGAGACATGGGGGCTGAAGTCCACAGCAATGAACACCAGGACCGGGCTGTACTTTTGGCAGCAATGCCTTGTGTATAGGTCAATGAGGAGAATTCACATTTAGCAATGTTACCATCAAAAACAGCTATGTGTAGTCACAACTGGTGATCAATGTTTCAAGATAGTTCTATTGTTAATCTTCTTTGTAACACTGACCAATAGTGATGAACGAGTTTGCTCGTTGCTCTGGTTTTCCCGAGTATGCTCGGGTGGTCTCCGAGTATTTGGAAGTGCTCAGAGATTTAGTTTCTGTCGCCGTAGCTGCATGATTTGCAGCTACTAGACAGCCTGAATACATGTGGGGATTGTCTGACTGTCAGGGAATCTCCATATGTATTCAGGCTGTCTAACAGTTGCAAATCATGCAGCTGCATCAACAAACTAAATCTCCGAGCACTTTCAAATGCTCGGAGACCACCCGAGCAACCTCGCTCATCACTACTGACCAATTCTTACAATTTCTCAAAAATTAATGTATTATGATTATTTGCATGTGTGAATGTTCCTTTCATGGGATGTGTAATAATATAGCAATTGGAGAAATCTCTTAAAAACTACAATAAAAAACTTTTGCACAGGATTTCACTGTATGTTTTAAATTGTAATACAGTATTTTATATTCATAAAGTAAAATAAAGATATAATACATGTACACCCATAAAACTAAAAGACTGTGAAAACAACTTTAAAAAAATGATACCAGTGATAGAAGACTATTTTTGTGTGCCTATGACAACACTTTCTAGCCATCCCTCGACATGTAGCGCTGCAATCTCGCTCCGTGTGCTATAGTAGGTGACGTAAAATATGGCCATGTAGAGCTTCGCTGTTTCTATGGCAAAAATGACTGCAAGTGACCTATAACGTTAAGCACTGATACACTGTATATATGTATTTTGTTACACGTTAAAGCAGCTTTAGTATACATCTGAAACAGAACATTATAAACTGTTTTGATACATAGACCCAAAAACATCATAGTAAAACTTTACTAGAAAAACAGAAAAGGCTTAGCTTGATAAATGACAGTGAGCAAAATCAATGATGGAAGGCAATGGGCCATGCTGATCACAATGACACAGAGAGAAGATGGGTCACCCCTCAGGCATAGGGGTGGTTTGTATACATTTTCGGTTATAGCAAATATCACAATTTAAAAAATAAACCAAATTAAAATGGTTCCTTTAAACTCTAAAAAAAGTAAAGCCAAAAATATTTGGCAACTCAACTACGTCAGAACAACAGTGAACCACTGGGAGATCCCTTCCTGCTTTTTGAAGGGAACCCACCTCCTACACTAAGTGAAGGCATCCATTTGATAAGCCAAAAAAGTACCCAATCAGTGCATCAGAGAGCCGTGAGGTATACAGAGTGCCTCATGGCTCACAACGGTTTCCCAACTAACAGAAAATGGCTGCCTACACATAGTTTAGAGGATGGTTCCATGTTGAAATCCCTGCTGTGGGAACACATTGTACTTGTCGCTATTTGCTATAATCAACACTTGATTTTGCCCTCCGACACCAGTTTTTCATTGAGCTGACAAAGCTGCTTCAGGAATCCATCGTTGGGGCCAATCTCCCTTTTTTGCCGCACCGTAGCGACTGCGGTTTTTACATCCATCTTGTGACGCAGCATGAGGTAAGCTATGACCAACGTGGGAGAACGGCTGTAACCCTCACGGCAGTGGACAAACACCCGACCTGTAAGCAGAAGAGAAGAAAGTGAGTAGTTTGGGCTAAGTACAACGAAGAAATCCTCTCATGTGGAAGGTTTATGACATATCGACAAGAAAGTGTTCATCCATTGCATGAGGACATACCCTGAGGGCCCATGTGCACAGCAAGGCTGGCATAGATGTACATTGTGCTATGTTATCGAAAAAACACCCAGTAGGCACTACTGGATAGCCGGATGAGAAGATTTATTAAAGAAAAGCCTGTGAAGTAAAATATTTTCCACTTATTGGGGTTTCAGTAACTGATGCACCTCCAGCCTTTTAGTTCCCCGATTAGGGATCCAGTATTTGGAAACTGGGCAGCAGTAACGGAAACCCCTCTCCTCCTCGTGTGTGTTATACTGTACATACGAGAATATCACTTATGTCAGGTGAACAGGCTCTTGTTAACTACAGTACACTATAGTGAAGGCTCTTCACCTCCAGCATACTACCAAGGGCATCATTCTCATTTTATCCTTTTCATCAATATAGAGGTACACAGAGCCTCTAATGTACCTCCTTGTGTTTTCAGTTTTTCTGTAAAAGTTCATTCTGACATACTCCATACAAATCCAATGAAAACTGGTGGCATACTCCATATGTAAATATGGCACATACCAGTTTGTGACCCTATGCATGAGCATTTACATGTCTTTTGTAGAAAAAAAATAAATAAAAAATTAAAGCACCTTATTAGCTTCAGTGGAACTAAACTACACGCTTGGCTTCACAATAATCTGGTAGGTTTTTAAACCTTTTTTTTTTTTAAATCAATGAAGTAAATTGGTGATGTATATAAAATCTTATTGCTTCAATTGGTTTAAGTCAGTTGAAGGAAGAAAAAAATACCACAGTGTAGGGCTTGTGTCCTTGCACGCTTCTCCCCTTCCCTGGCAGGGACGCTGGCTCACTCACAGCCGCGGCCCCGTCCCGCACTTCTTCCTCCTCTGGCTGCTGCCCTGGGTCTGACTCGGCTCGCAGATCCCAGGCACTGTGATTAGGGCGCACACGCTCCCGCCTTCTTAAAAGAGACAGCGCGTGCCATCCTAAAGTGTCCCCAGCCAATGGCTGGGATACACCTACTATTTAAGGCACCTCCACCTGATAGGAGGTGCCTAAGCAATGTGTAAAATCAGTTGTCTGCTTGCTTGCTAGTTGTTAGGTCTCCAGTACCCGACAGTCACTTTTCCTGGCTTATATCTGTCTGCCTGTACTTGCCTTGTGACCCTGTATTCCAGCCATGCCTGCCAGCACATACCTGCCTGTATATCAACCGTGCCGCCAGCACCTGCCTGCCTATCAGCCATGCCTGCCTGCACCTTCCTGCCAGCATATCAGCCATGCCCACCAGCACCTGCCTGCCAGTATATCATCCGTGCCTGCCAGCACCTGCCTGCATGTATATCAGCTGTGCCCGCCAGCATACTAGCCGTACCTGCCATGTTAGTCTGTATACCAGCGTACCTGCCTACACCTGCCAGTCTGCAAACCTGCCATACCTGTCTACACTTGCAGTGTCTCCCAGTATTCCTGTCATTCCTGCCTGTACTTATAAAGTCCATCTACCTGCCCCTTTGGGGGTCAGCTGCCGTGCATCTGAGGTCTGTCCTAGACTAGCACCTGGCGTCCATCTGGAGCCAAGTCTAACCCCATCATTAGGGGCTCCAGTGAAAAGTCTGGTGTTCACCTAATCCAGGCTCTCCTTGGATCATGGCACAGTGGTTCCACCACCGCCGTTATACATAGAGACTATGTGAAATAAAAAAGTTGTATTATAAAGATAATCTATTCTCTTAGGACTCCTAACAATCAACTGATCATCACAGATTTGGTTTTTGCAACCCCCAGGAATCAGCTATGGTTACACAGGTCTACGACTAAAAAGCTGTTTGATTATTTTCATATAATTTCCATGTATTCTGGAAATAAAGAATTACACTTTAATAAGAAACTGTTACCTGTAAACGATTTGACCTGCAAAAAAATGTATTAACTGCTGAACATGAACACACATCAGATTGAAAAAAGTGCATTTCAACTTCAAGTCTATATCTCATTGGTGAATTAAATTTAATCAAAGGGCTCGGTCACACACCGTATTTGCAAACTAACATCACTCGGATCAATGTTATTCAATTGGGCCAGTGCAGATGAGCATTTTTTTTTTTACACTGACCGAATCTGCATGTGAAAAAAAAATGTCATACCTAGCCTGGTCCCCCTGCCTTGTGACTTGATATTTCTATATAAGATTCTTTACTTCCTCCCTCGTCAATCATGGCATATTAATAATTCCTGATGCAGTATGAGTGAAGTGCCCGTTATAGGACCTGCAGGTCCAATATTCTGCTTCTTCCATACAATGCTTCTCTTACTTTTTTAGAAATAATGAATCTTCTTGCTTCTAAAGCCCCCTATAGATATGAGATAGCAGTCGGATGAAATATGGTTCAGCCGACATCTATTCCCCCCACCCCCCCCCCGACTCTCCCATGCACAGGAATGCTTGCTGGGCCGTGTGCTTCCATGTTCTCTATGAAAAGCGCAGTTGCCAGACATCTCTCTGGTGGTGGCATATCTCTAGTGAACAAAAGGATCGACAGTCCGAAATCAAACATGTCAGATCCTTAACTAGTCATCTGTCGGGTGACCCCCAATAGTCCTCGATCTGGGGACCCCATAAACATTAGACTCGTCAATATAGGTGGGTTCTGCCTACATTAGTGAAATGTATATGGGGGCCATACAAGCTAGAAGCCCAGGAGGGTGTTCATTGACAGTAATTATGTAATAATCCTGTTCATGTTTACATGTTTCGGGTTAGAGACAGACAAGCAGCTGACCATTTACTATGAGTGACACATTGTTAGCTACATTTAATGCTCCTAGGTTTTCAAGTATATCTGTAGTTTTTTATTCTATATTCATCTTATATTCTCTTCATCTCCTAAGTCACTCATTTTGGTTCATACTGTTGCCAATAAACACAAGAAATATATACTGACCTTGCAGTAAAAATGATGCCTTCTACAATTCAACACCAGAATTTCAATAAACTGAACCAGCTCTGCAAGATATAACTCGTCTTGATATCAGAAAATAAATTTGCACTCCCAAG
Organism: Oophaga sylvatica; assembly: GCA_033576555.1. Taxonomy (NCBI): domain Eukaryota; kingdom Metazoa; phylum Chordata; class Amphibia; order Anura; family Dendrobatidae; genus Oophaga; species Oophaga sylvatica. The sequence continues at coordinate 177,063,068 of JARQOD010000003.1, read as the reverse complement.
TCAGCTCACAAACTGAAGACATAGCGGTTATGTGCCCGCCACTTGCAACAGCAGCAATAAACAGAGAGTAAATTGACCTGTCAGACTTGGAATTTAATTATTGCTGATATTCACACGTTGCACAGGAAAGAATACAAGTATAGAATAAAAACATATCGGGGACGTCTATTTCGGTAATGAAGATGACTGCGTGTGGCCGCCTCTGTGGCTGAATTGTGTGTTTAATGTAATGTTGTCATTTGGTTAATGTTTATTTAATGTGACAATTACTTTTCCATTTCGGAGGCCCAGAACAACTCTCACAGTGGCATTTGGCAAGTCCATAAACAATCACTGCACTAGTTGTTGCCATATAGAAAAAAAACCATGAAGTTGGAATTAATTGACGACTGTGTAAATGACTTGCTGGGATAATTTAGTTGATATTATAAAGCAATTTCCCTGTGACTTTACTGTGGGAAAAGAAGCAAAAATAAAGAGGAAAAAAGGACGAACGGGCTGAATCATAGAGGTGTACCATGCACCTCTGTAGACGTTCCAACCCTCCTTAGTACACCCTGCGATTTCTACATAGTAAAGGAAGACTTTCGTTTGCAGATCCAATAGTTAAATATGGCCTAAAAAGTTCCCACATTGGCAGACAGCCACATAAAAATTACTGCATTTTGAGATGGCTCAGGAGCCCGATTTTGATCTCATAGATATTGGCACAATAAAGAGGACGGGAACAATTTGGACTGCTCTATAACAGCAGTGGTCCAGCAGGCTGTCAGGGTTGGAATTTTCAGCTTTCCATCAGCTGAAGAGCCACAAGTTGAAGATCAGAACTTTTTTTGTAGTGGTCATAGTCAGGTGGTTTGAAAGACTTGAGACTTGTGATAGACTGCCCAAAAACCAACAGAGATGATATTCCATCTGGCAAAGTTGATCTGACCTTTCCTAAGTGAATTAGTGTAGATCGACATTTCCCAACTGGTTATTTATGGGACTCCAACAGGGGTTCAACATACCTAGATCAGATCTAGTTTGGCATCAAGACAATATTCTGACATCCTCCCTATGCCTTCCTCTCCACTATCTCATCCAATGTTCCTCACATCTATATCCTGATAATGGATGCTGCCCCTTTGTTGCACAATGTGTGTGTGTCTCTAGGCATGTTCTCAGATATCCATCATACAAAGTCTCTTTAATACCAAAACAGGCCCTAACGGGACCGCTGTGGAGGATACAGCGGCAGCATGTAATATGAGCTTCATAACACATCATAGACGAGGGGGTCAACAGATACCCAGATATAATAGACAGTGCCTGGACCACATGAGGAATACTGAATAATGAAGATGAAACCAACCATGACCAATGCTTCAGGTTTAAACGTGTGAATTAATTTAGGGGTCTGATCTGGAGCGTCAAAGTTAGTGACTTAAATCCTGGTCTAAACAAAGTGGTTACAAGTGTCACTTATGTCCAAGTGCTGATTTTGACCATCTAGTTAGTCATCCAAATTACATCATACCCTGATTACGCACAGGCTTGTCTTATTAATTCCTGAACCTGCATCTCTTTTTATTCTCTGCCATTAAGCAAAATGGACTTGGCACCGCCACGGCTAACCTTTCTGCTGGCATTCATCTGCCTTTTCTAGATTAGAACCACTGTGTGAAGTGAAGTTGGTTGCCACTATCTTCCAGTTGACTCCTTTTATGTGTCACTTTGAAGCAAAGTCAACTGTCCATTATCTTTGTAGAGCTTGTACTTCACGGAAGACAATTCCCAAGTCAAACTATTACATCTATACTTTCTAGTGAGTACATCACAGAACGCTTCACTATCATTTATATGCAGCCAATGTTCTGCCGCACTGATAAAACTCAAAATTGCATCATTTAAAAAAAGGCTGCTCGCTATGAAATGGAGCCGGGCTACACTGGATATCAGCTGCAAACTGAAGACTCAACTGTATAATGGGATTCTAACAAGAGTCAAAGGCAGCGACAGGAAGAAAGAGTGCGGAAAATGCAAATGCTCAGTCGTGTAAATGCTACTAAAGTACGCCTGTTCTGCAAATGAGCCAGGATCCCGCTGAAATCTCCACGGTGCCAACGCGACATAATGAGGCAGCTTTTTTTCCTGAGAACCACATTTCTTTTCATGCACATTTACCCTGGAAGTTATCTTCATAAAAGGTTAGATTCATGTTGGTTCAGTTTTATCTCGTGCTGTGACAGACAAAATGTCGCAATGTGGGCAAAATTTGGCTACTTTTTCTTGCCACTTATATTACAATATTGCCGAAATATGGGTATGGTAATCAGGGAGTGGGTGCGACCAATAAGGCCTCACTCAGATGTCCAATTTTTGTGTATGAGTGCTACTTGTTGTTTTCATGGATTGCACTCGTACCTGTGATGGTCTAGGGGGCCATTCACATGTCAGTGATTTTTTGCGGAGATATGTCCGATTTTCATCCAAGGGTCGGATAAAAATCCTCAATTAGTCTATAGGTCTGTGGAGAAAAAAATCAGACCACACTGGGATGACATCCGAGTGCAGTCTGATTTTCACAAACTGGTATAAAGGTTCAGAAGGTAGAACATTTTTTCTTTTTTCTCTACATACGAGAAAATTTGATGACACCCGGACCACGCTCTGATCAAACTCTGATACAAAAAAAACAGTCTGGTGGAAAAATTGGATGTCTGTGTGAATTCATTACTAGCTTTAATGTAAAGCCAGTTAATACTATTTTTTAATATCCTGGTTCAAGGCAGGCATGAATTTACTTTTCAAACTTTTAGACAAGTTTCAAAGCAACCCGCTATCCCAAACATGAGACTATACATTCTGCATATATCGTCACTGTCTCAGCTGACGTCAGTTCTTCTCCTCTGCCTCCTCCTTTGCGCCCAGTCCTCTTCCATGTAACATAGCCGACAAAGTCATGTAAGGAGAACAGTGGTAAATCTAAACCACCACTCCCTTGCCTTTTGTCTGCGGAGGGATGGACAAAGCCCTGACATTATGTTATGTTGGACTGAAGAGGAAAGGACCACTGGGAGCCTAGAAGGAGGCAGTGGGGAAAGTGACTAAACATCCAAAATGCAATAGTCACTTTTTAGGGATTGATTGGAGGGTCTTTTTAAATATGCCAAATATATTAAATGACGTGCCTTTTCATAAATTTGGTGCAAATAGCTCCAACAATCTTTATATTATCAATATTGTTTTTTAGATGGATGTGAAAAATAAATGCGACCCATTAGCCCTGCAGGACACATTGTATGGTGCCCAATTAAAGCATTGGACTGTCCATATAATGCACGGAATTGCGAGAGAGGTGGACTTCATAACTTGATATTTGAAAATCTGTCTGGAGTATTTCAATCAAACATCTTAGATTCAACCAGATCCAATGTTACAAGCATGGACATGGTTGTCAAAAACAAACTACACGCAACGATGAAATGCAAATCAGAATGGGTCAGTCCTTTAACTAGAATTTAGATTTCCGAATATTCACCACCCCCTTATTGGCCATGAGTTCTATATGAATATGGTCCTATGATTCATGCATGCCCAATTTCCTACGTGCTAAACATCTGGAGCTGACGGCACTCTCAGCAGACTACGCAATTCCTCACGCTCATCTTCTAGCAACCATCTGACCGAGACACGGCACTTAGCTGCCCATTCATTACAGCAATGTTACATATTGTGCTGGCACAACGATTCATTTTATCACAATAGCACATTATAAACATGTACAGATGGCAGGGCAGATGGAGGAGATAGAAGCCTTCATCCAGTGAAGTAGTAGCCAAAGGAAGTGATAAATGTAAGCTCACAGTTGACAAGGACAGAAATGGGGCTACAAAATTACTAAAAATCTGAAGGACAAGTTGAGCCTTTCAGAGAAAAAGTCATAATGAGGATAAACTTTACATGGACGTTATAAAACTAGAAAGGTCTTTTATGATAAGAGGATGGAATACAAAACTAAGACATGAGCCAATTCAACGAATGTCAAATCCTTAGACAAGCCAATAAATAAGGAATGTGTAGGGCGTCATAAAACCGGAATTTCCACCCAGACAAGAACTAAGGTACTGAAACACCGTAGACAGTTTAGAGAGTCTAAACTGGTTTGACTGGTAATGCAGTTCACATGAACAAGTTTGGAACACTGTGGTCCATGAGGGCATTTCAGTTTTAAATTAAGAAAACATTAATTCTTCAGGCTTTTTTTTTTTAAACAAAAACTTGACAGAATGTGATGTCATGAAACTTGTAAACGCAGTTCTTTGCCATGTAAAAGGCAGATCCAGTTAAGGACCCCACCAACCACCATCTTAGATCTCTGCTTCCCGTAGCCTTAGTGTGACACAGGAGAATGGGATATTCAAGAAATCTATGAATCTATATCAGCCACTGTAATGCTCTGATTTTATGCACATTTCAAAATTGTTTCTTGGATGGAATACTATGGTGTATGGTGGCACCATACGAGAACAAACGTAGTACCTGCAGTTCATCATGTAGACCTGTAGGACCTTCTAGAGCCTCTGTACAAGCTCAGTTTTAACAATGTGCACTGTCCGGTGAATACAAGTTATCACCAATCCTCAGAATAAGGCCCGCGTCACACTTACGAGTGTGATGCGAGTAAATCACCCGGCACGGCCGCCCGCTCTCGGACCCGAGTGTGCGGCTGCATGTATTTCTATGCAGCCGCACACTCGGGTCCGAGAGCGGGCGGTCGTGCCGGGAGTTGATACGAGAAAGTCGTGCAACTTACTCGCATCACACTCGCAAGTGTGACGCCGGCCTAAGTCTTTAAATTGTTGATTGGTGTGGTCCATCCAGTGGATGCGTGACGATCAGCAGAAAAAGAAACATATCTCAGTCAGAATGGAGTGGCAGTGCCGTTGCTTAAAGGGAATCTGTCACACAATTTTTCGACCTTCAGCTGCGGCCAGCGCCATCAGGGGCATATCTACAGCTTTCTGTAATGCTGTAGATAAGCACCCGATGTCACCTGAAAGAGAAGAAAAATAAGTTATATTATAGTCACCAAGGGGCGTTCCGCCGTCCGGTCCGATGGGCGTTGCGGTCCGGTCCAGCGCCTCCCATCTTATAGCGTAGCCGTCCTTTTCTTAGCTTCCTGTCGCGGCTCCGGCGCACTGCTCTGCCCTGGTGAGGGCAGAGCAGAGTACTGCAGTGCGCAGGCGCCGGGAAAGGTCAGAGAGGTCCGGCGCCTGCGCACTGCAGTACTCTGCTCTGCCCTCACCAGGGCAGAGCAGTGCGCCTGCGCAGCGACGGGAAGCTAAGAAGAGGACGGCTTCCCTAGAAGATGGGAGGCGCTGGACCGCGACGCCCATCGGACAGGACCGGACGGCGGAGCGCCCTGGGTGAGTATAATATAACTCATCTTTCTTCTCTTTCAGGTGACATAGGGGGCTTATCTACAGCATTACAGAATGCTGTAAGTCCGCAAGGACAGGGTCCTCTCCCCTCTGTACCAGTCTGTCATTGTAAATTTGTTTAAATTAAACGATATCTATAACTTTGTATGTAACCCCTTCTCATATAAAGCACCATGGAATTAATGGCGCTATATAAATAAATAATAATAATAAGCCCCTGATGGCGGTTGCCGCAGCTGAAGGTCGAAAAATGGGGTGACAGATTCCCTTTAACCGCTGCTCCAATCATTTTTAATGGGGGTGACGAACACTGCACTCAGCTTTTTACGACATCCCTATAAAAAAAAACGAATGGAGCAGCGGTCGGCCGTGCACACTGTTGCTCCATTCTAACAGGGATAAAAATCTCCTGTTCTTTTTCCCAATGGTTAGACCTCCACCACTCAATGATTTATCTTGTATCTCGTGGATAGGTGATAACTCATCTTTCCTGAACGATCCCTTTAAATGCTCAAAGTACTCTCAACAATAAGTTACTCAAAGGATTAAAGAGGTCATCCAAGAAAGGTACACATCCTCCATTTATACAGGTAAAATAATCTTTCTTACATAATAAAGACCATATCCAATAATTATACTTTAAACCAGTTATGGTCAAGGGTCCATCCTACTAAGAAGATCCCTACATATATCCCACTAACCGCCATGTATGACAAAGATCATATTTAAGTATGTTTTATAGGTTTGGGGTGCCATGTATGAAAGAAAATATCACCTATATGAACGGAGTTGTATGACTTTTTGGATGCCCTTTCCTTAATTTTAAGTGTTCTATTATTGAGTTTAATGACTTCCTGTATTAGTGTTTCCAGGTTTTTGCTACCTAATCTGAAAGTAGCATTATGCAGGGGTTGAAACCCTGATTCCAGCAAATCCAGTGTCACTTAGTGGACTACATGTTGCTGTGTCAATAAACGTACGAAAAAAGGCTGCACTCTAACATACTAAAGCATGACAATATGGAATACGTGAAATTTTGAATAGCAATACAGCTTTGGAGCACAAGAAAAAATTTGAGACGCTTAGTATAACATTTGGCCAACTATTATTTGCCCACCAACCATCGTCAAGGTGGTCTCAAGTCTGATGGGTCCCTGACCTATGTGAACATACCTCTATTAGGCTGATATCTGAATTTCTGGGTGAATGTGGACACCTCTGTCAGTAATGCCTGCATTTATGGGTAAGTAGCAACCTGCTGTAATTAAAACCACCACCTGGTGGGGGCGGAGTGCTTGGTCAGTAAGCTAACATTCAAAAGACAAATGTTATACTAAGCGTCTCAAATTTTTCCTTGTGCTCCAAAGGTGTATTGCTATTCAAAATTTCACGTATTCCATATTGTCATGCTTTAGTATGATAGCGTGCAGCCTTTTTTCGTATGTTGTATATGGGGGTAGCTCCCCTTGGTTTGCACCTATTCGCATTAGTCTGGATGTGCCAGTCAGGTTTTTTTGTCTTTTGAATGTTAGCTTACTGACCGAGCACTCCGCCCCCACCAGGTGATCATTTTAATTACAGCAGGTTCCTACTAACCCATAAATGCAGGCATTACTGACAGAGGTATTCACATTCACCCAGAAATTCAGATATCAGCCTGAGGTATGTTCACATAGGTCAGGGACCCATCAGAATTGAGACCACCTTGACGATGGTTCGTGGGCAAATAATAGTTGGCCAAATGTTATACTAAGCATCTCAAATTTTTCCTTGTGCTCCAAAGCTGTATTGCTATTCAAAATTTCACATATTCCATATTGTCATGCTTTAGTATGTTAGAGTGCAGCCTTTTTTCGTATGTTGTACATGGGGGTAGCTCCCCTTGGTTTGCATCTATTCGCATTAGTCTGGATGTGCCAGTCAGGTTTTTTTGTCTTTTGGCTGTGTCAATAAAATCAGTATTTTATTAGCATGAGATTATCACTACAGGACTAAGTGTGAAACATCGCTGGAATCAGGGTCTGTGCCCCTAAATCATGCTGCTCTCAGATTATATAGCACATGGTGGCAGATTTAGTTTAACAATAACTTTGTCAAATAATGCCCAACTGTTTAAAGCCAATCTGTCTCCAGATTTCACAATACAAACTATATAAAATAATAAATGGATTTCTTACACCAGATGAGGCTGTTATATTTACTTTGAAAATCAATGCCCTAATAGCTGTGTAATCTTTTTGGAAATATTTTTTGCAAGACCATTTTACAAGTTCAGCTACATCTGGAAATAAGTTTTCCTAACCCATACAACCACTTGAAGCTTTACATTCTCTTAAACACAGTAAGCACTGAATGTTTTTCGCTCTAAATACATGCTACACAATTTACCTGATCAGGATTCTGCTGGGTTTACAGTTCTGTACTCATATAACCCCAGTTAATTAAATGCGAGCAGATGGAGGAACAGTAAAAGTGACTGCTGTTTGTTCATCCAAATGTATCCTATAAATACTGTGGTACACCAAAGGGGGTGTTGCTGGATGGGAGATATATTTCTCCCAGCAGGCTAAAGTTTGGCTGGGATTTTCCCTGAAGACAATGACCTGTGATAAGGTCATAGTCACGTGAGCAAGGACCTGTGATGATGAGGACATAGTCACGTGAGCAGCTCAGGTGATGTGTAATGCACCTATGGGTGTGGTTGAGGGATATTTAATGGAACCTGTGTGTTTGGTAAGGGGGGGATCAGTACTGGCTAGGTTGAGCCAATGGAAGGAGGTCTGGGAAGACACCTCCAGGGCGCATTGCAAGGAAGAGAAGGAGCTTGGCTGGAGCCAGCATGTAGCCATGGTTTTTGGTACAGTGTGTCAGCAAGCTCAAGCAAGCAGATTCCAGACCACCGGGAATGGCATCTGGCGGTCACTGCTGACCTGCAGCCACTTAGTCAAGCCCGTCCCATGCAAGGGTGAGTCTGGGAACAGTGGTTCTTCAAGCTGGAGTGTATTTACGTTCTGTTATGTTTCTGTTGCCTGGTATTTAAAGTGACAGTAAACCAGTGATTTTTGGACTTAAAGCCTGTGTGTTGCCTCGTTACTTCGGCCAGGCCACTGCCTACCAGAGCAAATCGCTACAATACATTTGTGCATTAGGTATTGGAGATCTTTGGACTAGGATCTAACCACATTACTATCCTCAGTCTACGAGCTCGTTCTCATCTGCGTATACATCGGACGAGTGTAATCCGATAAAAAAATCTGATTTCACGCTGACTAATGTTATTCTATGATTCTGTGCCGTTCTGCAACTTTTTTCTTACCTAGAATCTGGATGAGAAAAAAAAAATCGCAGCATGTTGTAACTGGCTGCAGGCATCGGATGAAACTCAGCAATGCAAGTCAATGGGTACAAGGGAAAAAAAAAAAAAATCGCACGACACACAGCCATCCGATTTTTACACATACATCTCAAAGGAAACCTGCTGAATAGGGGGTTTGGGGGGGGGGGTTTTTTGATAGACAACTCTCCACTACAAACCTTGGCTTTTTTTCAGCTGAAAACCCCCCAAAAATTTTTCCCCCGATTGACCAGGGCAATCGGGGGGTCAAAAAGTGCCAAAATTAGGGCATCTAATGGATGCTTCTTTTCTGGGGGAGGGGGGTTCCCCCTTTTTTTGGGGGGGGGAAGGGGGTAAACCCCCAAAGGCCCCCTTTCCCCCCCCTATTAATATCCCCAGCACCATCTCTTAATCTTTGCTGGTTTTTTAAAAAAAGGGGGGGACCCCATGCCCAATTTTTTTGGGGGGTTCCCCCTTTTAAAAACCTAAAGGAAGCAACAGCTGTGAGCTGGTTTTTTTGTCGGGGAAAAATCCGGGGAAAAAAAATTTTCTAAGAATTTTTTTCCCTAAAAAGATCTTTTTTTAAGAAAATATCATTTGTTTTAACAAAATATTCAAAAAAATTTATGGGGGGCCCCTCGGCAAAAAAATCAATTCTTTTAGCAATCTTTTTTTTTTGGGTTTTAATCAAATTTGTTTAAACTTTTGATGGGGGCCCCCCTTTGGGGCCCTGGAATCCTCATAAAATCAAGGGTTTTTAAACACTAGAAAAAAAAATCGTTTTTCCCCGTCCCCCCAAAAATCCAAGTACGTAAAATTCATTTCAGTATGACAAGCCTTCTAATTCTTTTAAAATTAAATTTAAACTTTTATTACAGACAACATTATAAAAAAAGGGAAATTCAAAAAAAAAAAAGCTTCCCTCCTATTCTACATTGTTCAATAAATTTTTATTTCACCATTTTGGGAACCCCGCCAGTTTCAAACCTTAAAAAAAACCCCAAGTAAAATAAATAGAAGCAGCTTGCTAGATTTTACCAAAGGGGGAACAGTCGGGGGCCCCAAATTACATCGGTTGCCGCAATCCCCGGCCCTGGGCCCCCTCTCCTGACCTGGCGTGACAGCTGCATAGCAAAAAGCTTTCTGCTCAGGCAGAAGAGTGCCCCGGCCCCGCCGGGGATTGCGATGTATCCCCATGCGATTTTAAAACCCCCGGGCCCTAAAAAACTGTCCCCTAATCCAGGTCCCGACCCTCAAAACTCAAAAGGGGAAGAAAAAGGGGTTGGAAAGTAAAATTAAAAAGTTGTAATTATTTAAAATTTATTAATTAAATATATATTAAAAATATATAAAAGTATATAAATTTTTTATTTTAAAAAATAATTAACAGCCAATAAAAAAGCACAAGGGGGGCTTTCTTTTTGAACTTTACACCCCCATACCCTTTGGAATTCCCTTTTTTTTTTTAAGATCTCAGCTAAAATTCGTTTTTCTGGAGAGCTTTATTTTATTTGGTGGCAAAAAAAATTAAATAATGCAAATTTTCAAATGTCTCCCTCCCCGACAAACCGCCACCAGACCCGGGGAACGTCGAAAAGGGAAAAAAAAAAAAGTGAAAAAAAAAAAAAAGGGAATTAATTTTTTAATTTTAAAAGATGTGATAAAAAGTTTTAAAAGAAAAACCCCTCTTAGCAAAAATATAGGCAGCAGCTTTTGGGATAATAAATTTTTAAAAAAAACATTATAACTTGGGGTTTTTGTATTTTTCCCCTTACAAAAGGAATAAAACTTTTCCCCCCGAGCAGGAGAGTCCCCCTTTCCCATTTTAAAAAAAAAATATACTCGAGTATAAGCCCCCAGTATAAGCTGACCCCCCCAATTTTTTCCACAAAAAACCGGGGGAAAAAAAAATTTACTGGTAAAAGCCAGGGTGGAAAATAGATTTTGCCCCTTATGCTGCCCCCGTATTAAACCCCCCCCAAAAATTTTTCCTAGATTGTGCCCCCTAGCCCCATGTATTGTGCCCCCTAATTGTTTCCCCCATAGATGCTCCAAGATTTTGCCCCCCCCGATGTCCATAAATTTTGCCCCCAAAAGAGCCTCAGTATTTTGCCCCATAGGCTTCAAGATTATCCCCCCAAGATGCCCATGTTTTGCCCCCATAGATGCTGCATTGAAAAGGCCCTTCGGGCCCCAGCTTTCTCAACAAAAAAAAAAAAAAAAATGACTACTCACCTTTTCCCGGGGGCCCGGTGCCCCGGGCCCGACGGGGGGGAAAAGGGCTCTAGGGGGACAAAGGGGAAAAGGGGGGCCGTCGCCAGGGGCCCCCGGGACCCCATTTTTTTCCTGTCCCCCGGCCACCGTGAGCCCCTTCTTTTGGGGCCTCCAGATTTAAACCCAGGGAAGGGGGCGGCGCGCAGTAAACCCCCTCATCGCGCCCTC
>JARQOD010000003.1:177011099-177051766 GCA_033576555.1 Oophaga sylvatica | reverse complement strand
CCTCCAGCTATGGCTGTCAGACCAAATGAGAATCATGAGGTCAAATGAACTGGCCAAGGATCTCAGAGACAGAATTGTGGAAAGGCACAATCTGACCAAGGTTACAAATGAATTTCTGCAGTTCTCAATGTTCCTAAGAGCACAGAGGCCCCCATAATCCTTAAATGGAAGAAATTTGGGGATCACAGAAGTCTTCTAGACTGGCCATCCAGCCCAAACTGAGCAATCATGGGAGAAGAGCCTTGGTGAGAGAGGTAAAGAAGAACTAAAATTTTACAGTGGCTGAGCTCACAGATGCAGTAGGGAGATGGGAGAAAGCTCCACAAAGTCAACTATCACTGAGCCTCCACCATTCAGGCCTTTATGCAGAGTGGCCAGGCACTGCTCATCACCTGTCTAATCAAGCCCAACAGTGAAACATGGTGGTGGCAGTGCAGGGACAGGACCACTGGTTGCAAATGAAAGAAACATGAATGCGGCCAAGTTCAGAGATCTGGGATGAAAACCTCTTCCAGAGTTTCTAGACCTCAGACTTGACCGAAGGTTCCCTTCCAACAAGACAATGACCCTAAGAACACAGCTAAATAACAAAGGAGTGGCTTCAGAACAACTCTGTGATCATTCTTGACTGGCCCAGCCAGGAGCCCTGACCTAAACCAATTGGCATCTCTGGAGAGACCTGAAAATGGATGTCCACCAACATTCACCATCCAACCTGACAGAACTGGAGAGGATCTGCAAAAAAGAATGCAGGGATCCCCAAATCAGGTGTGAAAACTTATTGCATATTCCAAGAAGACTCATGGCTGTACTAGCTCAAAAGGGTGTTTCTACTCAACATGAGCAAAAGGTCTGAATACTTATTGATAGGATGAGCGACTTTGCCTTTGGGAGGGTCGAGTCGGGTGGTTTCGGACCATCTGACTTTACCAAAAGTCGAGTCGAGCGAGATCGGTGACTAACTCACGGCAAAAGTCGAAGTTCGGCCAAAAACGAAACCGGACCCCAATGCAAGTCAATGGGGAATAACAGTCGCCAGTGGGTGGAGGACAGTAAACACACCTACGTGCCCATTTTCAATGCCAACGACATAAATTCTTTTACTTAAGCTTGTCATCTTAATTTCTTTATAAAATAGTTACGCATTGAAAACTGGGGTTATTTGGCTAAAGTTGGGGGGAGGGCAGGGCTGGCTCCAGGTTTTTGTGGGCCAGGTCTAAGAGGTCTCAGTGGCCCCTTTAACCATACACAATTCATGATGCTCCGTACGGAGAGAAATTAGGTATAGTCAATGCCAAATACTTCACTTCTTACATTACTATGAGTGTATTATTGTAAATTCTACAATAGCTCAAAAAACTGGACAGTATAGTCCTCATACAGTATTAAGGCCACCACATAGTACGCCATACAGAATAATGAGCCCCATATATTGCTCTATACAGAATTAATGAGCCCCAAATATTGCTCCATACAGAATGGGCTCCAATATAATGCTCCATACAGAATAGGGCCCCATATGTGCTCCATATGATGCTCCATATATAAAGGGGGGCCCTATATGATGCCCCATAAATAATGAACCCCTATGATGCTCTAGTATATGAGGGGCCCCCCTTTTTGATGCTCCGTGTACGATGAGCCCCATTTAATGCTACAAATATAATGGTCCCATATATAATGCTCCTTTATAATGGGCTCCATGTGATGCTCCAGTATATAATGGGCCCCTATATGATGCTCCAGTGTTTAATGGGCCCGCATATGATGCTCCAGTGCGTGATGGGCCCCATATATAATGCTCCGTGTATAATGGGCCCTATCTATGATGCTAAAGTGTATGATGGGCCCCTTATATAATTCTCCATGTTATGCTCCCATTTATTGCTCAAACATTATAAAAAAATGAAAACCTTCCTCGTTGGGCACTACTCTACACTGGACTCCTCATACGTCGCCATCTTCCAGCTCTCTGCACTGTGATGTTCTAGCAGAGGCGCACAGAGTGACGTCATTGCGCTCTCTGACCTGAATGTCACTGTCAGGAAACGCGGAAGACGTCACAGCGGTGGAGCAGGGAGAGAGTAAGTGTTATGTTAGGTAGCTGAGGAGGACAGGAACAACAGCCAGCAGCGGAACACCTGAGATGTTGGTACTAATGGGTTGCGATTCTAATCTAACCTGTTATGATTTGGTAGCTGAGGAGTGCAGGTAAAAAGGCAATACACCAGAGCAGTTGGAATCTATGAGATTGCAGTACCTGACTAACCACCACAACTAGAGGCAGCGTGGAGGTTCCTCGTTGGTCTAGACGCCTCGTCACAGCTGAGAAACTAAAACTATACCTAAAGATAGAATGAGGAAAGCTATCTGCCCGGAGCAGATCCCCAAAGAACATAGAAAGCCCCCAAACATGTAATGGCGGTTAGACAAGAAGAAATACTGACACAGACAGAAAATAGTATGAGCAAACGTTGGGGCCCAAAAATATCTAAATAGAAAGTTTAGGAGGGCACTTACTGCAATCCCAAAAACCCTGAAAAGCACCAACTCTACTAATTTCAAAAACACCTGAGACACACGACCTCAACCACTAAATTAGTTCTCTGGTGTAACAAAATCAAAACAGCAGCCCCCTGAAAAAACTGGAAAAAAGCAAATGTACAAAAACATCAGTGGCTGAACTAAACTGAGAGGGCAAAAGCCCCGGAGGGGACCCAGAAGGCCCCAGAGAGCAGGACCAAAATGCAAAAATCAAAAAAAACAAAAAGAAGAAAATGTCTTATCTGTTAGCAGGAGATGCAGAACGACACAGCAGACTACAAAGGAAACAGGATTCAAGGATTGAGACCGAACAATTGATCACGGCACCCTGATGGGAAGGCGACTCCTTAAATAAGACCAGTCAGTAACACCTGATTCCCAATCCTCACAATCTTCACTGGGACAGTCCAGTACCGCTTGTAACCACCAGAGGGAGCCTCTGCTCAGAACTCATTTCAAGTCCATTCACAACAGTTCCCCCCCTTGTGGAGGGGTCACAGAACCCTCACTGAGCAACCAGGTCGGTCAGGATGAGTTCTATGATACGCACGGATGGTCTCCTAGCATGGATGTCCGAAGCAAAACCAAGAATTGTCTTCCTGACCTAACCTCTCCACTTAACAAATACTGGAGTTTCGTCTATAAAAACGAGAATTCAATATTTTTCTCAACCACATACTCCAGATTGCCCTCAACCAGAACAGGGTCAGGGGCAAAGCAAGATAGGAACCCACTGGTCAACAAACCTCTTCAACAAGGACTTGTGGAACACGTTATGGATCTTAAATGTCCCTGGAAGAAGCAAACGAAAGAAACAGGATTAAGAATCTCCATGATCTTTAAGGTCCAATGAACCTGGCTTAAATTTAGGAGATGCCACTCTCATAGGAATATTTTTTTGAGGACAAACCAGACCAAGTCCCCCACTTTAAACCGAGGACCATCAGTCCTTGCCGGTTAGCAAACGCTGGGCCCTCTCCTGAGAGAGGGACAACCTCTCCACTACCTGGTCCCAAATCTGTTGCATACGCTCCACAACAGGTCAAACCTGGACAGGCAGAAGCTCCGTCGTCCTGAAGAAAAATCGAGGGTGAAACCAGAATTACAGAAAAATGGAGACATCAAAGTGGCAGAGTAGCCCTATTTTAGAGCAAAACTCAGCCAAAGGCAAAAAAGAGACCCAGTCATCCTGTCAGCAGACACAAAGCATCTTAGATAAAGTCTCCAATGTCTGGTTTGTTCTCTCAGTTTGACATTGGTCGAGGATGAAACCCCGAGGAGAAAGACAACTGAACACAAGCTTAGAACAAAGGTCCTCCAAAATTGGAAACAAACTGGACTCCTCTGTCAGACACAATGTTTCAGGATGCGTGTAAAAGAACAGTGCTGAAGGAACAAAGGCACCAGTTCGGGGAGGAAGGCAATTTAGGTAATGGCACAAGATGTATATCTTGGAAAACCTATCACAAATCACCCAGATGACGGTCATTCTCTGAGAAACAGGGAGGTCGGAAATGAAATCCATAGAGATATGGGTCCATGGTTCTTGGGCACAGGCAATGGCATCAACAAACCACTAGAGCGAGAGCAAGGCTTGGAGCGGGAGAGCAAGCCCTGCAGGACTGCAAAAATTTCCCCTGACATCACGAGACAAGGTAGGCCACCAAAAGGACCGACTAACCAAGTCTCTGGTACCAAAATTCCGGGATGACCGGCCAACGCGGAACAATGAATCTCAGAATCCCACTCTTTTTCCACTGGTCCGGGACAAACAATTTCCAACAGGGCAGCGCTCGGGCCTATCCTCCTGAACCCATCCAGAGCCAGTCTCAAATTGGGCGAGATGGCGGAAAGAAATAACCTTCTTTCAAAATAACAGAAGGATCGATCCTCAGGAGAGTCCGCAAGGAAACTCCTCGAGAGGGCACCCGCCTTAACATTCTTAGTGCCAGGAAGAAAGGAAACACAAAATTAAAAAGTGTGAAAAACAATGCCACCTGGCTGTCTAGGATTAAGTCGCTTGGCAGATTCCAGATAAACCAGATTCTTATGGTCCATAAGGACCACCACCTGATGTTTGGCTCCCTCCAGCAATGTCTCCACTCTTCAAAAGCCACTTCATGGCAATAACTCCCGATTACCCACGTCTTAATTACGTTCAGTAGGAGAAAATTTTTGAGAGAAAAGGCACAAGGGTTACTTTTAGAGGTCTCTGGATCTCTTTGGGACAAAACGGCACCTGCCCCAATTTCAGAGCATCAACCTCACCTGAAATGGCAGAGAAACATCAGGCTGCCGTAGACAGGAGCAGAAGTGAATCTCTGCTTAACCCCTTAATGTCCATGACGTGCAGAGTCCGTCCTGGCAAGGTGTCAGTTCCGGCACCAGGACGGACTCTGCACGTCATGGCTTTGATCTACCACACAGTGGTAGATCAGTGCGACAGCTGTCACAGACAGCTGACGGCACGGCAAGCGGTGCGGGGACCTTTGCCGTCGGTCCCCGCACCTACAGCGCTGTGCTTGGTCAGTCAATCTGACTGACCAAACACAGCAGCGATCGTGCAGGAGAAGCTGAAATTTCAGCTTCTTCAGCGCGATCAGTGCAGGAGCCGGCGCTGCAGTGGCCAGGCTTCCTGCACTGACAGCCAGGAGCGGGAGCCCCCACCCCCCCTGGCTGTTAACCCCCTGACTGCTGCGATCGAGCGCGATCGCAGAGCTCAGGGGGGGAGGCAGAGGGTCGGGAGCTCCCTCTGCCTCAGATCGGCACCCTGCAATGTATTTGCAGGGGCCGATCTCTGCCTTGATGACCGGGGGTTGTTTATGACAACCTCCGGGTCATCTAGCTACGGAAAGTTGCTGTGATCCTGTCACAGCAGCTTCCCCTATAGTTGCAATGCATTGCAATGCCAGAGCATTGCAATGCATTGTAACTGCAATAAAAAGTAAAAAAAGTGAAAGTCCCATAAAGGGACAAGTTAAAAAATCTTTTTTAAAAAAAATTGTAAAAAAAAATATTAAAAATAATTTAAAAAATCCCCCAAAAAATACACATTTTTATGTAATAAAAAAAATAAAAAACAAAAAACATACACATGTTAGGTATCGCCACGTCCGTAAAAATCCATCTATAAAGCGTAACCCCAGTTAACCCCTTCAGTGAAAGCCGTAAAAAAAAAACACAAAAAAGTAGTAAATTATACTTTTTCAAGCGGTATCATTATACCGCTTGGGAAAAAGTGCAATAACACGCGATCAAAAAGTCAGATATAAATAATCATGGTACCGCTGAAAACGTCATCTTGTCCCGCAAAAAAACAAGCCGCTTACAGATCATCAGCGAAAAAATAAAAAAGTTATAGCTCGCGGAATAAACTGATGCAAAAATAATATTTTTTCTATAAAATTTTTTATTGTGTTAAAAAACGCCAAAACATAAAAAAAAATATATAAATGAGGAATCGCCGTAACCGTAGTGACCCGAGAATAAAGTGCTTTATCAATTTTACCACACACGGAACAAGGAGGAAAAAAAAAAAAAAATTCCTGAATTGCTGGTTTTTGTTCATTCTGATTCCACAAAAATCGGAATAGGAAGCGATCAAAAAAAGTTATGTGCCTGAATATGGTACCAATAAAAACGTCAGCTCGTCCCGCAAAAAATAAGCCCACAGATAACTCTGTCGGCCGAAATATGGAAAAATTATAGCTCTCAAAATACGGCGATGCAAAAATTTCTTACAAAAAATTATTCCAAGAAAAAGCATCTTTTAGTGTGTGACAGAAGCTAAACATGAAAAAAGGGTGTAAATCTGGTATCGCTGTAATCGCACCGATCCGAGGAATAAAGTCGCCTAATCACTAATACCGCACGAGGAACGGCGTAAAAAAGAAAACCAATTCTTCACCTTTTGTGGATTTGTTCATTGTGCCTCCCAAAGATCGCAGTAAGGCGATCACAGTGGTTCCCCCCCACATATGGGGTATCAGCTTACTCAGGACAAAATGCACAATAGCTTTTGGGGTCCTATTTCTCCTGTTACCCTTAGAAAAATAAAAATTTGGGGCAAAAAGGTCATTTTTGTGGAAAAAAATATGATTTTTT
The DNA here is from genome assembly GCA_033576555.1 of Oophaga sylvatica. Classification (NCBI taxonomy): domain Eukaryota; kingdom Metazoa; phylum Chordata; class Amphibia; order Anura; family Dendrobatidae; genus Oophaga; species Oophaga sylvatica. The sequence continues at coordinate 177,045,118 of JARQOD010000003.1, read as the reverse complement.
TATTTTCACGGCTCTACATTATAAACTTCTGTGAAGCCCTTGGGGATTAAAAGTGCTGACCACACATCTAGATAAGTTCCTTGGGGGGTCTAGTTTGTAAAATGGGGTCATTTGTGGGGGGTTTCTACTGTTTAGGCACATCAGGGGCTCTCCAAACGTGACATGACACCCGCAGACCATTCCATCAAAATCTGCATTTGAAAAAGGCGCTCCTTCCCTTTCCAGCTCTGCCATGCGTCAAAATAGTGGTTTACCCCCACATATGGGGTATCAGCATACTCAGGACAAATTGCACAATAACTTTTGGGGTCCTGTTACCCTTTGGAAAATAACAATTGGGGGTGGAAAGATCATTTTAGTGGAAAAGATATGATTTTTTAATTTTACTGCTCTACGTTATAACCTTCTGTGAAGCCCTTGGGGGTTCAAAGCTCTCACCACACATCTAGATAAGTTCCTTGGGGGGTCTAGTTTCCAAAATGGGGTTACTTGTGGGGGGTATCCACTGTTTAGGCACACAGGGGCTCTCCAAATACGACATGGCGTCCAATCTCAATTCCAGCCAAAAAAGTCAAATGGCGCTGCTTCCCTTCCGAGCTCTGCCATGCACCCAAATAGTGGTTTACCCTCACATATGGGGTATCAGCGTACTCAGGACTAATTGCACAATAACTTTTGGGGTCCTTTTATCCTTTGGAAAATAAAAATTGGGATGAAAAGATCATTTTTGTGGAAAAAATATGATTTTTTAATTTTACGGCTCTACGTTATAACCTTCTGTGAAGCCCTTGGGGGTTCAAAGCTCTCACTACACATTTAGATAAGTTACTTGGGGGGTCTAGTTTCCAAAATGGGGTCACTTGTGGGGGGTTTCCACTGTTTAGGCACACAGGGACTCTCCAAATGCGACATGGCGTCCAATCTCAATTCCAGCCAAAAAAGTCAAATGGCGCTGCTTCCCTTCCGAGCTCTGCCATGCACCCAAATAGTGGTTTACCCCCACATATGGGGTATCAGCGTACTCAGGACTAATTGCACAATAACTTTTGGGGTCCTTTTATCCTTTGGAAAATAAAAATTGGGATGAAAAGATCATTTTTGTGGAAAAAACATGATTTTTTAATTTTACGGCTCTACGTTATAACCTTCTGTGAAGCCCTTGGGGGTTAAAAGCTCTCACAACACATTTAGATATGTTACTTGGGGGGTCTAGTTTCCAAAATGGGGTCACTTGTGGGGGGTTTCCACTGTTTAGGCACACAGGGGCTCTCCAAATGCGACATGGCGTCCAATCTCAATTCCAGTCAAAAAAGTCAAATGGCGCTGCTTCCCTTCCGAGCTCTGCCATGCGCCCAAATAGTGGTTTACCCCCACACATGGGGTATCGATGTACTCAGGAGAAATTGTACAACAAATATTGTGGTTCATTTTCTACTGATACCCTTGACAAAATTTTAAAAAATTGTGTCGAAAGAAAAATTTTGGGAAAAAAAAGTTAAATGTTAATTTTTTCCTTCCACATTGCTTCAATTCTTGTGAAGTACCTAAAGGGTTAATAAACTTCTTGAATGTGGCTTTGAACACGTTGAGGGGTGCAGTTTTTAGAATGGTGTCACTTTTGGGTATTTTCTGTCATATTGACCCCTCAAATTCACTTCAAATGTGAGGTGGCCCCTAAAAAAAATGATTTTGTAAATTTTGTTGGAAAAATGAGAAATTGCTGGTCAACTTTTAACACTTATAACTTCCTAACAAAAAAAAATTTTGGTTCCAAAATTGTGCTGATGTAAAGTAGACATGTGGGAAATGTTATTTATTAACTAATTTTTGTGACATATCTCTCTGATTTAATGGCATAAAAATTAAAAGTTTGAAAATTGCAAAATTTTCAAAATTTTTGCCATATTTCCGTTTTTTTCATAAATAAACGCAAGTTATATTGAAGAAATTTTACCACTCTCATGAAGTACAATATGTCTCGAGAAAACAGTCTCAGAATCGCCAAGATCCGTTGAAGCGTTCCAGAGTTATAACCTCATAAAGAGACAGTGGTCAGAAATGTAAAATTTGGCCTGGTCTTTAACCTACAAAATGGCTTGGTCGTTAAGGGGTTAAGTTCCTGAAATGCAGAAACTGCCTCAGGAGGCCAGTTCACCACATCAGAACCCTTTTTGGTCAAATCAGTTAATGGTTTAACAATAACCGAGAAATTACCAATAAATTTACGATAAAAATTGGCAAAACCCAAAAATCTTTGAAGAGCCTTTAATGAAGTAGGTTGGACCCAATCACAGATGGCCTGAACCTTGACCGGGTCCATTTCAATAACAGATGGGGACAAAATGAATCCCAAAAATGAGATCCTCTGTACGCCAAAAAGACACTTTGATCCCTTCACATACAGAGCATTCTCTCTCAAAATCTGGAATACAGTTCGAACATGTTTCACATGAGAGTCCCAGTCATTAGAAAAAATCAAGATATCATCCAAATAAACAATCAGAAATTTATCCACAAAATCCCTGAAAATGTCATTCATGAAGGACTGGAAGACAGAAGGAGCATTAGTGAGCCCAAAGGGCATCACAAGGTACTCAAAATGCCCTTCAGGGGTGTTAAATGCCGTCTTCCATTCATCCCCGTGCTTAATGCGAATAAGGTTATATGCCCCCCTGAGGTCAAGCTTGGTAAACCAAGTAGCGTTTTTCACCCTGGAAAACAGGTCAGAAATCAAGGGTAACGGATATTGATATTTCACAGTAATATTGTTCAAAAGACGATAATCAATACACGGCCTTAATGAACCATCCTTTTTGGCCACAAAGAAAAAACCGGCACCTAAGGGTGAAGAGGATGGTCTGATATGACCCTTCTCCAATGACTCCTTGATATAAGACCGCATAGCGTCATGTTCAGGTACAGACAAGTTAAAAAGGCGACCTTTAGGGAATTTACTACCAGGCACTAATTCAATAGCGCAGTCATAGCTCCTATGGGGAGGCAAGGATGCAGATTTACTTTCGCTAAACACATCAGAAAAATCAATCAAAAAGTCAGGAACATCCTGAGCCTGGGGGGAGGCAGAAAAAACAGGAGTGTTGGTATTAACACATTGGCAGCCCCAACTGGTTACAGACACAGATTTCCAATCCAAAACAGGATTATGAGACTGTAACCAAGGGAAACCCAGCACGATAATGTCATGCAGATTATACAGAACCAAAAATTTGCAGCTCTCCTGATGATCAGGTTCAACCCTCATTATCACCTGAGTAGAGAACTGAGGTTTATTCTCAGCCAAAGGTGTAGAATCGATCCCCAGTAGGGGAATAGACTTCTGTAGGGGTATCAAGGGAAACCCGCAACGTTTAGCAAAATCAAAATCCATCAGGTTAATAGCTGCTCCCGAATCAACGAAATCCTGAGCAGAAAATGAGGACAGAGAGCATATCAGAGTAACAGTTAATAAAAACTTAGTCTGAACACTACCCAAGACAACTGAGCGTGCAAAACGTCTTCCCCGCTTAGGGCAGACTGAAATAGCATGAGAGGCATCACCACAGTAGAAACATAACCCATTGCGCTTTCGAAACTCATGACGCTGTGCCCCAGAAACCACTCTATCACACTGCATAGGTTCAGAAGCAGGTTCACAAGGCAACACTATTCCACGCATACTTCTCCGCTCACGCAAACGTCTGTCAATTTGAATCGCTAATGACATAGAATCATTGAGACCAGAGGGGACAGGGAATCCCACCATAACATCCTTTACATTATCTGACAGACCCTTCCGAAAAAGGTCTGCCAAAGTGTCGTCATTCCATTTGGTCAGGACTGCCCACCTGCGGAATCTCTGACAGTATAACAAAGCGTCATCAAGCCTCTGATTTAATGCCAACAAGGCTTTTTCAGCTTGATCAGTGACATTAGTCTCATCGTACAATAACCCCAAGGCCTGAAAAAATGCATCAACATCACTCAAAACAGGATCCCCAGGTGTCAGGGAAAAAGCCCAATCCTGAGGATCGCCGCGCAGGAGAGAGATGACAAATTGAACCTGCTGCGCTGCGTTCCCTGAGGACTTAGATTTTAAGGCAAAAAACAATTTACAATTATTTTTGAAATTCAGAAACTTGGCTCGATCCCCCAAAAACAAATCTGGCATGGGAATCCTAGGTTCCACAACAGGCAACCTAGCAAGATAGGCAGCAATACTCCGAACCTCAGTGGCAAGCTGATCCACACGGCCAGACAACTGTGCAAACTCCATTGAGAGAAAAAATCCTCCCCAGCACCCAGAGATACAGAGGGAAAAAAAAAAATGCAACAAACAGAAAAATATCTCTGACAACTCTGACAACCTTTTTTTTTTCTTTCACAATATTTTTCCCTTCTGTGAGTACCATATAATTTTCAGTTTAGGCCGGTGATACTGTTATGATTTGGTAGCTGAGGAGTGCAGGTAAAAAGGCAATACACCAGAGCAGTTGGAATCTATGAGATTGCAGTACCCTGACTAACCACCACAACTAGAGGCAGCCGTGGAGCGTTCCTACGTTGGTCCTAGACGCCTCGTCACAGCCTGAGAAACTAACTATACCTAAAGATAGAAAGAGGAAAGCTATCTGCCCCGGAGCAGATCCCCAAAGAACATAGAAAGCCCCCAAACATGTAATGGCGGTTAGACAAGAAGAAATACTGACACAGACAGAAAATAGTATGAGCAAACGTTGGGGCCCAAACTATCTAAATAGAAAAGTATAGGAAGGGCACTTACTGCAATCCCAAAAAACCCTGAAAAGCACCAACTCTACTAATTTCAAAAACACCTGAGATCACACGACCTCAACCACCTAAATTAGTTCTCTGGTGTAACAAAATACAAACAGCACCACTGAAAAAACTGGAAAAAGCAAATGTACAAAACATCAGTGGCTGAACTAAACTGAGAGGGCAAAAGCCCCCGGAGGGGACCCAGAAGGCCTGTCATGGGTGTATCGCCACGAGGATCGTCGCGATTACACACTCTGACTTCTCACAGCTGAGTTGCTGTTTCTTTGTGTTTGGTAATGAGGGAGTTAATTTTACCTAGCTCTTTGCTAAGACTAGGTCCAGCCTCGCCCGGCTGCTTTTGATTATGTTCTAATTAGATTCCTTCATATACCTGCCAGTCTGCTTGTTAGATGCCGGTGAAAGCATTCATGTAGTCTAGCAGACTGGAGCGGTTCTGAGAATATTTAAGCTAAGAGTTCCTTAGTTGTTTTTACTCTTACAGCTTATAGTTTATCTCTGAGACCTTAGGTGTTCCTACTGTGTGTGAGTGTTGTATGTAAGACTTTATTTACTTTATTTCTTGTCTGTCTTGAATGTCTTTCTGTTCATTAACCGTTTCCTGTTCATTCCCTTTGGTGGTAATCAGGGTCCTTCTTAGGACTAGATTACAGTTGGCAGGGATTGATAGGAGACAGGGTTTACGCTGGTGGCCTGGACCTCTGTACCTTTAACAGTACCTCCAGGTAGAGGGATTAGTTAGGACCCCAGTGTAGGGTCAGCATAGACCCCGGTCACCCTCTAGCCGGAGACGGCGTATAACGGATTCCGTATTGACCCACTGGACATTCTGTCAGGTAATTCTATGTTATCATATATCTATGCGCATGTTATATAGTATGTTGCCCATTTGATATAGATTACTTACATCACATATATATATATCTGCTATACAGCGTGACAAGGCCCCCACAGAAGAGCAGGACAAAAATGCAAAAATCAAGCACAAAAACAAAAAGAAGAAAATGTCTTATCTGTTAGCAGGAGATGCAGAAACGACACAGCAGACTACAAAGGAAACAGGAATCAAGGATTGAGACCAGAACAATTGATCACCGGCAACCCTGATGGGAAGGCGACTCCCTTAAATAAGACCAGTCAGTAACACCTGATTCCCAATTCTCACAATCTTCACTGGACAGTCCAGTACCGCTTGTAACCACCAGAGGGAGCCTCTGCTCAGAACTCATTTCAAGTCCATTCACAACAAACCACACAACTAGAGGTAGCCGTGGAGCGTTCCTACGTTGATCCTAGACGCCTCGTCACAGCCTGAGAGATAACTACACCTAAAGGCAGAAAGATGAAAGCTATCTGCCCCACAGCAGATCCCCAAAGAAAATAGGAAGCCCCCAAACATGTAATGGCGGTTAGACAAGAAGAGAGCACGAACACAGACAGAAAATAGAATGAGCAAACGCTGGGGCCACAAGCTGACTAAATAGGATAGGACAGGAGTGATTACTTTCTGCAACCCAGAAAACCCTACAAAAATCCAACAATTATGATTACAAAAATACTGAGATCACACGATCTTGCCACCCACTAAATCAGATCTCAGTGTGAACAAAACCAAGCCGCAGCCACTGAAAAAACAGGAAAAGGAAAATTAACAAATAACAGTGGCTTCAGATAAACTGAGAGGAGCACAAGCCCCCCGGAGGGGACCTGGCTGACCTCCACAGAAGTGCAGGGAACAATGCAAAAAGCAAGCACAAAAATAAAAGCAGAAAATATCTTATCTGATAGCAGAAGATGCAGGCAAGACTCAGCAAACTTCCAAATGAACCAGGAACCACAATTGAGACAAGAACAATTAATCACTGGCAACCATCATTGGAGGGAACCTCCCTTATATCAGACCAGTCAGTGAACCCAGATTGCCATTCCTCACTGAAAGGTTCAGTACTGTCTGTAACCACCAGAGGGAGCCTCTGCTCAGAAACCATCTCTAGCACATTTATAACAGTACCCCCCCTTGAGGAGGGGTCACCGAACCCTCACTTGTGCAACCAGGCCGATCAGGATGAGCACGGTGATAGGCACGGATCAGTCTCCTAGCATTGATGTCCGAAGCAAACACCCAAGAATTGTCCTCCTAACCATAACCTCTCCACTTAACCAAATACTGGAGTTTCCGTCTAGAAAAACGAGAATCCAATATTTTCTCAACCACATACTCCAGATTGCCCTCAACCAAAACAGGGTCAGGAGGCACAGCCATAGGAACCACTGGCTCGACAAACCTCTTCAATAAGGACTTGTGGAACACGTTATGGATCTTAAATGTCCCTGAAAGAAGCAAACGGAAGGAAAAAGGATTAAGAATCTCCATGATCTTATAAGGTCCAATGAACCTAGGCTTAAACTTTGGAGATGCAACCCTCATAGGGATATTTCTTGAGAACAACCAAACCAAGTCCCCCACTTTAAACCGAGGACCATCAGTCCTATGCTGGTTGGCAAACCGTTGGGCCTTCTCCTGAGAGAGAGACAACCTTTCCACTACCTGGTCCCAAATCTGCTGCATTCGCTCCACAACAGAGTCAACACCTGGACAGACAGAAGCCTCCGCCTGTCCCGAAGAAAATCGAGGGTGAAAACCAAAATTGCAGAAAAATGGAGACATCAAGGTGGCAGAGCTAGCCCTATTATTAAGAGCAAACTCAGCCAAAGGCAAAAAAGAGACCCAGTCATCTTGATCAGCAGACACAAAACATCTCAAATAAGTCTCCAAGGTCTGGTTTGTTCTCTCGGTTTGTCCATTGGTCTGAGGATGAAAAGCAGAGGAGAAAGATAATTGAACACCAAGTTTAGAACAAAATGTCCTCCAAAATCTGGAAACAAACTGGACTCCTCTGTCAGACACAATGTTCTCCGGAATGCCATGTAACTGAACCACGTGCTGAAGGAACAAAGGCATCAATTCGGAGGAGGAAGGTAACTTAGGTAATGGCATAAGATGTATCATCTTGGAAAACCTATCACAGATTATCCAGATAACGGTCATTCTCTGAGAAACAGGGAGGTCGGAAATAAAATCCATAGAGATATGGGTCCATGGTCTCTTGGGCAAGGCTTGGAGCGAGAGCAAGTCCCACAGGACTGCACAAATTCCCTGACGTCACGAGACAAAGTAGGCCACCAAAAGGACCGACTCACTAAGTCTCTGGTACCAAAAATCCCGGGATGACCAGCCAACGCGGAACAATGAATCTCAGACATCACACTCTTCTTCCACTGGTCTGGGACAAACAATTTCCCAATAGGGCAGCGCTCAGGTTTATCCTCCTGACACCCTTCCAGAGCCAGTCTCAAATTGGGCGAGATGGCGGAAAGAACTACACCCTCTTTCAAAATAACAGTAGGATCAGATAACTCAGGAGAGTCCGCAAAGAAACTCCTCGAGAGGGCATCCGCCTTAACATTCTTAGTGCCAGGAAGAAAAGAAACCACAAAATTAAAACGTGTGAAAAACAAGGCCCACCTGGCCTGTCTAGGATTAAGTCGCTTGGCTGATTCGAGATAAACCAGATTCTTATGGTCCGTGAGGACCACCACCTGATGTTTGGCTCCTTCCAGCCAATGTCTCCACTCTTCAAAGGCACACTTCATGGCCAATAACTCCCGATTACCCACGTCATAATTACGTTCAGTTGGAGAAAATTTTCGAGAGAAGGCACAAGGGTTACTCTTAGAGGTCTCCGGATCCCTTTGGGACAAAACGGCACCTGCCCCAATTTCAGAGGCATCAACCTCCACCTGAAACGGTAAAGAAACATCAGGCTGCTGTAGAACAGGAGCAGAAATTAATCTCTGCTTAAGTTCCTGAAACACAGAAACTGCCTCAGGAGGCCAGTTCACCACATTGGAACCCTTTTTGGTCAAATCAGTCAATGGTTTACCAATACAGGAGAAATTACCAATAAATCTACGATAAAAATTGGCAAAACCCCAAAATCTCTGAAGAGCCTTCAATGTAGTAAGTTGAACCCAATCACAGATGGCCTGAACCTTGACCGGGTCCATTTCAATAACAGATGGAGACAAAATGAATCCCAGAAATGAAACCTTCTGTACGCCAAAAAGACACTTTGATCCCTTCACATACAGTGCATTCTCTCTCAAAATCTGGAACACAGTCTGAACATGTTTCACATGAGAGTCCCAGTTGTTGGAAAAAATCAAGATATCATCCAAATAAACGATCAGAAATTTATCCACAAAATCCCTGAAAATATCATTCATAAAGGATTGGAAGACGGAAGGGGCATTAGTGAGCCCAAAAGGCATCACTAGGTACTCAAAATGCCCCTCTAGGGTATTATGAAATTGGAAAAACAGCCGTACTCAAACAATCTTTCAATGCAAGTGAAAAAAGTTTTATTTGAAAACACCACAGCATAAAAAACGTGTAGAGGTAACGTTTCGACCCTGCAATGGGTCTTTCTCAAACCTAACCAAAGAAAATATACACAAAAAAGATAAAAGATTAGATCACAAAATTCAATACAAGAATTAATAAATAAAGTAACAATTATGCACAGGATCGAGGAAAGGTATATAAATATATACATATTTAAACTAAATCCAAGACATGGAAAAAATTATGAGAAAACATTTTTTGAAAAAAAATTATACAGGAGAGACATTATGCACAATATACAAGGAAATATATACACAAGAATTTATGTACACAATTATGAATACTAAATACACATACGCATAAATTAATACCATATCTACTGGTAAAGCCCGTGCAACATCTGAGTATGTGACACACGTTGAGGGGTGCAGTCTCAGGACGGGACAACGTAGGGGCTGAAATGCTTTGATATGAACTAAGGGGGATTAATACGGACACAGAGGCAGTGTACACATAAATACTGACCTTAAGGTAGATAACGGAAAAGGAACAGAGGAGGCCACTGTGGGATATGAAAACTTGAAAAGGCTGGAATAAGATGTGGAGAAAAACAGAGGTAAAACACATGCAATAAATATAGGTAAGAAACGTGCACAAACCATGAATAGCCAGGAGCCCCATATGAGGAGGGGGGAAAAAGAAAGGAGGGAAGGGGAGGGGGGACGGGGGACAGGCATACCTCCAGGCCATATATATGGAAGTCCGACAGGGCAGGGACCAACTGAAGGTCCTAGAAAAGACTGGAGAAGCAAGTGAGGCAGGGGTTAAAGAAATGTACCGCTGCGAGTACTAGTGTGAGAGCCAGGGGGGAGAGAAGTGCTGCATACCTGGTAGGATGAAGGTTCAGGTGCCGTCTGTGGTGGTGTGTAGAGACATTGGTGGTCAGTGGGTTAAAGTAGCCCAAAGACCGGAAGTAAGACGGGGGAGAAAGGGGCGAGGGGGGCGGGCAGGAGCGTACGTGTAGGAGGAATGAGGCTTGGGCTGCAGGTGGCAGAGACGCCAGCGCTGTATAAAAGAATCACGTGTCATAATAACAGTGGGGGAGGCGACATTAAAGGGAGGCTTGGAACGCTGAAAAATGAGGCGCATGCGCTGTGGAGGCAAGGGGAGAGCGTCATAGATCGCCCAGGGGAGGATGGGAGCGCTGGTGGGAGGGACGCCTGCACTGTGGAGAATGAGGGGAGGGGAATCAAAACGCTGCAAACAGCTCATCATGAGCGCTGGGGGCGCATGCGCTGTGAAACATAGGAGAAGCAGTCCCAGCCAGGGTGGAGGAAGAGGAGAGACTGAGCTAAGAGAATACGGAGGTTACAAAAGAATGGGAAATATAGGAGAGAAGAGCTGGGGTATTAAACGCCGTCTTCCATTCATCCCCGTGCTTAATGCGAATAAGGTTATACGCCCCCTGAGGTCAAGCTTGGTAAACCAACTAGCACTTTTCACTCTGGAAAATAGGTCAGAAATCAAGGTTAACGGATATTGATATTTGACAGTGATTTTATTCAGGAGGCGATAGTCAATACACGGCCTCAATGAACCATCCTTTTTGGCCACAAAGAAAAAACCAGCGCCCAAGGGTGAAGAGGATGGTCTGATATGACCCTTCTCCAATGACTCCTTGATATAAGATCGCATAGCATCGTGTTCAGGTACAGGTAAATTAAAAAGGCGACCTTTAGGAAATTTACCACCAGGCAGTAACTCAATAGCGCAATCATAGCTCCTGTGAGGGGGTAAGGATGCAGACTTACTCTCACTAAACACATCAGAAAAATCAGTCAAAAGTCAGGGACATCCTGAGACTGGGGAGAGGCAGAAAAAACAGGAGTGTCTGTATTAACACATTGGCAGCCCCAAGTGGTCACAGACACAGATTTCCATTTCAAAACAGGATTATGAGTCTGTAACCAGGGAAACCCAGTACAATAATGTCATGCAGATTATGCAACACCAGAAATTTGCAACTCTCCTGATGATCTGGTTCAACCCTCATTATCACCTGCGTAGAAAACTGGGGTTTATTCTCTGCCAAAGGGGTAGAATCAATGCCCAGTAGGGGAATAGACTTCCGTAGGGGTATCATGGGAAACCCACAACGTTTGGCAAAGTCAAAATCCATCAGGTTAATAGCTGCTCCTGAATCAACAAAAGCCTGAGCAGAAAATGTGGACAGGGAGCAAATCAGGGTAACAGTCAACAGAAATTTAGTCTGAACACTACCCAAGACAACTGAGCGTGCAAAACGTCTTCCCCGCTTAGGGCAGACGGAAATAGCATGAGAGGCGTCACCACAGTAGAAACATAACCCATTGCGCTTTCGAAACTCATGACGCTGTGCCCCAGAAGTCACTCTATCACACTGCATGGGCTCAGAAGCTGGCTCACAAGGCAACACTATCTCACGCATACCTCTGCGCTCACGCAAACGTCTGTCAATTTGAATAGCCAAAGACATAGAATCATTGAGACCAGAGGGAGTAGGGAATCCCACCATAACATCCTTTACAGTCTCTGCCAGACCCTTCTGAAAAAGGGCTGCCAAAGCATCATCATTCCATTTGGTCAGGACTGCCCATTTTCGGAATTTCTGACAGTACAGCTCAGCGTCTTCATGACCCTGATTTAATGCCAACAAGGTCTTTTCAGCTTGATCAGTGACATTAGGTTCATCGTACAATAACTCCAGAGCCTGAAAAAATACATCAACATCATTCAAAACAGGATCCCCAGGTGTCAGGGAAAAAGCCCAATCCTGAGGGTCGCTGTGCAGCAGAGAGATGACAATTTGAACCTGCTGTGCTGCGTTCCCTGAGGACTTAGGCTTCAAGGCAAAAAACAACTTACAGTTATTTTTGAAATTCAGAAATTTAGACCGATCCCTCAAAAATAAATCTGGCATGGGGATCCTAGGTTCCACAACCGGCAACCTAGCAAGATAGGTAGCAATGCTCTGAACCTCAGCGGCAAGCCGCTCCACACGGCCAGACAACTGTGCAAACTCCAATGAGGAAAAGAAAAAAAAATTCCTCCTCAACACCCAGAGAAAGAGGGAAAAAATGCAACAAACAGAAAAAAAAAATTTCTGACAACTCCCTTTTTTCTTTCTCCTTTATTACTATTTTTCCTTTCTGTTGAGTACCATATAATTTTCAGTTTTGCCGGTAATACTGTTATGTTTCGGTAGCTGAGGAGAAATAGCAAAAATAGCCAAAGTAGCAATACACCAGAGAGGCTGGAAACTATTGGGTTGCAGGACCCTAAACTAACCGCAACACTACATAGAAGTAGCCGTACGGTGATCCTAGACGCCTCGTGACAGTCGGAGAGATAGCTAGTGCTACACCTAAAGGCAGAAAGACGAAAACTAACTGCCCCGTAGCAGAACGCCCAAAGAAATAGGAAGCCCCCAAACATGTAATGGCGGTTAGACAAGAAGAAAATACGAACACAGACAGAAAATAGAATGAGCAAATGCTGGGGCCCAATTCTGTCTAGATAGAAAAGTATAGGAAAGAATTCTGACTGCAACCCAAAAAAAACCCTGACAAAAATACCAACACTTCTGAGTAACAAAAAACCTGAGATCACACTATCTCCACCACCTAAATCAGATCTCTGGTGTAGCACACAGCAATTCAGCAAATAAAAAGTGACACAGGTACAGAGCAAAAGTGCAAACACAAACGGAGCACAATTGCAGCGCCAGGCCCCAAAAGGGGAGCAGGCTGAAGGCAGCAAACCAGCAAGGAAAATCCAACCAGAGGAAAAAAAAACACAGCAAGTCACTTATCTGAATGAAAGCAGGAATGCAAGCTGAGCTCCAAGCAAGACCTGAAGAACAATTGATTACCGGCAAGGCTGCTGGGAGTTCAGGTCACTTATATCAGACCATTCGGACACAGCTGAAAGCCATTCCGCAATTGGTTCATTACCCTCAGCAACCACCGGAGGGAGCCCCGGCTCCGAAGTCGCCTCCAACGTATTCACATCAGTTGGCCCTGGGTTCCTCCTAATGCAGGACAATGCCAGACCTCATGTGGCTGGAGGGTGTCAGCAGTTCCTGCAAGATGAAGGCATTGAAGCTATGGACTGGCCTGCCCGTTCCCCAGACCTGAATCCGATTGAGCACATCTGGGACAGCATGTCTCGCTCCATCCACCGTCACATTGCACCACAGACTGTCCAGGAGTTGACGGATGCTTTAGTCCAGGTCTGGGAGAATCCTCAGGAGCACATCCGCAACCTCATCAGGAGCATGCCCAGGCATTGTAGGGAGGTCATACAGGCACGTGGAGGCCACACACAATACTGAGCATCATTTTGACTTGTTTCCACTTTAATTTTGTCTTGTTTTGATTTTCATTTTGACTTGTTTCCACTTTCATTTTGGGGGTCTCTCCAAATCCAGACCTCCATTGGTTCAAAAATTTGATTTCCATTGATGATTTTTGTGTGATTATGTTGACAGCACATTCAACTTTGTACAGAACAAAGTATTCAATGAGAATATTTCATTCATTTAGCTCTAGGATGTATTTGAGTGTTCCCTTTCTTTTTTGAGCAGTGTATATGGTCTTAGAAGGACTCAGCTCGTCAGTTATTATTCACGTGATGTCATAGACCTAATCAGAGGCGTATATAGGGTTTTGGTTTAGGGGGGGCGAAACTTCTGAGTGGGCCCCTAACCAGAGAACCTCAGCAAATGACCGTGCTGTTGCCAAAAATAATCTATACATAAAAAGACCAATATTGATATCACCACCATATGGTCAGTGGTAAATAATACCAGTCCTACAGAACATATAATAGATTACAGCAGAGTTACAGATAATGACTTACCGCTGACATTCTTTCTGATGGAACTGTTCACTTTTCCCATCTTTTCTATCTGGCCCAGACCGACATGACGGCTCCTTCAGCCGGGGCTTGACTGCAGAGAATACAACAAAGACACGTTTCACTTCTCATATTTTCAGCACTGTCACAGTCACCAATTTGACTATTCTCAACCTGCACAAACTCTTCATCCTGCTGATACCCCAATACTGAGTCGCTTCTGCCATGTGTCCCTATTATTGCACCTATTGTGTGATTCTGTGTGACCTCTAAATTCTAAAGCACCCCTTTGGAATGTACACTGTGTTCCAAATTATTATGCAAATAATATTTTCTCTGATTTTCCCAAATTGGCCTATATGAATTGCAGTCATTGTAATTTTCCAGTCAAATAACTATTAGAGTACAATTGAAAGGTTTTTGTACAAACTGCCTATGATAACAGTATATTTTTTAAAAAATAAAACACTCAAAATGCATGTTCCAAATTATTATGCACAGCAGAGTTTTCAACCTTTTCATTTTAATAAAGAACAAAAAAATGGTCATTTTTGAAATTATAAGCATTAGCAGGTTATTACAAACTGAAATCAAACAGTTTTCAACTCAAAACTTTATTCTAGGTGATGTTACATTTGCACATAGGACCCCTTGTTCGAAAGGAGCTTCTGAACTCTCTCGTCCATTGAATTTGTCAGGTTTTGGATGGTTTCTGCTTCAATTGTTTTGCATGAGGACAGAATAACCTCCCAGAGCTGTTGCTTAGATGTGAACCGCCTCCCGCCATCATAGACACTCCTTTTGATGATGCTCCAGAGGTTCTCAATGGGTTGAGGTCAGGGGAGCATGGGGGCCACACCATAAGTTTGTCCCCTTCTATGCCCAAAGCAGCCAGAGATGCAGATGTGTTATGTGCAGCATGAGACGGGCATTATCATGCATGAAAATGATCTTGCTGCGGAATGCACGGTTCTTCTTCTTGGACCATGGCAGGAAGTGCTGTGTGAGAAACTCAACATACACTATGGAGTTCATCTTTACCCCTTCAGGGATCCTAAAGGGGCCAACAATTTCTCTCCCCATGATTCCAGCCCAAAACATTACTCCACCTCCTCCTTGTTGGCGCGTAGCCGTGTTTGCATGGGGTGTCCATCAACCAGCCATCCTCCACTCCATCCATCTGGACCATCGAGCGTTGCACGGCACTCATCGGTGAACAAAACAGTTTTGAAGTCAGTCTTCATGTATTGTTTGGCCCACTGAAGCCGTTTCTGCTTGTGTGCAGTGGATAGAGGTCGACAGGATGGCTTACGCACAGCTGCAAACCTCTGAAGGACCCTGCATCTTGTTGTTCAGGGACGTTGTAGGCACCAGCAGCTTCAAAAACTTGTCTGCTGCTATGACAAGGCTTTTTTGCCGTTGCTCTTTTTACCTGACGTAATTGCCAGTAGGAAAGAGTCCTCAATTTTCCCTTATCAGCACGCACACGTGTGTACTGTGAATCAGCTACATACTTCTTGATTGTGCGATGATCACGATGAAGTGTCTTAGCAATGTTGATTGTAGTCATGCCTTGACCTAAACACTCCACAATTTGTTGCTTCTCAGCAGCCGACACATCCTTTTTCTTTCCTATTTTGGCAGAAAATGTAGGCTGCTTAATAATGTGGGACAGCCTTCTTAAAGGGAATCTGTCACCCCAAATTGGTGCGATATTTAAATGATGGCAGTCAGGTCACATGGGCGGTGTTTTGGGTACTTGCCTTAACATGTTGTTCGCCGCTGTCTCCATTATTTCTGGGAATTGTAGTCGTTGCCCTCCATATAACGCGCCTGCACATTGCAATCTGCGAGCAAAGCATACTGCGCGTGCGCAATTCAAGATTGCAATGCGCAGGCGCGTTATATGGAGGGCAACGACTACAATTCCCAGAAATAATGGAGACAGCGGCGAACAACATGTTAAGGCAAGTACCCAAAACACTGCCCATCTGACCTGACTGCCATCATTTAAATATCCCGCCAATTTAGGGTGACAGATTCCCTTTAAGTAGTCTTGCCTTTCATTGGACACACCTGCCAAACTAATTAGCACAGGTGTCTGCAATTGCTTACAGTGATATAAAGAGCCCTGACACACAACACCATCATTGAGTTTAACTGACAAGCAAAAAAATTCTTACCTTATCACTCCTAAACAATTTTTGCATAATAACAGTGTAGTAAGTGCCCTAGAACAGGGGTCCCCAACCGCCGGTCCGCGGCCCAGGATCGGGCCGTAGCAGTTCTGTTGCCGGGCCGCGGAGCCACGGCACAGAACGCCGGACACACATAGAGCCGGCGGCTGTAGCACTGTAGTGACAGCTACAGCCACCGGCTTCAAGAACTCAATACTCACCTTCCGTCGCTGCATCCCTGTCGGCCACGTCAGCTTCATCCAGTGCTGAGCGGTGACGTATTACAGCTCATTAAGGTCATGAATATGCACGCGACGCCACTCCCATAGGCGTGGCGTCCATATTCATGACCTTAATGAGCGGTACTACGTCACCTCTGTGCACAGGAGGAAGCTGCCGCAGCTGACAGGGACGCGGTGAAGTTCAGCGACGGAGCGAGGAGGGTAATTATGGGGGAGGACGGGGGAGCAGAGCCTGTTGTGAATATGCTGGAGGCGGCTTCTGAGCTGGGACTCCCTCTGGTGGTTGCTGAGGGTAATGAACTGATTACCGAATGGTCTTCAGCTGGCGCTGAATGGTAGGATATAAGTGGCCTGAGTTCCCAGCAGCCTTGCCGGTTATCAATTGTTCCTGCTGGTCTTGCTTGAAGCACTGCTAGTTTCCTGCTCTCCTTCAGATAAGTGTTTGCTGTTTTTTTTTTCCTCTATTTGATTTTCTCTGCTGGTTTGCTGCTTGCAGTGGACTGCAAGCCTGTCCCCTTTTGGGGTCTGGCACTGCAATTGTGCTCTGTTTATATCTGCACTTTTGCTTTGCTCCTTTGTTACTTTTTATTTGCTGTATAGCGTTTTGTTACACCAGAGATCTGATTTAGGTGGATGAGATCGTGTGATCTCAGTTTTTTTGGCAATCAGAAGTGTTGGTATTTTTGTTAGGGTTTTTTTGGATTGCAGTCAGAATTCTTTCCTGTACTTTTCTGTCTAGACAGATTGGGCCCCAGCGTTTGCTCATTCTATTTTCTGTCTGTGTCCGTGCTTTCTTCTTGTCTAACCGCCATTACATGTTTGGGGGCTTCCTATTTTCTTTGGGGATCTGCTCCGGGGCAGATAGCTTACATCTTTCTGCCTTTAGGTGTAGTTATCTCTCAGGCTGTGACGAGGCATCTAGGATCACCGTAGGAACGCTCCACGGCTACTTCTAGTTGTGTGGTTAGTTCAGGTTACTGCAATCCAATAGGTTCCAGCCACTCTGGTGTATTATCGCTTTTGCTATTTTTTGCTATTTCTCCTCAGTTACCGAAACATAACAGGAGCCATGTATACCAGTGTGGGAGCGGAGCCATGCATACCAGTGTGGGAGCGGAGCCATGCATACCAGTGTGGGAGCGGAGCCATGTATACCAGTGTGGGAGCGGAGCCATGCATACCAGGGTGAGAGCGGAGCCATGCATACCAGTGTGGGAGCGGACCCATGCATACCAGGGTGGGAGCGGAGCCATGCATACCAGTGTGGGATCGGAGCCATGCATACCAGTGTGGGAGCGGAGCCATGTATACCAGTGTGGGAGCGGAGCCATGTATACCAGTGTGGGAGCGGAGCCATGCATACCAGGGTGGGAGCAGAGCCATGCATACCAGGGTGGGAGCGGAACCATGCATACCAGTGTGGGAACGGAGCCATGCATACCAGTGTGGGAGCGGAGTCATGTATACCAGTGTGGGAGCGGAGCCCTGTATACCAGTGTGGGAGCGGAGCCATGTATACCAGTGTGGGAGCGGAGCCATGTATACCAGGATGGGAGCGGAGCCATGTATACCAGAGTGGGAGCGGAGCCATGCATACCAGGGTGGGAGTGGAGCCTTGCATACCAGGGTGGGAGCGGAGCCACACATACAAGGGTGGGAGCGGAGCCATGCATACAAGGGTGGGAGCAGAGCCTTCCATACAAGGGTGGGAGCGGAACCATGTATACAAGGATGGGAGCGGAGCCTTGCATACAAGTGTGGGAGCGGAGCCTTGCATACAAATGTGGGAGCGGAGCCTTGCATACAACGGTGGGAGTGGAGCCTTGCATACAAGGGTGGGAGCGGAGCCATGCATACAAGGGTGGGAGCGGAGCCTTGCATACAAGGGTGGGAGCGGAGCCTTGCATACAAGGGTGGGAGCGGAGCCATGTATACAAGGGTATACAACCCTGTCCATAGCCCCTCCCCTGCCACTCCTCTATCCTCGCCCTGCCGGGCCATGGAAGAATGGACTTGCTTGAAGCCGGTCCTTGGTGTAAAAAAGGTTGGGGACCACTGCCCTAGAAAAGTGCCCACATTTTGTCCCTAGAATGTAATAATGCCCTGTGTGTGCCCCTTTGACAGTCACAGTAACCCGAGTTCCCCTATAACAATAAGTGCCCACTTTACATTTAATAATGTACTAAGTCTCTCCCCTGTACAGCTCCCCTATACACAGTATAATGCCCCCTCACTGGATACACAGTATACTGACCCCTTAATATCCACAAACTATTTAATGGCTCCAACACTGTATGAAGGCCCCCTCCCTGTAATTTCCACACTGTATGATGGCCCCCTAGATAGTATCCATATAGCATAATACACCAGATAGTCCTCAATATAGCATAATGCACTCCCCATAGGCAGCCTCTATATTATAATAAAACCCCATAGGCAGCCTCTGTATTATAATGCACTCCCCATAGGGAGCCCCTGTAGTATAATGTACTCCCCATAGACAGCCTCTGAATTATAATGCACTCCCCATAGGTAGCCTCTGTAGTATAAGGCACTTTCCATAGGCAGCCTCTGTATTATAATGCATTCCCCATAGGGAGCCCCTGTATTATAATGCACTCCCCATAGGGAGCCCGTATTATAATGCAGCCCCATAGGGAGCCCCTGTATTATAATGCACTCCCCATAGGGAGCCCCTGTATTATAATGCACTCCCCATAGGGAGCCTCTGTATTATAATGCACTCCCCATAGGGAGCCCCTGTAGTATAATGCACTCCCCATAGGGAGCCTCTGTATTATAATGCACTCCCCATAGGAAACCCCTGTAGTATAATGCACCCCCATAGGGAGCCCCTGTATTATAATGCACTCCCCATAGGGAGCCCCTGTAGTATAATGCACCCCCATAGGGAGCCTCTGTATTATAATGCACTCCCCATAGGGAGCCCCTGTAGTATAATGCAACCCCATAGGGAGCCCCTGTATTATAATGCACTCCCCATAGAGAGCCTCTGTAGTATAATGCACCCCCATAGGGAGCCCCTGTATTATAATGCACTCCCATAGGCAGCCTCTGTATTATAATGCATTCCCCATAGGTAGCCTCTGTAGTATAATGCACTCCCCATAGGGAGCCTCTGTATTATAATGCAACCCCATAGGGAGCCCCTGTATTATAACGCACTCCCCATAGGGAGCCCCTGTATTATAATGCATTCCCCATAGGTAGCCTCTGTATTATAATGCACTCCCCATAGGTAGCCTCTGTAGTATAATGCACTCCCCATAGGGAGCCTCTGTATTATAATGCACCCCATAGGCAGCCTTATTTATAATGCACCCCATAGGCAGTCTTATTTATAATGCACTCCATAGGCAGCCTCTGTAGTATAATGCACCCCCATAGGCAGCCTCTGTAGTATAAAGCACCCCCATATAGAGCCTCTGTAGTATAATGCACCCCCATATGGAGCCTCTGTAGTGTAATGCACTCCCATAGGGATCCTCTGTAGTGTAATGCACCCCCATATGGAGCCTCTGTAGTGTAATGCACTCCCATAGGCAGCCTCTGTAGTATAATGCACCCCCTTATAGAGCCTCTGTAGTATAATGCACCCCCATATGGAGCCTCTGTAGTATAATGCACCCCCATATGGAGCCTCTGTAGTGTAATGCACCCCCATTGCAAAAATAAATCTAGTACTCACCTCTGTTGCTCCCGGCTCCTGCGCTGCTCCCTGCTCTCCCTCTCACCTCCTGACAGCGGGCGCCAGGCAGTGACGTCATCGCGCCCGCTGTCAGACGCTGAGAGGGGGATTATGAGAGAGAAGAAGCGTTCGCTCCTTCTCTCTCAATGAGGTCGGCTGTATAGGCTAGATGCCCATACAGCTGACCCTCCGATGACGGGCGGGGGGCCCACTGCTGGCACAGGGCCCCCACCACTTGCTCAGGGGCCCCATAGCGGCAGAGCCGGGAGATTGATTCTCCCTGCTCTGCCGCAGTGTAACTGTATCGGCGTGTACAGTTACAGTAGCGTAGCTCCGGGTGGGCCCCCTCAGAGCGTGGGGCCACCACCCCCTAGGTAGCTACCCTACTGGACCTAATGGAAAAGGGAAGAATTAGCCGGGTAGAAAGGTAAAATGAGCAATTGTAAGTACACAGTGCTATACAATAGGATGACTGCAATATATTAAATGGGACACAAATTATGAGGGGAGTGCTTCCTTATAAGCAATCATACGTATCCGTATTCCTTTATAATGGGCTCTGTTTAGTTTCCATTAGGGCGTCTGCCAAATGGTGGACACCAAACAGCCCCCATTACAGTTAAGTCGTATTCGTTTCCTTGACCGCCCCTTTATCTGACATACAGTCATGGACAAAAATTTTGAGAATGACACAAATATTAATTTTACAAAGTCTACTGCTTCACTTTTTCTAATGGCAATTTGCATATACTCCAGAATGTTATAAAGAGTGATCAGCTTAACAGCAATTACTTGCAAAGTCAATATTTGGCTGGAAAATGAACTTTATCCCCCAAAACGCATTTCAACATCATTGCAGCCCTGCCTTAAAAGGACCAGCTAACCTCTTTTCAGTGATTGCTCCATTAACACAGGTGTGGGTGTTGATGAGGACATGGCTGGAGATCAATCTGTCATGATTAAGTAAGAATGACACCACTGGACACTTTAAAAGGAGGCTGGTGCTTGGCATCATTGTTTCTCTTCTGTTAACCATGGTGATCTCTAAAGAAACATGTGCAGTCATCATTGCAATGCACAAAAATGGCCTAACAGGGAAGAGTATCGCAGCTAGAAAGATTGCACCTCAGTCAACAATCTATCGCATCATCAAGAACTTCAAGGACAGAGGTTCCATTGTTGCCAAAAAGGCTCCAGGCGCCCAAGAAAGACCAGCAAGCGCCAGGACCGTTTCTTAAAAGTGTTTCAGCTGCGGGATCGGGCTACCAGCAGTGCAGAGCTTGCTCAGGAATGGCAGCAGGCAGGTGTGAGTGCATCTGCACGCACTGTGAGGCGGAGACTCTTGGAGCAAGGCCTGGTCTCAAGGAGGGCAGCAAAGAAGCCACTTCTCTCCAGAAAAAAACATCATGGACAGACTGATATTCTGCAAAAGGTACAGGCAGTGGACTGCTGAGGACTGGGGTAAAGTTATTTTCTCTGATGAGTCCCCTTTTCGATGGTTTGGGACATCAGGAAAACGCCTCATTCGGAGAAGACAAGGTGAGCGCTGCCACCAGTCTTGTCTCATGCCAACTGTTAAGCATCCTGAAACCATTCATGTGTGGGGTTGCTTCTCAGCCAAGGGAATCGGCTCTCTCACAGTCTTGCCTAAAAACACAGCCATGAATAAAGAATGGTACCAGAATGTCCTCCAAGAGCAACTTCTCCCAACCCTCCAAGAGCAGTTTGGCGATCAACAATGCCTTTTCCAGCATGATGGAGCACCTTGCCATAAAGCAAAGGTGATAACTAAATGGCTCAGGGAACAAAACATAGAGATTTTGGGTCCATGGCCTGGAAACTCCCCAGATCTTAATCCCATTGAGAACTTGTGGTCAATCATCAAGACACGGGTGGACAAACAAAAACCTAAAAATTCTGACAAAATGAAAGCATTGATTGTGCAAGAATGGACTGCTATCAGTCAGGATTTGGTCCAGAAGTTGATTGAGAGCATGCCAGGGAGAATTGCAGAGGTCCTGAAGAAGAAGGGTCAACACTGCAAATATTGACTTGCTGCATTAACTCATTCTAACTGTCAATATAAGCTTTTGTTACTCATATGTTTGCAATTATTATATTTCTGTCTGTGATAAAAACATCTGTCAAACACACACATAACAACCAGAGGGCAGCAGATCCTGTGAAAATATAATATTTGTGTCATTCTCAAAACTTTTGGCCATGACTGTATATAGCGGACCTCAGGGTGAATAGCGCTATTTATCCTTTGTATCGTGTAAATGGTCCACAAACTATGACATAGCTAACTTTGGAAACGCCTCACCCCTAAATACATCACTTTTTTGGTATTTTAGGGGGAAATTGAGGGGGTACTTCAGGAGTCCTTTCCCCTTAGTCTCTGACCCCTTCCATTACTTGGGTGCATCGCGGTGGTGGGGTCCATTAGGCACCGCTGTTACCCCACCCTACAGAGGATGTGAGCAGACCCCAATGTGTACAGTACCCGGCGGCCCCTGTGGTGACTGTGGCCGGATGCACAGGAGCGCAGGGGCAGCAGAGGTCACCGTGCTGATGATGCATAGCAGATACATGACGCGGGCACCGCTGCTCCTGGCATCAGCTGCGCTGCCTGTGCCATCCCGGGAGTCCGCCTACCACCGGCGAGCAGAGGAGGGCGGGTCACAGGCAGCAGGCCGCCCGGCTCGGGTGTCGTGCTTAGGGCGGGTCACAGGCCGCGGGTATGTCGGACTATGAGATCTCGGTGCAAGCTCTCAATGAGCTCCTGGCTAACGATGGCGGCTTCTACAGCCTCCCCTCCCAGCATTTCAACGAGGTCTTCCCCCGGATCTACGTGGGCAACGCGTGAGTTACTGCTGCCCGGAGCGGGAGTGTCTGGGCTCCGAGTGTTGTGTACGGCACCTGCTGCTGCCCGTACATGGCGGCCAGGCGTGCAGGCTGCGTTGTGGGGCGTTATGTGGCGTGTGTGTATATGGCTTTATATAGAACGCGGCTCTCGGGTGTTAGTTCCAAAAAAATTGGGCGGAGCTTCCCAAATTGACCAATGAAATCATCGCTTTTATTTAGTAACCTATATTAGCAATTGAAAGCAAGAAGCTGATTGGTTCCTAAGGGCAAGCTGCCCATTCTTGGCCTACACCAGATTGTCTATGTGCAGCCCAATATTCAGCTGTGGGGGAGGGTGATGGCTGTAGCTCCTTGTACACACACGTCCAGGGTTATGTTTTCTGTTGTCATTTCTCACTTGCGGTAATGTAGCTTTATGGAGGGATCCCACATGTAAAACATCACTGACTGCATTCTCCTAGATCAGAACCATTTTATGTGTTTTTGTACAGTGTGTCCAAAGTTTGGAGTGACAGCAGGAGACATAGGGGCACGTTGTCATGGCAACAGTACCACTGCAGAAGTCAGTTAGGTATAGTTCCCATTAATCACAATACAAAGTGCCGACCCCGTCTCTGGTGTCGGACAGTAGGTTCATAGAAGGGGCTCTGGGGAATATCGATGGGCTATCCTGAGGAGAGGCGCTGCTGTATGGCCTTTGTGAACCGTGTCGGGCCGCCACGTCTGCATTGTTTACCTGGGTACAGTGGCTTCCTGTGCAGGCAGCTCGACCCATGGGAGCACTGAGACCCCAGAACTCTGTTCATCCCAGAGGTCGAACCCCCACAACTCACTGGTGGCCCATCTTGCAGAATCCTATCATTTTTAAAGAAAGCCATAATGTTGAATATTTTACAACCCAGGCAGATTTCACCATAAGATGAGGGACGGCATGGTGAAAACCCCACAGACCCCATTAGGCCACGGTCACACGTTCAGTATTTGGTCAGTTTTTACCTCAGTATTTGTGAGCCAAAAAAAAGGAGTGGAACAGTCAGCCCAGAGTCACACTAAAAGTATGAGAAATCGGTCCGAGCCTCCCTGCCGAGAATCGCAGGAGTGCTATGCGAGTACAATCCGATTTTCACACCAAGCATCCGATTTACATCCGAATGCAGCGATTTTAACATGAACTTTTACAAAGAGCAATTGTCTGTCATTTACACACCGTTTTCAAAGGAAATATTCGTCAGAACATATATATATCTCTTAGAAGAAAAGCCGTCAGTTCATGTGCCACGTACAGTATAATCACAGAGTGACAGCTTAGAATAGAACAGATAGAATAGATATGCACCCATAGAATACATAGATATATAGACGTCATTGACACACACATATACAGTGGGTATGGAAAGTATTAGTATTTAGACCCCTTTAAATTTTTCAGTCTTTCTTTCATTGCAGCCATTTGGTAAATTCAAAAAAGTTCATTTTTTTTCTCATTAATGTACACTCTGCACCCCATCTTTACTGAAAAAAACAAATGTAGAAATTTATGCAAATTTATTAAAAAAGAAAAAACTGAAATCTCACACGGTCATAAGTATTCAGACCCTTTTCTCAGACATTCATATTTTAGTCACATTATATCCATTTCCTTGTGATCCTCCTTGAGATAGTTCTACTCCTTCATTTGGAGTCCAGCTGCATTTATTTAATGCTTGATTTGTAAAGGCACACACCTGTCTACATAAGACCTTACAGCTCACAGAGCATGTCAGACCAAATGAGAATCATGAGGTCAAAGGAACTGGCCAAGGACCTCAGAGACAGGATTGTGGCAAGGCACAGATCTGGCCAACGTTACAAAATAATTTCTGCATTACTCAAGGTTCCTAAGAGCACAGTGGCCTCCATAATTCTTAAATGGAAGAAGTTTGGGACCACCAGAAGTCTTCCTAGACCTGGCCGTCCGGCCAAACTGAGCAATTGTGGGAGAAGAGCCTTGGTGAGAGAGGTAAAGAAGAACCCCAAGATCACTGTGGCTGAGCTCCACAGATGCAGTAGGGAGATGGGAGAAAGTTCCACAAAGTCAACTATCACTGCAGCCCTCCACCAGTCGGGTCTTTATGGCAGAGTGGCCTGACCTAAGCCTCTCCTCAGTGCCAGACATATGAAAGGCCTCATAGAGTTTGCTTAAAAAACACATGAAGGACTCCCAAACTATGAGAAATAAGATTCTCTGGTCTGATAAGAGAATGTTTATAACCTGGGAAGGGGGTAATAGTAATACCCATGGAGCTTCCCAGGTTTTTAATATCAGCTTCCAGCTGTATAATCATGCTTTACTGGCTATTAACATGAGGGACCCTAAAAAAATGACGTACGGTCCCCTATAATTATTAACCAGCAAAGGCTATGCAGAGAGCTGCGGGTTGATATTAATAGCCTAGGAAGGGGCCATGAAAACTTGCCCCCCCCCCAGGCTAAAAGCATCAGCTCTCAGCCGCCCCAGAAAAGGCGCATCTCTAAGATGCGCCAGTTCTGGCATTTAGCCTCACTCTTCCCACTTGCCCTGTAGTAGTGGCAAGTGGGG
The DNA here is from genome assembly GCA_033576555.1 of Oophaga sylvatica. Taxonomy (NCBI): domain Eukaryota; kingdom Metazoa; phylum Chordata; class Amphibia; order Anura; family Dendrobatidae; genus Oophaga; species Oophaga sylvatica. The sequence goes on along the minus strand of JARQOD010000003.1, from coordinate 177,019,449 downwards.
TGATTGTTGGGGGGGTTGATGTCACCTTTCTATTGTCAAGTGACATCAAGCCCTGAGGTTAGTAATGAAGAGGCATCAATAAGAAGCCTCCATTACTAACCCCATAGTCACATTGTAAGAAAACAGACACCCAAAAAAGTCCTTTAATTGAAAGAAAGACAGACTCCTTTTACTGTAATATCTTAATTAAACCATAATTACGACCTCGCCTATTCTTCTTATGCCCTCGTCATCTGCAAAAGAGGTAAAAAAAAAAACCAGTATTCCTCACCTTTCCGTAGAGATGTTTTTAATTCATTTGTCCTGGGTCCAGCTCTGCTAAATCTAGAAGGCAGACTGCATGGATGCATGATGCGTTCATACAGCCTGTCATCCAGTAGCCACTGATCACAGTGTGCTCAGTGTCTCCCTATTTACTGCTATTCCCTGTCTGAGGGCACCACGAGCGTGAAAAAGTTCTCCTGCTCATGGTGCTGTCAGACAGGTCCTGCGAGTTCACAGCCAATGAACTCACTTTACCTATGTGACGTCGGGCGAGCGTGAGTTTCTCGCACTCGCTGTGCCCTCAGACAGGGAATAGCAGTTCACAGGGAGACACAGAGAACACGGTGCTCAGTGTCTACACAGAGAACACGGTGCTCAGTGTCTACTGAATGACTTGCTGTATGTTCGTATCATGCATCCACTCATCCTGCTATCTAGATGTAGCAGAGCTGGACCCGTCGTGGGACAAATGGATTATCATCATCTCTGTGGAAAGATGAGGAATATTGTTGTTTGTCTTTTTTTCCTCTTTTGTAGATGACGAGGGCATTAAGGAATAGGCGAGGTTGTAAGTATGGTTTAATTAAGAATATTAAAGGAGTCTGTGTCATTCTTTCAATTAAAGGACTTTAATTGACGTCTATCTTATTGACGCCTCTGCATTACTCACCTTGGGGCTTGATATCACTTGATAATACAAAGGTGACATCAACTCCCTCAACTATCACCCCACTTGACACTGCTACAGGGCAAGTGGGAAGAGTGAGGCTAAGGCACTGTCACACTTAGCGATCGCACTAGCGACAACGACACGACCTGGCGAGAACACTAGTGCGATCGCTATGTGGTCGCTAGTTAGCTTCCAAACACATCTCATCAGCGATCTGTATAACGACCTCTGCGGTCGTTGGGAAAACCTAGTCCCACCTGCGACGCTGGTAAAGTCGTTCATAAAGGGTGTCACACTCAGCGATTCAGGCTCACCAGCGGACACCAACGACCAAAAAACGGCTCAGAACTTTCATAAGCGATCAGCGACATCGCAGCAGGGGCCACATCGCTGCTACATGTCACACACAGCGACGTCGCTAACGAGATCGCTACTGCGTCATAAAATCGGTGACTTAAGCAATCTCGTTAGCGATCTCGCTTAATGTGACAGTACCTTTAGTGCCAGAATTGGCGCATCTTAAATATGTGCCTTTTCTTGGGAGGCTGAGAGCTGATGTTTTTAGCTTGCGGGGGGGGGGGGGGGCAGTATCCATGGCCCCTTCCTAGGCTATTAATATCAGCCCGCAGCTGTCTGCATAGCCTTTGCTGGTTATTAATTATACGGGACCCTACTTCATTTTTTTGGGGGGTCCCCCATTTTAATAACCAGTAAAGGCTATTTATACAGCTGTGAGCTGATATTAATGCAGTGGGAAGCTACGTGGGTATTACCCCCTTCCCAGGCTATAAACATCTGCCCCCAGCTGTCAGTTTTCCCACGGCTGGTTACGAAAATTGCGCTGGAGCCCAAACCATTCTTTCCCCAAAAATAATCTTTTCTTAATTAAATACATGTCCAGTTATTTGCACACATTTTACAATTTGTATTTGTCAATGACATCTATATATCCACCTACTCTATTTGTATTTACTGTATGTAATCCATCTCTTCTATCCTGTCAGCTCTTGCAGTGATTTTACAGAACACGGCAGATGAATTGACGGCTTTTCTTTTATGTATCTGTGTAATATAAATACATATATATATGTGTGTGTCACTGACATCTATATATCTACTGTATCTATTCTAGGTGTATATGTCCTATCTATTCTATTCTAACCTGTCAGTGTGATTTTACTGTATGCAGCACATTAATTGCCGGCTTTTCAAAGTACACTGGTGCTTAGAAATTAGCACTCTGTAACGAATGGAAGCGGAGGCAGAGGTGGTGAAGTTCACATTCGTTTTTATTTTTTAATGTGGAACCTCGAGACCGTGGTCCGGGGGGCTCCGAAGGGGGCGTAACTAGTGAGCCCCGGGTACCCGTAGTAAGGCCCCTCGAACAGGACCAGAATGGAATACCCGGAGGACACAGGTGCTACCTCCAGTTAGACCCCGGACACGTGGCAGCTGTCCCAGAGGGACCAAAAGGGTAACAGGTATTTACAGAGTCCGTGGAGGGTTCTTGACGGAGAAGGGTAAGGTCCTGGTCCAGAACGGATGGTAGTAGTCTGGCTCCAGTGACCTTGTCACGGTCCACGGGTACGGATGGCTGATGGCGGAACGGGATGACACTTGCGCCAGTAATAGCCGAGATTGTCCAGGTTAGCCAGATACGGGTTAGCAATGATCTGAGGAGACAAACAGTATCAGCGAAGCACAGAGACTGCAGACGCAGCGCAGATAGATCAGGCACAGAACCGGATGTAGCAATGATAGAACACGTTGCTCCGGCACTCCCCTAATGGTGGAGTGACCAGATATAGTACTGAGTGCGCAGCCATTGGTTAATTAGCTATTTCAAAAAATGCACGCTGCCCCTTTAAGAGAGACGGTGGGAGCGGCCTCGCGTCCTAAGCAGACTATCTGGAGGCCTGCCAGCAGCGGCCAGGAAGTGGAGGAGGACACAGGACGTCTAGGAGCAGATGGGACCGGAGACCCCAGCCCGCGCGCAGACTGCTGCAGAGGGACAGCTAGAGGAACAGGTGAGTGAGCAGAACGGAGTGCAGAGCCAGCGCTGGACCGAGTGTAAACAGTATCCCCCTCTTTACTCCCCCTCTTTTTCAAGCCTGCGTGAAATCTTTTAAGAAGAAGAGGAGCCTGGATGTTCTCTTCAGGCTCCCAAGACCTCTCCTCAGGACCAAAACCCCTCCAGTCCACCAGGTAATAGATCCTAACCTCTTACTCTCTTAGAGGCCAAGATATGTTTTACCTCAAAAAATCATCCTCAGAGACCGGATCAGGAGTGGTACCCGGGTCCTTAAAGAAGGAGCTCAACACTACTGGTTTGAGGAGGGAAACATGAAAGGAGTTAGGTACTCGTAGAGAATTAGGCAATTTCAGTTTATAAGAGACCGGGTTGATTTGTCTCAAGACTTCAAATGGACCAATGAAACGGGGACCCAATTTGTACGATGGTAACTTCAGACGGATGTACTTGGAGGAGAGCCATACCTTGTCTCCTGGACGAAAGATGGGAGCCTCCAAACGTCCTTTGTCCGCATGCGTTTTCATACGTTGAGAAGCTTTCTCCAAAGCCGACCTGGTCTCTCTCCAAATGTCCGAGAAATTCTTAGACAAGGTATCGACTGCCGGAACATCAGACAATCCCGAGACAGGAAGAGGAATTCCGGGTTGCAGTCCAAACACAATCTGAAAGGGAGACTTTCCAGAAGATTCACTTACTTGGTTGTTGTAGGAGAATTCCGCCCAGGGCAGTAATTCTACCCAGTCATTATGATGAGCGTTGACGAAGTGACGCAGGTATCCAGCCAGGATTTGATTGATCCTCTCCACTTGCCCATTAGACTGGGGATGATATGCAGAAGAAAAATCTAGTTCAATTTTTACCATTTTACAGAGTCCTCTCCAGAACTTAGAGGTGAACTGGACTCCCCTGTCGGACACGATGTGGAGAGGAAATCCATGTAGACGGAAGATGTGCTGAATGAAATGAGTGGCCAGTTCTGGAGCAGACGGGAGGCCAGATAGCGGAACGAAGTGGGCCATTTTAGAGAAGCGGTCCACCACAACCCATACCACTGAGCAGCCAGAAGAAATGGGAAGATCCGTGATGAAATCCATCGCGATGTGCTGCCAGGGAGCAGACGGAATCGGAAGAGGCAGAAGCCTGCCGGCTGGTAGATGTTTAACAGTTTTGTTACGGGCACATGAAGGACAGGCTGCGACGAACTCCTGGATATCCTTGCCCATGGTAGGCCACCAGTAATAACGGGAGATGAGTTGCTGCGTCTTTCTCTGACCAGCATGGCCAGCCAACTTAGAAGAATGACCCCAGCGCAGAACACGACTACGATCAGAGGCGGACACGAAAGTCTTCCCAGGAGGAAGCCGGGCCAGATCAGTGGAGGCAACAGAGACTAACTTAGAAGGTTCAATAATGTGCTGAGGTTCCTCCTCCAGTTCAGGAGGCAAGAAGGCTCTAGAGAGTGCCTCTGCCTTGATGTTCTTGTCAGCTGGACGGAAATGAAGTACAAAATTGAAACGGGCAAAAAATAATGCCCAACGGGCCAGACGGGGATTCAGTCTTAAAGCAGATTGGAGATAGGCAAGGTTTTTATGGTCGGTGAATATGATTACCTGGTGATGAGCTCCTTCAAGAAGATGTCTCCATTCTTGCAGAGCCAATTTGATGGCCAACAGTTCGCGATCACCGACAGAGTAGTTCCTTTCTGCAGGAGAAAAAACCTTGGAAAAAAAAAAACACACGAGATCATCCGCCCGGTAGACGACTTCTGGGTCAGAACTGCTCCTGCACCTATGGAAGAAGCGTCAACTTCAAGAAAAAATTGCTCACTTGAATTAGGACGATGGAGAACGGGTGCGGAAGCGAAGGCTTTTTTGAGAGAAACAAAGGCCTCTTCTGCCTCGGAGGACCATTCCTTAGAGTTTACACTTTTCCGGGTTAAGGCTGTGATTGGAGCCACTCGGGTGGAAAAGTGTGGAATAAATTGCCGATAGTAATTGAATTGGCGAACCCGAGGAACCTTTGTATGGCTTTTAGCCCAGACGGACGAGGCCAGTTGAGAAACTGCAGACAACTTCTCCGGATCCATCTTTAATCCTGTGGAAGATACAATGTACCCAAGAAAAGGCAGAGAAGACTGCTCAAAGAGGCATTTCTCATATTTGGCATATAGCCTGTTCTCTCTCAGTCTTTGTAAGACCAGGCGTACTTGCCTCCGGTGTGACGTCAAGTCAGCAGAAAAAATATCGTCCAGGTAAACCACGACACAAGTATAGAGCAAGTCCCTGAAAATGTCATTAACAAATTCCTGAAAAACCGCAGGTGCATTGCTTAGGCCGAATGGCATTACCAGGTATTCATAGTGGCCGTCACGGGTGTTGAAGGCTGTTTTCCATTCGTCCCCCTCTCTGACTCGGATCAGGTTGTAGGCCCCTCTGAGGTCCAATTTGGTGAAGATCTTGGCCCCTCGGAGACAATCAAAACAGCTCTCAAATAAGAGGTAATGGATACCTGTTTTTTACCGTGATTTGATTTAGACCCCGATAGTCAATGCAGGGCCGCAAGGATCCATCCTTCTTCACAAAGAAGAATCCAGCTCCTGCCGGTGACGATGACTTTCGGATAAATCCTCTAGCCAGATTCTCTTGGATGTAGTCCGACATGGCCTGAGTCTCTGCCTGTGAAAGGGGATAAACTCTCCCGCGAGGAGGAGATGCTCCAGGAAGAAGCTCTATCTGACAGTCATACGACCTGTGTGGAGGTAGTCTCTCAGCCTCCTTTTTCCCAAAGACGTCAGAGAAGGACCAATAGACGGAAGGCAACCCTGGCAGGGTATCAGGCTGGACTGGAGGCGAAATAGGTTGAATCCGGGTTAAGCAACGATTCATGGCAGGTATCTCCCCAACGCAGAACTTCTCCAGTTTTCCAATTAAGGACTGGTTCATGCATCTGGAGCCAAGGTAAACCTAAAAGCATGGGATGGGATAAACCGGGATATACATAAAATCGCATTCGTTCAGTATGCATTAGACCTACCCGGAGTTCCACCAACTCGGTTTGAAACTGGACAGGCCTCGGTCAGCGGTTTGCCATCCACGGCGGACACCTGTAACGGATCAGGAAGACGCTGGACTGGTAAGCGGTAATGATCCACAACCGCCTGCTGGATGAAGTTCCCTGCAGCTCCAGAATCCAGTAGACAATGTTCGGAGAATTTTATTGCTCCATAGGACACGGAGACTGAGATGTGTAAAGAGGGAGAGGACTGTTCTCTACCTAGGTTGGCCCCTCCTACCGGACCTAGGCACTGGAGTTTCCCGACTTTTTAGGACAGAAATGGATCAAATGTTCAGAACTACCGCAGTAGTAACAACTTCCCTCCTTGCGACGTGCCCCCGGCGGCGGGTGGCCAAACTTACATGGTCCACCTCCATGGCCTCGGAGGCGGAGGCGAAGTACCTGTTTTGTACAAACTAGAGTCCAGGTGATAGGACCTTTTGTCCCGCTTGATCTCCATGGAGCGCTCCTGAAAACGCAGGTCAATTCGGGTTGCCAAGGATATTAGCTCTTCCAAGAGGGTAGGTCTGTCCCGTCCCGCCAGCTCATACTTGATTCTTCCGGATAGGCCTTCCCAGAAGTTAGCAACCAGGGCCTCATTGTTCCACGATAATTCAGACGAGAGGGTGCGGAATTTAACAGCATACTGAGCTACCGTGAGAGTACCTTGGCGCAGCCGAGCAGAGCTGAGGCAGTCTAAGTGGTGCGACCAGGTTCATCGAAAGTCCTGCGAAAAGCCTCTAGGAAAGATTGAAGATCGTTTAACCAGCGGATCCCCTCTCTCCCATAGCGGGTTTAGCCAGGCGAGGGCCTCTCCTCCCAGGTGTGACATGATGAAGCCCACCTTGGCTCGATCAGAAGCAAACATATGCCCCAAGATTTCGAAGTGTAGAGTGCACTGATTGAGGAAACCCCGACACAGAGTAGGGTCACCCTGGAAACGGGTAGGAGCCGCCAGACGGGGACCTTGACTTGCCAAGGGAACTGGTACCTGATTATTGAAGAAGAGTCAGGTGCAGACGAGGACCTAAGGAATCCATGCGGGTAACAAGCTGCGTAGATAAGTGTGATCTCGTCCTGTTGAACTCCCAAACGGGTCACCTCCTGGCACAGATCCGTGGTCGGAGATCTCTGGGATCCAGCGGGTTCCATGGCCGGAGCAATCTGTAACGAATGGGAAACGGAGGCAGAGGTGGTGAAGTTCACATTCGTTTTTATTTTTTAATGTGGAACCTCGAGACCGCGGTCGGGGGGCTCCGAAGGGGGCGTAACTAGTGAGCCCCGGGTACCCGTAGTAAGGCCCTCAAACAGGACCAGAATGGAATACCCGGAGGACAAGGTGCTACCTCCAGGAGACCCCGGACACGTGGCAGCTGTCCCAGAGGGACCAAAAGGGTAACAAGTATTTACAGAGTCGTGGAGGGTTCTTGATGGAGAAGGGTAAGGTCCTGGTCCAGAACGGATGGTAGTGTCTGGCTCCAGTGACCTTGTCACGGTCCACGGGTACGGATGGCTGATGCGGAACGGATGACACTTGCGCCGTAATAGCCGAGATTGTCAAGGTTAGCCAGATACGGGTTAGCAATGATCTGAGGAGATAACAGTATCAGCGAAGCACAGAGACTGCAGACGCAGCGCAGATAGATCAGGAACAGAACTGGATTAGCAATGATAGAACACGTTGTTCCGGCACTCCCCTAATGGGGAGTGACCAATATAGTACTGAGTGCGCGCCATTGGTTAATTTGCTTTTTTAAAAAAAAGCACGCTGCCCCTTTAAAGAGAACGGTGGGGGGGGGCCTCGGTCCTAAGCAGACATCTCGAGCCCCCGCAGGTGCCCCGGGAAGTGGGGGAGGGGAAGGACGTCTAGGGGGCAGATGGGGGCCGGAGACCCCCGCCCCCGCCAATGCTGCGAGGGACAGCTAGAGGAAAAAGGGGAGTGAGCAGAACGGGGTGCAAACCCGCGCTGGGACCGAGTGTAAACCCCCCGCATGGGCCGAGTGTGTGGATTTTTTTTTCGCAGATAGGGTTGTATTGGCGAGTCTTTGCGATACATTCATTCGCAGCATGCTGCGTTTACAGCACACTGAGTCCCTGAAAAATTTTTTGATTTAGCTGCCCCCTAGTAACACTGTGCCGAGTGTATGCAAAGTTTTGTCGCTAGCATCGCCCGTATTTACAGTGTGGCTCCAGCCAGGAGGAAAGGTATAAAGAAAACGTCATCACTAGGTGAGGAGTATACTGTTGCTCGGGTTTTCCCAGCAACGGGGGATCTCCAATATTTGGGCGTGTGGAGATTTAGTTTCTGTCAAAGCAGCTGCGTTTTTATT
>JARQOD010000003.1:176795694-177010999 GCA_033576555.1 Oophaga sylvatica | reverse complement strand
TTTGGAGAGCCCCTGTGTGCCTAAACAGTGGAAACCCCCCACAAGTGACCCCATTTTGGAAACTAGACCCCCAAGTAACATATCTAAATGTGTTGTGAGAGCTTTTAACCCCCAAGGGCTTCACAGAAGGTTATAACGTAGAGCCGTAAAATTAAAAAATCATGTTTTTTCCACAAAAATGATCTTTTCATCCCAATTTTTATTTTCCAAAGGATAAAAGGACCCCAAAAGTTATTGTGCAATTAGTCCTGAGTACGCTGATACCCCATATGTGGGGGTAAACCACTATTTGGGTGCATGGCAGAGCTCGGAAGGGAAGCAGCGCCATTTGACTTTTTTGGCTGGAATTGAGATTGGACGCCATGTCGCATTTGGAGAGTCCTGTGTGCCTAAACAGTGGAAACCCCCCACAAGTGACCCCATTTTGGAAACTAGACCCCCCAAGTAACTTATCTAAATGTGTAGTGAGAGCTTTGAACCCCCAAGGGCTTCACAGAAGGTTATAACGTAGAGCCGTTAAAATTAAAAAATCATATTTTTTCCACAAAAATGATCTTTTCATCCCAATTTTTATTTTCCAAAGGATAAAAGGACCCCAAAAGTTATTGTGCAATTAGTCCTGAGTACGCTGATACCCCATATGTGAGGGTAAACCACTATTTGGGTGCATGGCAGAGCTCGGAAGGGAAGCAGCGCCATTTGACTTTTTTGGCTGGAATTGAGATTGGACGCCATGTCGTATTTGGAGAGCCCCTGTGTGCCTAAACAGTGGATACCCCCCACAAGTAACCCCATTTTGGAAACTAGACCCCCCAAGGAACTTATCTAGATGTGTGGTGAGAGCTTTGAACCCCCAAGGGCTTCACAGAAGGTTATAACGTAGAGCAGTAAAATTAAAAAATCATATCTTTTCCACTAAAATGATCTTTCCACCCCCAATTGTTATTTTCCAAAGGGTAACAGGACCCCAAAAGTTATTGTGCAATTTGTCCTGAGTATGCTGATACCCCATATGTGGGGGTAAACCACTATTTTGACGCATGGCAGAGCTGGAAAGGGAAGGAGCGCCTTTTTCAAATGCAGATTTTGATGGAATGGTCTGCGGGTGTCATGTCACGTTTGGAGAGCCCCTGATGTGCCTAAACAGTAGAAACCCCCACAAATGACCCCATTTTACAAACTAGACCCCCAAGGAACTTATCTAGATGTGTGGTCAGCACTTTTAATCCCCAAGGGCTTCACAGAAGTTTATAATGTAGAGCCGTGAAAATAAAAAAATCATATTTTTTTCCACAAAAATGACCTTTTTGCCCCAAATTTTTATTTTTCTAAGGGTAACAGGAGAAATAGGACCCCAAAAGCTATTGTGCATTTTGTCCTGAGTAAGCTGATACCCCATATGTGGGGGGGAACCACTGTGATCGCCTTACTGCGATCTTTGGGAGGCACAATGAACAAATCCACAAAAGGTGAAGAATTGGTTTTCTTTTTTACGCCGTTCCTCGTGCGGTATTAGTGATTAGGCGACTTTATTCCTCGGATCGGTGCGATTACAGCGATACCAGATTTACACCCTTTTTTCATGTTTAGCTTCTGTCACACACTAAAAGATGCTTTTTCTTGGAATAATTTTTTGTAAGAAATTTTTGCATCGCCGTATTTTGAGAGCTATAATTTTTCCATATTTCGGCCGACAGAGTTATCTGTGGGCTTATTTTTTGCGGGACGAGCTGACGTTTTTATTGGTACCATATTCAGGCACATAACGTTTTTTGATCGCTTCCTATTCCGATTTTTGTGGAATCAGAATGAACAAAAACCAGCAATTCAGGAATTTTTTTTTTTTTTCTCCGTTCCGTGTGTGGTAAAATTGATAAAGCAGCTTTATTCTTCGGGTCACTACGGTTACGGCGATTCCTCATTTATATATTTTTTTTTATGTTTTGGCGTTTTTTACACAATAAAAAATTTTATAGAAAAAATAATTATTTTTGCATCAGTTTATTCCGCGAGCTATAACTTTTTTATTTTTTCGCTGATGATGCTGTATAGCGGCTTGTTTTTTGCGGGACAAGATGACGTTTTCAGCGGTACCATGATTATTTATATCTGACTTTTTGATCGCGTGTTATTGCACTTTTTCCAAGCGGTATAATGATACCGCTTGGAAAAAGTATAATTTACTACTTTTTTGTGTTTTTTTTTTTACGGCTTTCACTGAAGGGGTTAACTAGGGTTACGCTTTTATAGATGGGATTTTTACGGACGTGGCGATACCTAACATGTGTATGTTTTTTGTTTTTTATTTTTTTTTTACATAAAAATGTGTATTTTTTAGGGGATTTTTTTAAATTATTTTTTAATATTTTTTTTACAATTTTTTTTAAAAAATGATTTTTTTTAACTTGTCCCTTTATGGGACTTTCACTTTTTTTACTTTTTATTGCAGTTACAATGCATTGCAATGCTCTGGCATTGCAATGCATTGCAACTATAGTGGAAGCTGCTGTGACAATGATCACAGCAACTTTCCGTAGCTAGATGACCGGAGGTTGTCATGACAACCCCCGGGTCATCAAGGCAGAGATCGGCCCCTGCAAATACATTGCAGGGTGCCGATCTGAGGCAGAGGGAGCTCCCGACCCTCTGCCTCCCCCCTGAGCTCTGCGATCGCGCTCGATCGCAGCAGTCAGGGGGTTAACAGCCAGGGGCGGTGGGGGCTCCGCTCCTGGCTGTCAGTGCAGGAAGCCTGGCCACTGCAGCGCCGGCTCCTGCACTGATCGCGCTGAAGAAGCTGAAATTTCAGCTTCTCCTGCACGATCGCTGCTGTGTTTGGTCAGTCAGATTGACTGACCAAGCACAGCGCTGTAGGTGCGGGGACCGACGGCAAAGGTCCCCGCACCGCTTGCCGTGCCTGTCAGCTGTCTGTGACAGCTGTCGGCACTGATCTACCACTGTGTGGTAGATCAAAGCCATGACGTGCAGAGTCCGTCCTGGTGCCGGAACTGACACCTTGCCATGACGGACTCTGCACGTCAGTGGACATTAAGGGGTTAAGCAGAGATTCACTTCTGCTCCTGTTCTACGGCAGCCTGATGTTTCTCTGCCATTTCAGGTGGAGGTTGATGCCTCTGAAATTGGGGCAGGTGCCGTTTTGTCCCAAAGAGATCCAGAGACCTCTAAAAGTAACCCTTGTGCCTTTTTCTCTCAAAAATTTTCTCCTACTGAACGTAATTATGACGTGGGTAATCGGGAGTTATTGGCCATGAAGTGGGCTTTTGAAGAGTGGAGACATTGGCTGGAGGGAGCCAAACATCAGGTGGTGGTCCTTATGGACCATAAGAATCTGGTTTATCTGGAATCTGCCAAGCGACTTAATCCTAGACAGGCCAGGTGGGCATTGTTTTTCACACGTTTTAATTTTGTGGTTTCCTTTCTTCCTGGCACTAAGAATGTTAAGGCGGATGCCCTCTCGAGGAGTTTCCTTGCGGACTCTCCTGAGGTATCTGATCCTTCTGTTATTTTGAAAGAAGGTGTAGTTCTTTCCGCCATCTCGCCCAATTTGAGACTGGCTCTGGATGGGTGTCAGGAGGATAGGCCCGAGCGCTGCCCTGTTGGGAAATTGTTTGTCCCGGACCAGTGGAAAAAGAGTGGGATGTCTGAGATTCATTGTTCCGCGTTGGCCGGTCATCCCGGAATTTTTGGTACCAGAGACTTGGTTAGTCGGTCCTTTTGGTGGCCTACCTTGTCTCGTGATGTCAGGGAATTTGTGCAGTCCTGCAGGACTTGCTCTCGCTCCAAGCCTTGCTCTCGCTCTAGTGGTTTGTTGATGCCATTGCCTGTGCCCAAGAGACCATGGACCCATATCTCTATGGATTTCATTTCCGACCTCCCTGTTTCTCAGAGAATGACCGTCATCTGGGTGATTTGTGATAGGTTTTCCAAGATGATACATCTTGTGCCATTACCTAAATTGCCTTCCTCCTCCGAACTGGTGCCTTTGTTCCTTCAGCACGTGGTTCGTTTACACGGCATTCCTGAGAACATTGTGTCTGACAGAGGAGTCCAGTTTGTTTCCAGATTTTGGAGGACCTTTTGTTCTAAGCTTGGTGTTCAGTTGTCTTTCTCCTCGGCGTTTCATCCTCAGACCAATGGTCAAACTGAGAGAACAAACCAGACATTGGAGACTTATCTAAGATGCTTTGTGTCTGCTGATCAGGATGACTGGGTCTCTTTTTTGCCTTTGGCTGAGTTTGCTCTTAATAATAGGGCTAGCTCTGCCACTTTGATGTCTCCATTTTTCTGTAATTCTGGGTTTCACCCTCGATTTTCTTCAGGACAGACGGAGGCTTCTGCCTGTCCAGGTGTTGACTCTGTTGTGGAGCGTATGCAACAGATTTGGGACCAGGTAGTGGAGAGGTTGTCCCTCTCTCAGGAGAGGGCCCAGCGGTTTGCTAACCGGCATAGGACTGATGGTCCTCGGTTTAAAGTGGGGGACTTGGTCTGGTTGTCCTCAAAAAATATTCCTATGAGAGTGGCATCTCCTAAATTTAAGCCTAGGTTCATTGGACCTTATAAGATCATGGAGATTCTTAATCCTGTTTCTTTTCGTTTGCTTCTTCCAGGGACATTTAAGATCCATAACGTGTTCCACAAGTCCTTGTTGAAGAGGTTTGTTGAGCCAGTGGTTCCTACTGCTTTGCCTCCTGACCCTGTTCTGGTTGAGGGCAATCTGGAGTATGTGGTTGAGAAAATATTGAATTCTCGTTTTTATAGACGGAAACTCCAGTATTTGGTTAAGTGGAGAGGTTATGGTCAGGAAGACAATTCTTGGGTGTTTGCTTCGGACATCCATGCTAGGAGACTCATCCGTGCGTATCATAGAACTCATCCTGACCGACCTGGTTGCTCAAGTGAGGGTTCTGTGACCCCTCCTCAAGGGGGGGGTACTGTTGTGAATGGACTTGAAATGAGTTCTGAGCAGAGGCTCCCTCTGGTGGTTACAAGCGGTACTGGACTGTCCAGTGAAGATTGTGAGGATTGGGAATCAGGTGTTACTGACTGGTCTTATTTAAGGGAGTCGCCTTCCCATCAGGGTTGCCGGTGATCAATTGTTCTGGTCTCAATCCTTGATTCCTGTTTCCTTTGTAGTCTGCTGTGTCGTGTCTGCATCTCCTGCTAACAGATAAGACATTTTCTTCTTTTTGTTTTTTTGATTTTTGCATTTTGTCCTGCTCTTCTGTGGGGGCCTTCTGGGTCCCCTCCGGGGGCTTTTGCCCTCTCAGTTTAGTTCAGCCACTGATGTTTTGTACATTTGCTTTTTCCAGTTTTTTCAGTGGCTGCTGTTTTGATTTTGTTACACCAGAGAACTAATTTAGGTGGTTGAGGTCGTGTGATCTCAGGTGTTTTTGAAATTAGTAGAGTTGGTGCTTTTCAGGGTTTTTTGGGATTGCAGTAAGTGCCCTTCCTATACTTTTCTATTTAGATAGTTTGGGCCCCAACGTTTGCTCATACTATTTTCTGTCTGTGTCAGTATTTCTTCTTGTCTAACCGCCATTACATGTTTGGGGGCTTTCTATGTTCTTTGGGGATCTGCTCCGGGGCAGATAGCTTTCCTCATTCTATCTTTAGGTATAGTTAGTTTCTCAGGCTGTGACGAGGCGTCTAGGACCAACGTAGGAACGCTCCACGGCTGCCTCTAGTTGTGGTGGTTAGTCAGGGTACTGCAATCTCATAGATTCCAACTGCTCTGGTGTATTGCCTTTTTACCTGCACTCCTCAGCTACCAAATCATAACAGTGGTTAGTTTAGGAATCTGCAACCCATTAGTTACCAACATCTCAGGTGTTCCGCTGCCTGGCTGTTGTTCCTGTCCTCCTCAGCTACCTAACATAACACTTACCTCTCCCTGCTCCCGCTGTGACGTCTTCCGCGTTTCCTGACAGTGACATTCAGGTCAGAGAGCGCAATGACGTCACGTCTGTGCGCCCTCTGCTAGAACAGTCACAGTGCAGAGAGCTGGAAGATGGCGACGTTGAGGAGTCCAGTGTAGAGTAGTGCCCAACGAGGAGAGGTTTTTCATTTTTTTTAATGTTTGGAGCAATATATGGGGAGCATTATACACTGGAGAATTATATATGGGGCCCATCATACACTTTAGCATCATAGATAGGGCCCATTATACACTGGAGCATTATATATGGGGCCCATCACGCACTGGAGCATCATATGCGGGCCCATTATACACTGGAGCATCATATATGGGGCCCATTATATACTGGAGCATCACATGGAGCCCATTATATATGGAGCATTATATATGGGGACCATTATATTTGTAGCATTATATGGGGCTCATCGTACACTGGAGCATCATATATGGGGCCCATCATATACTAGAGCATCATATGGGGTTCATTATTTATGGGGCATCATATAGGGCCCTTTATATATGGAGCATCATATGGAGCACATATGGGGCCTATTCTGTATGGAGCATTATATGGAGCCCATTCTGTATGGAGCAATATTTGGGGCTCATTATTCTGTATAGAGCAATATATGGGGCTCATTATTCTGTATGGCGTACTATGTGGTGGCCTTAATACTGTATGGAGGACTATACTGTCCAGTTTTTGAGCTATTGTAGAATTTACAATAGATATCACTCATGTAATGTAAGAAGTGAAGTATTTGGCATTGTACTATACCTATATTTCTCTGCCGTATCGGAGCATCATGAATTGTGGTATGTGTTAAAGGGGCCCACTGAGACTCTTTAGACCTGGGCCCACAAAAACCTGGAGCCACCCCTGCCCTCCCCCCAACTTTAGCCAAATAACCCCAGTTTTCAATGCGTAACTATTATTATAAAGTAAATTAAGATTGACAAGCTTAAGTAATAAGAATTTATGTCGTTGGCATTGAAATGGGCACTGTAGGTGTGTTTACTGTCCTCCACCCACTGGCGACTGTTATTCCCCATTGACTTGCATTGGGGTCCGGTTTCGTTTTTGGCCGAACTTCGACTTTTGCCGTGAGTTAGTCAGCCGATCTCGCTCGACTCGACTTTTGGTAAAGTCAGATGGTCCGAAACCCGACTCGACCCTCCCAAAGGCAAAGTCGCTCATCTCTAGTCATAAGTATTCAGACCTTTTGCTCAGTGTTGAGTAGAAACACCCTTTTGAGCTAGTACAGCCATGAGTCTTCTTGGGAATGATGCAATAAGTTTTCACACCTGGATTTGGGGATCCTCTGCCATTCTTTTTTGCAGATCCTCTCCAGTTCTGTCAGGTTGGATGGTGAATGTTGGTGGACATCCATTTTCAGGTCTCTCCAGAGATGCTCAATTGGGTTTAGGTCAGGGCTCTGGCTGGGCCAGTCAAGAATGATCACAGAGTTGTTCTGAAGCCACTCCTTTGTTATTTTAGCTGTGTTCTTAGGGTCATTGTCTTGTTGGAAGGTGAACCTTCGGTCAAGTCTGAGGTCTAGAGAACTCTGGAAGAGGTTTTCATCCAGGATATCTCTGAACTTGGCCGCATTCATGTTTCTTTCATTTGCAACCAGTGGTCCTGTCCCTGCAGCTGCCACCACCATGTTTCACTGTTGGGCTTGTATTAGACAGGTGATGAGCAGTGCCTGGCCACTCTGCCATAAAGGCCTGAATGGTGGAGGGCTGCAGTGATAGTTGACTTTGTGGAGCTTTCTCCCATCTCCCTACTGCATCTGTGGAGCTCAGCCACTGTGAATTTGGAGTTCTTCTTTACCTCTCTCACCAAGGCTCTTCTCCCATGATTGCTCAGTTTGGCTGGATGGCCAGGTCTAGGAAGACTTCTGGTGATCCCAAATTTCTTCCATTTAAGGATTATGGAGGCCTCTGTGCTCTTAGGAACATTGAGTACTGCAGAAATTCATTTGTAACCTTGGTCAGATGTGTGCCTTTCCACAATTCTGTCTCTGAGATCCTTGGCCAGTTCATTTGACCTCATGATTCTCATTTGGTCTGACATGCACTATGAGCTGTGAGGTCTTATATAGACAAGTGTGTGCCTTTACAAATAAAGTCCTATCAGTTTAATTTGACACAGCTGGACTCCAGTGAAGGAGTGGAACCATCTCAAGGAGGATCACAAGGAAATGGACAACATGTGACTTAAATATGAGTATCTGAGCAAAGGGTCTGAATACTTATGACCATGTGATATTTCAGTTTTTCTTTTTTTAATAAATTTGCAAATTTCTAGTCTATTTTTTCAGTCAAGATGGGGTGCAGGAGTGTACATTAAGGAAAAAAATGAACTTTTTAGAATTTACCAAAGGGCTGCAATGAAACAAAGAGTGAAACATTTAAAGGGGTCTGAATACTTTCCGTACCCACTGTATGCATAACATTTGTAAGTGATGCAGGCCCTGGACCTTTACATGGGTTTTCCAGTTCTTTTTGTCCAAAAAGCATACTAGCATGGCTAAAAAAAAATAAAGCTAAATAGTGACCTGTTAATCCCCCTCTATTTTGAAAATGGAGTATGGCGTGCCCTACTCAGTAGAGATGGGCGAACCCGAACAGTAAAATTCAGTGTCCGAACCGAACACCTACTGTTCAGGCACAGACACCGAACACAGACTTCAACAAGAAGTCCTTGTTACTGTTCGGGTTTGGCTGCCCGAACACCGGGTGTTTGTTGCTCTGTCATGGCAAACACCGCTTCTTATTGGCAGTGAAATCATCCCAACTGGTCAGAGAGCGCTCAGCATTCTCAGGATGGTAAGGGGCCATGGATATTGACCCCCCAGCCTAAAAATAGCCCACAACAGCCCAAAATAGGCACATCTATTAGAAGCGCCAATTCTGGTGCTTTGCCTGGCTCTTTCTGCTTGCCCTGTAGCGGTGGCAAGTGAGGTTTATTTTTATGGGGTTGAAGTCACCTTTGTATTGTCCAGTGACATCAAGACCATGGATTAGTAATGGAGACGCATCTATAAGACACCTATCCATTACTAATCCTATAGTTGTATCATAAAAAAAAAACACACAGCCAGAATAAAATATTTTATTTGAAATAAAACAAATCACACTTTTACTTTTTTATTTAAAAATAACAACCTATTCCACTCACCTATTCTACTGAAGCCCTTGTCTTCTGTAATAAAACGAAAATAAAAAACAAGAATATCCCTCACCTCTCCGTCGTTCTGTCCCACCTCGTAATCCATGTCTGGTGGATAAACAGTTTTCAACCTGGTCGGTGCCAAGATGCGACCATCCAGGCTGAGCACCACAGCCGGTCACTGAGGTTGCGCTCGCAGCAGTTCAGTCACCATTACTAATCCGTGGGCTTGATGTCACCGGACAATACAAAGGTGACATCAACCCCACAAATATTAGCAACATTTGCCATCGCTTCAGGGCAAGTGGGAAGAGCAGGGCAAAGCGCCAGAATTGGCGCATCTAATAGATGTACCTTTTCTGGGCGGCTGCAGGCTGCTATTTTTAGACTGAGGGGCACTATCCATGGCCCTTTACCAACCTGAGAATACCAGCCCCAACTATCTGCTTTAGCAAGTCTAGTTGTCAAAATTTTCATTATTTATTAGAGTTATTAGCGGCAGCAGGCGTCGGATGATGGAAGCAGTAGTCCCATCAGCTGACATCAGTGGCCGGGGGTACACTTCGATCACAGCTGAGCGCTCACACTTTCTTTAGACAGCGAGGGAACCGCGGCTCTCTGACCGGCGGGGATGATTTCACCGCTGATCAAAAGAGGTGTTTGGCTCACTGTCATGCATATGACAGTGTGGCAAACACTGGTTGTTCGGGCCCCCCATTCAAGTGAATAGGGTCCAGGTTCAGGTCTGGGTCCTGTTCCGGTACCCGAACCCAAACTTTTTGTAACTGTTCGGCCGAACCCGCCGGACCTGAACATCCTTGTGTCTGCCCATCTCTACTACTCAATCAGTTCATTTGTATGGGAGTACCGAAAACTGCGGAGGTTTCTTGTTTGCTAATTTTCCGAACTATCATATACTGTATTTTTTGGACTATAAGACACACTTTTTCCCTCCAAAAACGTGGAAGACAATGGGGGGTGCGTCTTACGGTCCGGATGTACCTGCTCTGGCTGTGGTGGGAAGGTGGGGGAGTGGCTGCGGTGGAGCAGCGGGTCACAGGAAGCAGGAGTGACTGCTGCGACTCAATCCCATGCCCGAGAAATGCAGGGCCATGAATATTCATTTTTGCTTAATAGCATCTTCCATACGCGTGGAATGCAGTGACTTTTCATTCTCTTTAGTAGCGGCACACGTGACCTCCAGGCAGCTGCATGAAGCCTGTGGCTAACACCATGCGCGCTACTAATGAGCAATGAATACTCACAGCCCTCCACGCACATTGTCCCAGCGTGGGGAGCATTGATTATTCCAGCAGCTGTCCTTCGGCTAGTAAGCAGCGCATGACGTCTCTGCCATGCTCTGCTTACAAGCATAAAGCAGCTGCTGACATCGGAACAAGACGCTGCGAGGGAGGGGAGGAAGGTAAGTGTAATGTTTTTGTTTTTTTATGTTTTACTGAAGGGGCCCTGCTTACCAGGATGGGGATGGAGGTCAATCATACCAGGATAAGGATGGGGCCATGCATACCAGGATGGGGATGGGGGCCAATCATACAAGGATAAGGATGGAGCCATGCATACCAGGACGGAGATGGGGGCCAATCTTACCAGGACAGAGATGGGGGCCCTGCATACCAGGATGGGGATGGGGGCCAATCATACCAGGCTAAGGATAGAGCCCTGCATAACAGGACAGGGATGGGGCCCTGAATACCAGGATGGGGATGGGGCCTAACATACCAGGCTAAGGATAGGGCCCTGCATACTAGGACAGAGATGGGGGCCCTGCATACCAGGATGGGGATGGAGGTCAATCATGCCAGGATAAGGATGAGGCCATGCATACCAGGATGGAGATGTGGGCCTATCATACAGGCTGAGGATAGGGACCTGCATACCAGGACAGAGATAGGGGCCCTGCATACCAGGATGGGTATGGGGCCAATCATACCAGGATAAGGATGAGGACATGAATACCAGGACAGAGATGGGGGCCCTGCATACCAGGATAGGGATGAGAGGGCCATGCCTACCAGGGTAGGGATAAGGAGGACATGCCTATGAGGCTAGGGATCAGGGGGGCATGCATACCAGGATGGGGATGAGGGGGGCATCCACACCAGGATGGGGATGAGGGGCCATGCATACCATGATGGGGAGCCATGCATGCCAGGATGGGGATGAGAGGGGCCATGCATACCAGGATAAGGATGACAGGACCCATCCACACCAGGATGGGGATGAGGGGCCATTCATACCATGATGGGGGGCCATGCATGTCAGGATAGGGATGAGGGGGCCATGCACACCAGGATGAGGATGAGAGGGGCCATGCATACCAGGGTGGGGATGAGGGGGCCATGCATACCAGGATAGGAATGAGGGGGCCATGTATACCAGGATAGGGATGAGGGGGCCATGCATACCAGAATGGGGATGAGGGAACCATATATACCAGGGTAGGGGATGTTAAGTACAGAATTGACCACATTTTTTGCTTTAAATTTTTTTTCTAATTTCCTCCTCTAAAACCTAGGTTTATCTTATGGTCCAGTGAGTCTTATAGTTAGAAAAATACGGTAAGTGAATGGAGAGAGCTGCACATGCCCTGGCCTTTTTCCATTCCCTAGCAGGGCACAACTGGACCCTCTTGTCGGGGGCATTTATGTCACATCCGTTAAGTATGCTAAAAATCTTTATGCCGGGGATAACTCTTTAACTCTGCCATGTCTGTGTATGTCACTGCGACATGTTAGTGTGAAAGTCGTTTTGGGGGTCAAGAGTTGTATATAAAAACTAATCAGCTTATGGTCTTTGTAAAGGAGGAAAATAGATTATCATAGTAACGGTGGTTCTAAAATTGGACATATCTTTATGTTAGGTGTACTGGCCCTTTAACACATTTTTACGCACATTCCCCAAACTTTAACAAAGGTTGTTCATATGGACTTTGTGCCTTTATGATTATATTGATTATATGTAAGGTGTGTGGAAATCCTTTACAATATTTTATGACTACCTTGTGATCGCACTTCTCATGTCTCCACGCGGACGGAGCTGGGTCAGGCTAATTCAACTGTGCATTTCTGACAAGTGTGATATTTATCTATCCTGCAGTCATACATTCTCCACCAATAAGGAGGAAAAAAACTGGGCCAATTATGTGATGTTATTCCACCCATTCTCCCTGGCATTCATCTCTAGTCACAATGCAAGTTTCTGTAATATGTTGTATGAAAGGAGATTCATGTGCAACCAGTCACAACAGACCCTGCATGATATTTATGGACTTGTCCGCTGGCATGTAAAGTAGGGTAATATATTATTGTTTTATTTAAAGCAAACCTGTCACTAGCAGGTCCACTATTAAATACATGCATTTTCTATATGCCCTGTAAGATAGCGCTTACGGCATGTGTTGGGGGACACTCACTTAGCAACGGGATGAAGGCACACAGGCACGTTTTTTCTCACAAAAAACAGTCTTATTTGGTTTATTTAGACATCATAAACCACTTGAGGCCATGTTATATGTCACCGGCTTAACACATAGTCCATAACACTTGTTAGTACATGACTTTAATATGCAGTCCCTAAACATGCCGGACTTCCGTTGTCCAGTTACCGTAGGCGACTGCATGCGGAACAGTTCGTTAATGTCCATGGAACACAACAGGCACCAACAGACGACATTAAGTTGCAGTCTCTAAACATGCTGGACCTTACTCCATCCAGTAACCATGGGTGACCGCACAGTTCATTATCATCCATGGAACATCATAGGCACTAACAGTCTGTTCCACTGGCAGATACTTGTCTGCCCATAACCCCCTTTGTCTGGAGTTACCTTACAGGAGCTCCTGCTCCTCACGGTGACTCCTCTTCAGACCTAGGATCCCGGGGAAACTGCCTAACTGGAATCACCGTCCCAGACAATGCCTTGCTCACCAGGTCACCTGACAGTTCCAGATTAGAGTTGAGCGAAACAGGTCGGTCAGATTCATAAGTCGCCGACTTTCGCCAAAGTCGAGTTTCGCCGAGCGAAACCCGACCATAGCGTGATGTCGGAAATGCGTTCGGCAAAACGAGCGCCAAAGTCGGTTTTCCCATAATGCTTGCAGGCGCCTTTTTTCAGCCAATGAGCAAGGACGTACACTGTGGGCAACGAGTTGACATGGGCAGCGTCCACCACCATCATAGAGAAGGGCATTGCAGTGATTCGCTTGCTTTGGGGGGCGTCATAGTGTCTATAAAAGCCCTGACTTCCAACCGCCATTTTACTTCTGCTGATCTTAACAATAGGGAGAGGTTGATGTTTATCAGTAGGGAGAGAGTTAGGGCCCCGTCACACTCTGCGACGCAGCAGCGATCCCGATAACGATACGACCTGGCAGGGATCGTTGCTGCGTCACTTTGTGGTTGCTTGTGAGCTGTCACATAGGCAGACTCACCAGCGATCAGAACCAGCGAGCACGCTGGCATCCAATGTACATATCGGATAACTAAGGGCGGCGCCGCGCCTAGTTACCCGATATGTACCTTGGTTACCGGCCATCAGCGTCTGCTGTAGAGCGCTGAGAGCCGGTATCCAATGTAAATATCGGGTAACTAGGTGCCGCGTGGTGCTTAGTTACCCGATATGTACATTGGATACCGGCTCTCAGCGCTCTACAGCAGACGATGGCAGCCGGTAACCAGGGTACATATCGGGTAACTAGGCGCGGCACCGCCCTTAGTTACCCAATATGTACATTGGATACCAGCTCCCAGCTCGCTGATCATTGGTCTCCCGCTGTCACACGCAGCGATGCGCGCTGACCAGCGGGAGACCAACGACTAAAAAAAGGTCCAGGACATTCAGCGACGATCAGCGATACCCAGCAGGGGGGCTGATCGTCGCTGCGTGTCACACATAGCAAGATCGCTAGCGGGGTCGCTGTTGCGTCACAAAACTTGTGACTCAGCAGCGATCTTGCTAGCGATCTCGCTTGGTGTGACGGGGGCTTTAGGGCTGGAAAGAGAAGTTCTTATCTTCTTGTGCTGATAGCAATTGTGTTGTACAGTTAGTGTGCAGTGACAGGGGAGGATTTTCTTGTGTGCAGCAGCGCTGGTTATTAGGCTGCCTGATAGCTGTATTGCTGTGTGTACACTGCTGTGCAGAATGCTTTTTACAAAGCACTAATCTTTTATTCTTTTTTTCTGCACAGTTACTGAGCGTTAATTTTTTTCCACACCGTATAGAGCTGTACGCTCCTGACACACTACCGTGAACCGGCTGGTATCACGGAAAAATACATGCTGACTATCTGTGTGTGACTCCGGAAATATATACGGAGATTTCAATTTTCCCTACACTATATACACCTGGTATCTTCTGATACAGTACCTTTTTTCTGCCTTTTGTATTACGGTCAAATCTATACTGAGAGAGCGTCTGTGTGTGACTCCGGAAATAAATACGGAGATTTCAATTTTCCCCTACACTATATACACCTGGTATCTTCTGATACAGTACTGTTGTGAACATTTTGGAGACGACTTCGGAGCTGAAGCTCCCTCTGGTGGTTGCTGAGGGTATTGAACCTATCTTGAATACCGAGAGTCCTACACCTGCAGATAACGAGTGGGTGTCAGGTGGTTCTGACTGGCCTGATATAAGTGAGCTGATCTCCCATGATCCTTGCCGGTGATCAATTGTGCTTCCTGGTTTAGTTTGGAATTCAACTTGCTTTCCTGCTGTCTCCTTCTTGCGTTCAGATAAGTCTCTTTCAGTTTTTTTTACTGTGGCTTGAATTCCTTGCTTTTTCTGCATTGCTTTTTGTCTTCAGCCGGGTCCCCTATGGGGGCTTTGGCTGGTGTCCGTTCGTTTTTTGTATTTGTTCATTTGCTCAGTTCTTGTGATATTTTTCTGCTGGGTAGCTACGTGTCCACACCAGAGATCTGATATAGGTGGTCGAGACCGTGTGGTCTCAGTGTTTTTGGATTCAGAAGTGTTGGAGTTTTTCCTAGGGTTTTTCTGGGTTGCAGAAAGTATTCTCTCCTGTGCTGTCCTATCTAGACAGTTTTGGGCCCCAGCGTTTGCTCAATCTATTTTCTGTCTGTGTTCGTATTTTTATCTTGTCTAACCGCCATTATATGTTTGGGGGCTTCCTACTCTTTTGGGGTCTACTCCGGGGCAGTTAGCTTTCCTCTTTCCATCTTCAGGGTTAGCTATCTCTCCGGCTGTACCGAGGCATCTAGGACCACCGTAGGTACGCTCCATGGCTGCTTCTAGTTGTGCGGTTAGTTTAGGGGTCTGCAACCTATTAGTTTCCAACCTCTCTGGTGTTAGGCTGCCTATGTGGTTTTTTGCTCCTGCCTCCTCAGCTACCATAACATAACACAGTACCTTTTTTCTGCCTTTTGTATTACGGTCAAATTCATACTGAGACAGCGTCTGTCTGTGACTCCATAAATATATACAGAGATTTAAATTTTCCCCTTCAGCGTATACAGCTGGTATCTTCTGATACAGTACCTTTTTTCTGCCTTTTGTATTATGTTCAAATCCATACTGAGAAAGCGTCTGTGTGCGACTCCGGAAATATATACAGTTAGGTCCATAAATATTTGGACAGAGACAACATTTATCTAATTTTGGTTCTAGACATTACCACAATGAATTTTAAACAAAACAATTCAGATGCAGTTGAAGTCCAGACTTTCAGCTTTCATTTGAGGGTATCCACATTAAAATTGGATGAAGGGTTTAGGAGTTTCAGCTCCTTAACATGTGCCACCCTGTTTTTAAAGGGACCAAAAGTAATTGGACAAATGACTCCAAGGCTATTTCATGGACAGGTGTGGGCAATCCCTTTGTTATGTCATTCTCAATTAAGCAGATGAAAGGGCCGGAGTTGATTTGAGGTGTGGTGTTTGCATTTGGAAGGTTTTGCTGTGAAGGAAACATGCGGTCACAGGAGCTCTCCATGCAGGTGAAACAAGCCATCCTTAAGCTGCAAGAACAGAAAAAAAACCATCCAAGAAATTGCTACAACATTAGAAGTGGCAAAATCTACAATTTGGTACATCCTGAGAAAGAAAGAAAGCACTGGTGAACTCATCAATCCAAAAAGACCTGGGAGCCCATGGAAGACAACAGTGGTGGATGATCGCCGCATACTTTCTTTGGTGAAGAAGAACCCGTTCACAACATCAACTGAAGTCCAGAACACTCTCAGTGAAGTAGGTGTATCTGTCTCTAAGTCAACAGTAAAGAGAAGACTCCATGAAAGTAAATACAAAGGGTTCACATCTAGATGCAAACCATTCATCAATTCCAAAAATATACAGGCCAGAGTTAAATTTGCTGAAAAACACCTCCAGAAGTCAGCTCAGTTCTGGAAAAGTATTCTATGGACAGATGAGACAAAGATCAACCTGTACCAGAATGATGGGAAGCCAAAAGTTTGGAGAAGAAAGGGAACGGCACATGATCCAAGGCACACCACATCCTCTGTAAAACATGGTGGAGGCAACGTGATGGCATGGGCATGCATGGCTTTCAATGGCACTGGGTCACTTGTGTTTATTGATGACATAACAGCAGACAAGAGTAGCCGGATGAATTCTGAAGTGTACCGGGATATACTTTCAGCCCAGATTCAGCCAAATGCTGCAAACTTGATTGGACGGCGCTTCATAGTACAGATGGATAATGACCCCAAGCATACAGCCAAAGCTACACAGGAGTTCATGAGTGCAAAAAAGTGGAACATTCTTCAATGGCCAAGTCAATCACCAGATCTTAACCCAATTGAGCATGCATTTCACTTGCTCAAATCCAGACTTAAGAGGAAAGACCCACAAACAAGCAAGACCTGAAGGCTGCGGCTGTAAAGGCCTGGCAAAGCATTAAGAAGGAGGAAACCAGCGTTTGGTGATGTCCATGGGTTCCAGACTTAAGGCAGTGATTGCCTCCAAAGGATTCGCCACAAAATATTGAAAATAAAAATATTTTGTTTGGGTTATGTTTATTTGTCCAATTACTTTTGACATCCTAAAATGTGGAGTGTTTGTAAAGAAATGTGTACAATTCCTACATGTTCTAACACATATTTTTGTTCAACCCTTCAAATTAAATGTTACAATCTGCACTTGAATTCTGTTGTAGAGGTTTCATTTCAAATCCAATGTGGTGGCATGCAGAGCCCAACTCGCGAAAATTGTGTCACTGTCCAAATATTTCTGGCCCTGACTGTATACGGAGATTTCAATTTTCCCCTTCAGCGTCTACAGCTGGTATCTTCTGATACAGTACCTTTTCTCTGCCTTTTGTATTACGGTCAAATCCATACTGAGAGAGCGTCTGTGTGTGACTCCATAAATATATACAAGGTCTAAGGAGTAAGGTCTCTCCTTGTCGAGAGTGACATACCAGCTCTGGCGTGTCGAGGTAAGGAGGCTTATTCGCCGTGCAATGCTCCTCTGGGAAATTTAATATGCAAATTGCCTCTTCAAAAAAAGAGGACTTGTACTCTATTAAATATATACAGAGATTTAAATTTTCCCCTTCAGCGAATACAGCTGGTATCTTCTGATACAGTACCTTTTTTCTGCCTTTTGTATTATGGTCAAATCCATACTGAGAAAGCGTCTATGTGCGACTCCGGAAATGTATACTGAGATTTCAATTTTCCCCTACACTATATACACCTGGTATCTTCTGATACAGTACCTTTTTTCTGCCTTTTGTATTACGGTCAAATCTATACTGAGAGAGCGTCTGTGTGAGACTCCGGAAATATATACAGAGATTTCAATTTTCCCCTACACTATATACACCTGGTATCTTCTGATACAGTACTTTTCTGCCTTTTGTATTACGATCAAATCCATACTGAGAGAGCGTCTGTGTGTGACTCCGTAAATATATACGGAGATTTTAATTTTCCCCTTCAGCGTGTACAGCTGGTATCTTCTGATACAGTACCTTTTTCTGCCTTTTGTATTACGGTCAAATCCATACTGAGAGAGCGTCTGTGTGTGACTCCATAAATATATACAGAGATTTAAATTTTCCCCTTCAGCGTATACAGCTGGTATCTTCTGATACAGTACCTTTTTCTGCCTTTTGTATTATGGTCAAATCCATACTGGGAAAGCGTCTGTGTGTGACTCCGGAAATATATACGGAGATTTCAATTTTCCCCTACACTATATACACCTGGTATCTTCTGATACAGTACCTTTTTTCTGCCTTTTGTATTACGATCAAATCCATACTGAAAGAGCGTCTGTGTGTGACTCCGGAAATCTATATGGAAATTTAACCTTTCCCCTACACCGTATACAGCTGTACGCTTCTGATACAGTACCATATATCTCCTGGTATTTTTGGTACATTTTCCCAAATATGAGTATGGTGGAAGAGGCTGCGGACGTGGACGGGGGGGCCAGCTGGTACTGATGGTGGTGGTGGTGCATCTGCTGGTAGTGCCAAAAGCACAATAGCACCTAAGGCAGCAGTTGTTGAGCCTGCGTCATCGTTTGGCTCCAGAAGGCCTGGAATGCTCCTTTTTCTGGTAGTAGGTAAGCCGCTTTTAAAGCCGGAGCATCAGGAACAGGTTTTGGCTTACATTGCTGAAACAGCCTCCAGCTCTATCGCCTCCTCTTCTGAAGTTTAAAAAAATGCAAACACTGAGTCGTCAGTGCAGGCTCCTGGTCAGGAACAACACCTTTCCTTGAGTCCTTCACCCCCACCAAAAGTGAAGCATGCGGCAGGCCACACTTCAGATTACTCCCTGGAGCTCTTTTCACATACCATGCCTGGGTTATCAAGTCAAATCCTGAATTCCCCAGTACAAGATGAATATGACATGGAGTGCACTGATGCACAGCCACTGCTATATGATTCTGCTGGTACATTCACCCAGAGCACTGCATTGCCCTCGCAGTCTACTGAGCCAGATTCTGACCCTGATGAAACTCAGGTGCCCCTTCCCGCATACTATACCACCTTACACGGTGACACAGAGGAAGGTGCAGATGAAATTGAAGAGGAGGTGATGGATGACCCAGTTGTTGACCCGGATTGGCATCCATTGGGGGAAGAGGGTGCCGCTGGCAATAGCCCAGACGAGGAGGAGGATCCGCAGCAGGCATTGACATCGCAGCTGCAGTTATCTGGCAGGCCCGTAGCAGTCCAAAAACTTGTTAAAAAAACAAAAAGTGTTGCAGGACAGCTTGGCCAGATGGATGAAATTAGCACAGCATGCAAGCCCTGAAAATTTATCCCATAGTAGGAAGAGTGCAGTGTGGCACTTTTTTGACCATATTCCTATTGATGAGGCAAAGGTTATCTGTAAGAAGTGCGGAAATGACCTTTAGCCGAGGGAAAAATCTCCGAAAATTGAATACCAGTTGCATGCTTAGGCATTTAAACACCATGCAGCGTGGACGGACTACAAAACCTCAGGTAGCACACGTGCACCTGCTCCGACTGAAGGTAGCCAGCAACGCAACATCGCTTACCCCACTGTAAGCCCACCGGTTAGCACACCACCAGCAAGAAATGTTGAGGTGTCGTCGCAAGGCCAAAGCAGTCAGGGAATCACAATGTTTTTCCAAAGAAAGACTGAATCTAGGTCATCACTACCACCATCACCATCACCAACCCCCTCTCAGTCCCCCATGTCTACCACTAGTTCCCCCATATGCAGCTCTCAAGTCCAGCTCACCCTAGCAGACACTCTGAGTAGGACAAGAAAGTACTCATCCTCTCATCCGCGTATACTGGCTTTGAATGTCTACATTGCCAAACTGATCTCATTAGAGATTATGCCCTTCCGTTTGGTTGAAAGCGCAGCGTTCTGAGAGCTCATGGCCTATGCTGTCCCACACTATGACCTACCCAGTCGGCACTTCTTTTCTAGAAAAGCCATCCCTGCCCTCCACCTGCATGTGAAAGACCGCATTGTCAATGCACTCAAACAAGTGAGTGGAAAGGTGCACCTCACAACAGATGGATTGGCCAGTAGGCATGGCCAGGGCCGTTACGTGTCCATCACTGCGCACTGGGTTAATGTGGTGGATGCAGGGTCCTCAGGGGACAGCGGCGGTGGGACAGTGCTGCCTAACCCACGGTATAGGCAACAGTTGGCTGTAGGCATTCGACCCTCCTCCTCCTCATCCTCCTCTAGAAGCGAAAGCTCGTCGACAGAGCGCAATCGCACGAGCACTCCATCCGCAGCTGCCAATGTTGCACACGAGGTGTCCCACTATCGAACAGCTAGTGGTAAGCTTCAGCAGGCTGTTTTAAAGATGATGTCTTTGGGCGACAACAGACACACCGCGGAGGTACTGGCCGACTGCTTGCAGCAAGAAACTGAGTCATGGCTGGGCAGTCTATATCTTGAGCCAGGCAAGGTAGTCAGTGATAACGACCGTAATTTTGTGGTGGCCATAGCCCTGGCAAAACTCAGACACATACCTTGCCTGGCTCACACCTGGAACCTGGTGGTGCAGTGCTTCATAACTAATTATCTGGAGTTACCAGCCCTGCTCCATAAGGTGCGAAGACTGTGCTCGCACTTCCGTCGCTCGCCCGTAGACTCCAGTCATATGCAGAGGCTTCAGCAATCGCTCCACCTCCCCAAGCACCGCTTAATCATAGACGCTGCAACAAGGTGGAACTCCACCATGCACATGGTTGAGAGGCTCTGCGAACAGAGGCAGGCTGTAATGCATTTGTGGGAGGATACACGGGCAGGCAGTTTGAGGGCAGACATCGAGTTGTCGGGTGTGCAGTGGTCAAAGCTGAAAGACCTCTGTAAAGTCCTTCAGTGTTTTGAGGAATGCACACGGCTGGTAAGCGCAGACGACGCCATCATAAGCATGAGCATCCCACTTATGCATTTGCTCATGCAAACTTTGATGCACATTAAGGATCAGGCGTCTGCAGCAGAGGAGGAGGAGGAGGGAAGCCTTGATGACAGTCAGCCATTGTCTGCTTAGGGAACTGTCGTGGATGAGGTGGAGGAAGAAGAGGAGGAGGATGAGGGGGATGATTATTTTGGGGAGGAGGATGCTTCTCAGGGGACAAGAGAAAATGTTGGCTTGCCAAGGTCAGCTACAGGGTTTGTGCATGAGTGGAGGGATGTGGATTTGGCAGAAAGTGCTCCTCCTCCCACCACTGGCAGTGCATCATTGACACCTGGAACATTGGCCCACATGTGTGATTATGTCTTGTGGATCCTAAAAAGGGACCCACGGATTGCCAAAACTATGAAGGATGACGACTACTGTTTGGCCAGCATCCTCGATCTATGCTATTAAGGCAAGTTACAGAACATCATGCCACAGGAGAACCTAGAGCTAATATTGGCGACCAAACAAGCAACTTTGGTAAACCGTTTGTTAGAGGCATTCCCAGCACACAGCAGCGGTGCAGGTTCTACCACGAGCCGTACTGTACCAAATGGAAGAGGTGTTCGTGGTGCACACAACCAAAGGGCCTTGGAGACAGGGGTTTCTTGACCATGTTGTGGACTGATTTCTCGAGTAACGCTCAAACGACTGGTAATACTGAATTGATTGCAACAGACAAGAGACAGCAGTTGTCAACTATGGTTCAAAATTACCTCTCCTCCCCTATCGATGTTCTTCCTCACAGTTCATTCCCCTTTGACTGCTGGGCCTGTAAACTGGACACCTGGCCTGAATTGGCACAATATGCCTTACAGGAACTCGCTTGCCCTGCTGGTAGTGTGCTATCAGAAAGAGTCTTCAGTGCTGCTGGATCAATCCTGACAGAAAGAAGGACCCGGCTGTCAACCCAAAATGTAGATGATCTCACCTTCATTAAAATGAACCATGCCTGGGTTTCAAATGATTTTGTACCACCTTCCCCTGATGACACATAGGTTGTCAGCAAAATGGCTCGCTTTGTCCTCCTCTTTCTCTGACTTCTCCAATTCCTCCATTTGCAGCTGCTGAACGTCCAGCCTACACCTCAACATATGCCAGTTTTTCCACCTCCCTAACTGGGCTGTACCTCCCCAGGGCCAACGTCAGCACCTGGCGCACCCGGGCAAGTTCCGGGGCCCTGAGCACGTGGGGGGCCCACTTGCCGTCAGAGACACCGACGTACTATGAGGGGCCCTGTGCCAGTGCCGGCGCCCACGAGTGTGCCCCCTGCTTGCTCAGGGCCCCAGCACAGTCTTCCGCGTTTCCTGACAGTGACATTCAGGTCAGAAAGCGCGATGATGTCACGTCTGTGGTCCCACTGCCTGAACAGTCACAGTGCAGAGAGCTGGAAGATGGCGATGCTGAGGAGTCCAGAGTAGAGCAGTGCCCAGCGAGGAGAGTTATTTCATTTTTTTTAATGTTTGGAGCAATATATGGGGAGCATTATACACTGGAGAATTATATATGGGGCCCATCATACACTTGAGCATCATAGATAGGGTCCATTATACACTGGAGCATTATATATGGGGCCCATCATACACTGGAGCATTATAAATGGGGCCCATCTTACACTGGAGCATCATATATGGGCCCATTATACACTGGAGCATCATATGGGGCCCATTATATATGGAGCATTATATAGGCCCATCATACACTGAAGCATCATCCATGGGGCCCATCATATACTGGAGCATCATATGGGGCCCATTATATATGGAGCATTATATAGGCCCATCATACACTGGAGCATCATCCATGGGGCCCATCATATACTGGAGCATCATATGGGACCCATTATATATGGAGCATTATATAGGCCCATCATACACTGGAGCATCATCCATGGGGCCCATCATATACTGGAGCAGCATATGGGGCCCATTATATATGGAGCATTATATAGGCCCATCATACACTGAAGCATCATCCATGGGGCCCATCATATACTGGAGCATCATATGGGGCCCATTATATATGGAGCATTATATATGCCCATCATACACTGGAGCATCATCCATGGGGCTCATCATATACTGGAGCATCATATCGGTCCCATTATATTTGGAGCATTATATATGCCCATCATACACTGGAGCATCATCCATGGGGCCCATCATATACTGGAGCATCATATGGGGCTCATTATATATGGAGCATAATATAGGCCCATCATACACTGGAGCATCATCCATGGGGCCCATCATTTGCTGGAGCATTATATATGGGGACCATTATATTTGGAGCATTATATGGGGCTCATCATACACTGGAGCATCATATATGGGGCCCATCATATACTAGAGCATCATATGGGTTTCATTATTTATGGGGCATCATATAGGCCCCTTTATATATGAAGCATCATATGGAGCACATATGGGGCCTATTCTGTATGGAGCATTATATGGAGCCCATTCTGTATGGAGCAATATATGTGGCCCATCATATACTGTATGGAGCTCTATATGCGACTCATTATACTGTATGGAGCAATATGTGGGGCTCATTATAGTCTATGGGGACCGTCCTATACTGTATGGCACATTATATGGGGACCATCATATACTGGAGCATTATGTGGAGCTCATCATATAATGTATGGAAAATTATATGGGACCAATTATGTATGGAGCAATATATGGGGCTCATTCTGTATGGCGCACTATGTGGTGCCCATAATACTGTATGGAGGACTATACTATCCGGTTTTTGAGCTATTGTAGAATTTACAATAGATATCACTCATGTAATGTAAGAAGTGAAGTATTTGGCATTTGACTATACCTATATTTCTCTGCCGTATCAGAGCATCATGAATTGTGGTATGTGTTAAAGGGGCCCACTGAGACTCTTTCGCCCGGAGCCCACGAAAACCTGGAGCCAGCCCTGCCCCCCACAACTTTAGCCAAATAACCCCCAGTTTTCAATGCGTAGCTATTATTATAAAGTAAATTAAGGTTGACAAGCTTAAGTAATAAGAATTGATGTTGGCATTGAAATGGGCACTGTAGGTGTGTTTACTGTCCTCCACACCCTGACGACTTTTCTTCCCCATTGACTTGCATTGGGGTCGGTTCGAGTTTCAGTCGAACCTTCAAATTTTTCCGATAGTCGGCCGATTTCGTTCGACTCGACTTTTGGGAAAGTCGGGTGGTCCGAAACCTGACTCGACCCTCCCGGAGGCAAAGTCGCTCATCTCATTTCCAGATCCTCAGAAGGTCGGTAGCTTCCTCAACGCAGTGCTGTCACAGACTCTGCACACACATGGCCTCTCCGTGTGCTATTCAGGACATTTGTCCCCTCATTGGACCGCTCAACATACAGGCCTCCAGGTCCATGGGCTCTCCATGTGCTATCCAGGAATCCAATCCTACTCTCAGGACGTTCCTACACACAGGCCATCCAGGACCTTGCACTCTCTGACCATGTGACCAGACCTCAGTCACATTATAAGACTTCCTCTGCGACACATACCGGCCATTTACAATGATGCCGGTCACTGTGTCACCATCACATTTACGCCTCCATGTGTATCCTGTGGAGCACATACAGCGTCCCCTAGCTGTAACAGGGGCACTGCCTCGCAGCCCTTAATTCACAACAAAGAGCAGCAATGGGGTCACAATACATATTAGCAGTCGTTTATTTTTCACAGATAGAACATATACCTATTGCAGTCTATGGAGCTGTTCACACGTCAGTGTGTCCATGTGTGTGTCCATAAAAAATATAGAAACAGACATGTTTGATTTTAATCTGAGTTAAAAATCAAAATCACCCATACAAGTCTAGGGGTCTGTGAAAAATTACCTCACACATTACTTTCACGTGCTGTCTGTTTTTTGACATTGTAATAGGTAGAAATATTTTTCTTTTCCTATCAGAAAATCTGATGGTAAAATGTGAAACACTGACCAAACACTGATGAAAATTGGTCCAAAACACTGTTGAAAATTCAACCTTTTTGCACACAAGAAAAATCACTAATGTCTGAATGAAAATTTAGACTAACATTGTCCAAACCTGTTGTAGAGAAAAATTAACCCCTTTATTCCATCAGACGTACTATTCCGTCCATGTGACCCTGGACCTAATTCCCATGGACGGAATAGTACGTCATGGGCGATCAGCTGCGCTCCCGGGGGGAGCGCAGCTGATTGCGGCCTGGTGTCAGCTGTTTATCACAGCTGACACCCAGCACTATGTGTCAGGAGCGGTCACGGACCGCTCCCGGAACATTAACCCCTGGCACACCACGATCAAACATGATCGTGGTGTACCGGGGGCACAGGGGAGGATCGCGCAGGGAGGGGGCTCCCTGCGCGCTCCCCTGACACCTCTAGAGCAGCGCGATGTGTCGCGCTGTTCAGAGGGTCCGTCCTCCCTCCAGGTCCCCGGATCCAAGATGGCGCCGGGGTCCTGCAGGGAGGCGGCTTCCTCAGCGCCTGCTGAGAGCAGGCGCTGAGGAAGCCTGCAGCGATGCCAGAGCGATCGCTGGTGTGACAGAGTGCTGTGCACACTGTCACACCAGCGATCTGCTAAAATACTGTGATGTCCCACCCTGGGACAAAGTAAAAAAGTAAAAAAAATAAAAATAAAAAGTGGTAAAAAAAATCATAAAAAAAAAAAATATTCCGCAATAAATTCATTTCTTCCTGTAAATAAAAAAAACAAAACAATAAAAGTACACATATTTGGTATCGCCGCGACCCCACCTATAAAACTGTCCCACTAGTTAACCCCTTTAGTGAACCCTTAAAAAAAAAAAAAAAAAAAGCAAAAAATCAATGCTTTATCATCATACCGCCGAACAAAAAGTGGAATAACACGCGATCAAAAAGACCGATATAAATAAACATGGTACCGCTGAAAACTTCATCTTGTCCCGCAAAAAACGAGCCGTCATACAGCATCATCAGCGAAAAAATAAAAAAGTTATAGCTCGCAGAATAAAGCGATGCAAAAATAATAATTTTTTATATAAAATTGTTTTTATTCTATAAAAGCGCCAAAACATAAAAAAATTATATAAATGAGGTATCACCGTAATCGTACTGACCCGAAGAATAAAACTGCTTTATCAATTTTACCACATGCGGAACGGTATAAACGCCTCCCCCAAAAGAAATTCATGAATTGCTGATTTTTGTTCATTCTAACCCCCAAAAATCGAAATAAAAAGCGAAGAAAAAATGTCACGTGGTCATAAATGGTACCAATAAAAACGTCACCTCGTCCCGCAAAAAATAAGACCTCACATGACTCTGTGGGCCAAAATATGCAAAAATTATAGCTCTCAAAATGTGGTGATGCAAAAAACTACTTTTTGCAATAAAAAGCGTCTTTTAGCGTGACAGCTGCCAATCACAAAAACTCGCTATAAATAGTAAATCAAACCCCCTTTATCACCCCCTTAGTTAGGGAAAAATAATAAAATTAAAAAAATGTATTTATTTCCATTTTCCCATTAGGGTTAGGGTTGCGGCTAAAGTTAGGGTTAGGGTTGGCGCTAACGTTAGGATTAGGGTTAGGGTTGGATTTAGGGTTAGGGGTGTGTTAGGGTTGGGACTAGGGTTAGGGGTGTGTTGGGGTTAGGGTTGGAGTTAGAATTGGGGGGTTTCTGCTGTTTAGGCACATCAGGGGCTCTCCAAATGTGACATGGCGTCTGATCTCAATTCCAGCCAATTCTGCGTTGAAAAAGTCAAACGGTGCTCCTTCACTTCTGAGCTCTGCCATGCGCCCAAACAGTAGTTTACCCCCGCATATGGGGTATCAGCGTACTCTGGACCACAAGAGTTATTGTGCAATTTGTCCTATTTCTTCTGTTACCCTTGGGAAAATAAAAAACTGGGGACGACAAAATCATTTTTTTAAAAAAAAAATGATTTTTTTTTTTTTACGGCTGTATGTTATAAATTTTCTGTGAAGCACTTGGGGCTTCATAGCGCTCACCACACTTCTAGATAAGTTCCTTGTGGGGTCTATTTTCCAAAATGGGGTCACTTGTGGGGGGTTTCCACTGTTTAGGCGCATCAGGGGCTCTCCAAATGCGACATGACGCCCCCAGACCATTCCATCAAAATCTGCAATCCAAAACGTCACTACTTCCCTTCCGAGCCCAGACGTGCACCCATACAGTCGTTTTCTCACACATGTTGGGTATCAGAATACTCAGGACAAATTGGACAACAACTTTTGGGGTCCAATTTCTCCTGTTACACTTGTAAAAATAAAATATTGGGGGCGAAAAATTCATTTTTGTAAAAAAAAAAAAGATTTTTTATTTTTACAGCTGTACGTTATAAACTTCTGTGAAGCACTTCGGGGTTCAAAGTGCTCAACACACTTCTAGATAAGTTCCTTGTGGGGTCTATTTTCCAAAATGGGGTCACTTGTGGGGGGTTTCCACTGTTAAGGTGCATCACGGGCTCTCCAAATGCGACATGACGCCCCCAGACCATTCCATCAAAGTCTGCAATCCAAAACGTCACTACTTCCCTTCCGAGCCCAGACGTGCACCCATACAGTAAATTTCTCCAACATATTGGGTATCAGCGTACTCAGGACAAATTGGACAACAAATTTTGGGGTCCAATTTCTTCTGTTACCCTTGTGAAAATAAAATATTGGGGGCGAAAAAATCATTTTTGTAAAAAAAAAAAAGGATTTTTTATTTTTACGGCTGTACGTTATAAACTTCTGTGAAGCACTTTGGGGTTCAAAGTGCTCACCACACATCTAGATAAGTTCCTTGTGGGGTCTATTTTCCAAAATGGGGTCACTTATGGGAGGGTTTCCACTGTTTAGGCGCATCAGGGGCTCTCCAAATGCGACATGACGCCCCTAGACCATTCCATCAAAGTCTGCAATCCAAAACGTCACTACTTCCCTTCCGAGCCCCGACGTGCGCCCATACAGTACTTTACTCCCACATATTGGGTATCAGCGTACTCAGGACAAATAGAACAACAACTTTTGGTGTCCAATTTCTCCTGTTACCCTTGTGAAAATAACATATTGGGGGCGAAAAAAAATCATTTTTGTAAAAAAAAGATTTTTTATTTTACGGCTGTACGTTATAAACTTCTGTGAAGCACTTTGGGGTTCAAAGTGCTCACCACACATCTAGATAAGTTCCTTGAGGGGTCTAGTTCCCAAAATGGTGTCATTTGTGGGGGGTTTCCACTGTTTAGGAAGATCAGGAGCTCTCCAAACACGACATGGCATCCAGCCAATTCTGCGTTGAAAAAGTCAAACGGCACTCCTTCCCTTCCAAACTCTGCCATGCACCCAAACAGTGGTTTACCCCCACATATGGGGTATCAGCGTACTCAGGACAATTTGCACAATAACTTTTGGAGTCTTGTTACCCTTGGGAAAATAAAAATTGGGGTGAAAAGATCAATTTTGTGGAAAAAATATGATTTTTTAATTTTACGGCTCAACGTTATAAACTTGTGTGAAGCACTTTGGGGTTCAAATTGCTCACCAAAGATCTAGATAAGTTCCTTAGGGGGTCTAGTTTCCCAAATGGGGTCACTTGTGGGGGGTTTCCACTGTTTAGGCACATCAGGGACTCTCCAAATGCAACATGGCATCCAATCTCAATTCCAGCCAATTTTGGTTGGAAAAAGTCAAATGGTGCTCCTTCCATTCCGAGCTCTGCCATGCGCCCAAACAGTGGTTCCCCCCACATATGGGGTATCAGCGTACTCAGGACAAATTGGACAACAACTTTTGAGGTCCAATTTCTCCTGTTACCTATGGGAAAATAAAAAATTAGTGACTAAGAGATAATTTTTGTGGGAAAAAAATAGGATTTTTTATTTTCATGCCCGGGCATTATAAACTTGTGTGAAGCACTTGGGGGTTCAAAGTGCTCACCAAAGATCTAGATAAGTTCCTTAGGGGGTCTAGCATCCAAAATGGGGTCACTTGTGGGGGGTTTCCACTGTTTAGGCTCATCTGGGGCACTACAAACGGAACATGACCCCCATCAATGTTTGCATTCCAAAACGTTACTGCTTCCTTTCCAAGCCCTGCCGTGCACCCAAACAGTTTCCCCCCCCACATATGGGGTATCAGCGTACTCAGGACAAATTGGACAACAACTTTTGGGGTCCAATTTTCCTGGGAAAAATCAAAAATTTGGGACTAAAAAATCATTTTTGTGGAAAATTGTTTTGGTTTTTTTTTCACACCCAGGCATTATAAACTTTTGTGAAACACTTTGGGGTTCAAAGTGCTCACAACAGATCTAGATAAGTTCCTTAGGGGGTCTAGTTTCCAAAATGGTGTCACTTGTGGGGGGTTTCCACTGTTTAGGCGCATCAGGGGCTCTCCAAACACGACATGGCGTCCAATCTCAACTCCAGCCAATTTTAGTTTGAAAAAGTCAAACGGCGCTCCTTCCCTTACGAGCTTTGCCGTGTGCCCAAACAGTGGTTTTCCCCCACATATAGGGTATTGGCGTACTCAGGAGAAATTGCACAACAACTTTATCTGCCCATTTTCTCCTTTTACCCTTGTGAAAATAAAAAAAAGTTTGTAAAAGATCATTTTTGTGGCTAAAAAGTTAAATATTAATTTTTTCCTTCCACGTTGCTTCAGCTCCTGTGAAGCACCTGAAGGGTTATTAAACTTCTTGAATATGGTTTTGAGTACCTTGAGGGGTGCAGTTTTTAGAATGGTGTCACTTTTGGGTATTTTATGCTATATAGACCCGTCAAAGTGACTTCAAATGTGAGGTGGTCCCTAAAAAAATGGCTTTGTAAATTTTGTTGTAAAAATGAGAAATCACTGGTCAACTTTTAACCCTTATAATTTCCTAACAAAAAAAAAATTTGGTTCCAAAATTGTGCTGATGTAAAGTAGACATGTGGGAAATGTTATTTCTTAACTATTTTGTGTGACATATTTCTCTGTTTTAAGGGAAAAAAAATTCAAAGTTTGAAAATTGCAAAATTTTCAAAATTTTCGCCATATTTGCGTTTTTTTCAAAAATAAACGCAAGGTATATCGAAGAAATGTTACCACTAACGTGTAGTACAATATGTCACGAGAAAACAATCTCAGAATCGCGAAGATCCATTGAAGCGTTCCAGAGTTATAACCTCATAAAGAGACAGTGGTCAGAATTGTAAAAATTGGCCCGGTCATTAACGTGCAAACCACCCTTGGGGGTGAAGGGGTTAAAAATCCATAAACATTCTCGGAGAGGGGAAATTTCACCCTCACATTGAACATATGGGATTAATTATAACTCAGGGACGGAGAGAGATGACACTTCAACCTCAATTGAAGTAGGTACCTTCAGCAGTGGCCATGTAATTACAGCAGAGATCTGCTCTGGGAACCAGCCACCAAGACTGGGATTTGTTTGCTCAGAAGTGAAGTATACTTCTGTGGCAAGAGCTTCCTCTGCTCCAAGAGTTTGTCTAAGACACTTTGGAGCCAGTGGTTAGTGATGAACTTATTATTGGCCAATGGCTGATGCTATCCATGCCATGTTTCATCTCTATAGAAAGGTAAAATGGCAATAGGAAACATGAGGAGAATATCTACTGCCTGGGACCTTCAGAGGCGAAGATATCTTGAAAGTTAGGGATCTCATAAAATTATAACAGATCTAGCACATCCCACAACCAGCCCTATATGAGCTCATGAACAACAGGTATGAGGGTGTAGCCGAGAGCTAATAAAAATCGGAGTTTGTGTCTCTGTGATTGTACATTCTGGAATACACGGTTCTCTGTGAGATTGGTCCATTTTCCTAATTGTAACTCTTCCCTCCATAAAGGTAAAAGCCATTCCTGCAACATCAGGTTTAGCACTTCACTTTTGTTTTTCTTTTATGTAATTGTATATGCTGTCTTGTTTTGTTCCCATTTTGTAATACCTTTTGTATATTTTGATAAACACTGCCTACCTTTCCGGATTAAATGCAGTGTATCAAATTTAATAGCTCTGTTTCTCTTGCTCTGTAAACTGTACCCCTGAAGCCATATTCTACCTGTAACCAGTGTCCAATCGCCCTGTATAAACCATTTTTGGCATCAGCTCTTAGTTCCTTTTTGTTATTGTGGAGTTGGCAGTGATGTGTTGGGGTACATACAGTATAAATATTCCAAGAGCTGGATTCATAGCTGTATGTACCATATGCTTACTCTGAGTTACCCAATAACTGGCCTAGTAGTGGAAGCAGCTGAGGCCTTGTCCATCACTCGTCAGTCAATTGTGTAATTGTCCTGACGATTATAGGCAGCGGAGTTGCATCCCATGACAAACTGGTGACAATGGTAGAATCTGGGTGGTCTCCCCAGTGTTATCCATGACACTACCAATATCAGTCTAATGTTTATGGAGACCTCCTGACATTCCCCCAGATGATGTATAGGAATAGAAGGACGCGGCATATCTGCCTTGGACTTCTTTTGCTCTTGGTCAAATAAACCGTTGACAGACCAGTCTGGAAGTGGTTCTCTCTCAGAGAACAAGGTGCTAGGAGAGATGTAAGGCGAAAAGTAGCTTGATATGTCATTCGGCTGACAGCTATGTATTGTGTATGTGATGTTTATGAGCACATAGTTTTTTTGGCTTTCTCTCATGAGGTATACATTTGGCATGGTATGCTTTTTTTGTGGTGGCCCACTCTGTATGAAAGAGCAGTATTGTACGGCCGTAATACGCAGAAATGTTCCAGGCACAGTGATCCGTATGTCATCTGTTGTCAAGGTGTGGCTGCGTATTTTGCGCATGTAAGCATCCGTATGTAATCCGTATGTAATCCGTACAGCGAGATTTTCTCACAGCCTTGCAAAATGGACAAATTTCGGTTTTTAGGCCTTAAATTCATTTAAAGCATCATCAGCAACCCTATTTATTGGCTCTGCATCAGGTGGCAGCCCCCAATCTGGCCATTTTGGTGGTGTGCTTGTGTTGGAGTACTGCTGCTTGTTTACCAAAATGTCTGACACTCTTCAGTTCACCCCAACTGACCGACTTCTTTACAACTGGGTTTTGTCCCGCCGCTTTGGGCAGCCATACCCAATGATAGTTGATCCGCGGAGGAGGAGACGAATGTGGGTGCATCCGCATTTGAGGCAACGCCTCACTAAAGGCCATTTTCACTGCCTTTATGCATCTCTTCGGACACATCCCGACACGTTTTTTCTCTATTGTCGGAAGAGCATTGCCACATTTGATGTTTTGTTAGAGATCGTGCGCCCAGGGATCACCTACCAGGATACCAGGATGCGCAAAGCTATCTCTGCAGAGGAGTGACTTCTTACGTTACGGTATGTATTCCTCACCTACATACTGTATGTTGATGATGTGTTTTCCGACAACTTTTCCTTTACACGTATGCCTTTTGCTTAATTATCTTCATAATATATCCCAAATATCAGCTCGAAGTACCAGAACTATGATCTGTATGTCAAATTCACATAGACCTTTAACTTGTGTATAATTTTAGTTAGGCTTGTTTGTAAATTACATCCTTTTATGGTTATCTATAGTGCATTTGTGAAACCTTTGGCCTGGTGTAATGTTTTTTCTCCCTACATTTGTTTAATTGTAGGTTCCTGACAACTGGCATTTCATATGCCGCACTCCATCTGGAGTTTTTGATTGGGAGATCAACCATATCTGGCATTCTTCGTGATACTTGTTCCCAACTCTGGGACAGACTTCATCAAGTGGTCATGGCTGAGCCCAAGATGGAAGACTGGATGAGGATTGCCAGGGGACTTGAGGAGCTTTGCCAATTTCCAAATTGTATAGGAGCCCTGGATGGGAAGCATATCCGTGTGCGTAAGCCGCCGAACTCAGGGTCCCAATTCTATAATTATAAACAATATTTTTCTGTAGTGCTGTTGGCTCTGGTTGACAGTAACTACTGGTTTATAATTGTAGACATTGGGGCCTATGGAAGAACTGGAGACTCTAGAGTCTTCAATTCTTCCATTATGGGTCAGGGTCTGCGCAATAACCAGTTGCACCTAAAACCACCACGTCAACTTCCTGGCTCCAATCTTGAACCTGTGCCATATGTTGTAGTTGGGGATGAGGCCTTCCAACTATCAAGGAATGTAATAAGGCCATATCCAAGACGAAACCTTGATGACCAGTGTAGGATCTTTAACTTGCGCCTATCACGGGCCCGACGCCTGGTGGAGTGTGCCTTTGGCATTCTTTGTGCAAAATGGCGGGTCCTCCAGTCTGCTATTCAGCTGAGTGAAGCCAACGTCAATGAGGTCATCAAAGCATGTGTTGTACTACATAATTTCACTAGAATGCATGATTGTGGCCCATCTGATGTTGGTGAATGTGTGGTGACCAATGGGGATATGCCTAGGCCATATGTCATCCCTTTACGTCGTCCACTCTCAGGACTGAAAACCCATGATATATTTACCCAGTATTTTGTGTCACCTCAAGTTACTACAACCTGGCAAGATGAGGCATTATCAATGCTGTAATGTTGTTATGTGTTTATAGATAAATATGTTTTTTCACTGACATAGTCTTTGTGTCTGGTGTTAATGTTCATAACAGATGTGTAGGTGGGTTTCTATAAACAAGTTATGAAAGAAGAGTCCAAACTTGCCATAAAAAATAGTTTTTATATTGGCAAACTCTCACTTGAGGTAGTGACTACCATATTTTTGTCATATGGTATATGTCTTAAAAGCAGAATACTGTACGTCTGCATTATTACACAACAAGTACCAAAAGAAGTCATAAAAAAATAACAAACATTTGTATAAGTAATAATACATAATCAAAATAACAAACTTTCACTATGCCTAGTGAAGACCATATGTGAATCTTATGTTGGATTTTTTAGATTAGACTAGTGCAAATATGCATTAGACAACATGGAGTAAAAGTAAAGATAAAAAAATAACAAACATTGGTATAAATAATAATAGATAATAAAAATAACAAACTGTCACTTTGCCTATTGAAGACCATAGCTATACCATATGGTTTTTGGAGGCGTTCAGATTAGTATAAATCTGCTTTACACAACATGTTGTAAAAATAAATATAAAAAAATAACAAACTGGGTTTGAAATAATAATATATAATAAAAATAACAAATCAGAGTTGGTGGTATGTTGATTGTGGGATTGGCGGGTGACCAGCGTCTCTGTGTTGTTGGCTTGGGTGACCACCTTGACCATCACCCTGTTGGGGTGGATTTTCTTGGCCCTGAGCTAACATCTGGCCATGGTCGGCTTGTTGTGTGGGCACATTGCCATAAAGATAACGGAGATTATACTCTGGGGAAGCTGGTACCCCTGAGAATCATACCCCCCAATATGAACATGTTGTCCAAATCCAGGTTGGGACCAGCCTCCAACACTGGATCAGTACAAGTGGCCATATTGGGAAGTTGGGTTATAGCCTGCCATTTGACCCTATTGTTGGCAAGGTTGGTTTTGTTGGGGAATGGGTTAAGGTGTAGGCGCATGTGCAGGAGGATCCTCAGATCCTAATTGAGCATGCACATTTTGGTGGGGGGTAAAGTGCAGAAGATTACGGGGTAAAAGCTGCCACCTCTCAAGGAATTCAAACACCTCATATGGGTTATTGGGGGGTGTGCATGCATCAGTTAGGATCTGAATTGATCCTCACACACGGAGCCTGACGTCACGGGGTAGGGGACGTAGGTAGCGGGCAAGGTTACGCGAATAAGCCACTTCACCCTCATCCACAGCTGCCCTTGATAGATAATTGAGGACCCCTGTGTCCACATGCCTCCGGGTTTCAGAGGCAGTGTTGTTTCGCCTTCTTCTCCCACGGTGGGATATTGCAGCAGGCTGGGGGGACACCCCCAGAGGTACAGTAGGGCTGCTGTTGTTTGCTGCTTCCTCAAGTCTGGCGGGTGGTACTGCAGCTGGAGGGTCAGGTACTTTTAGAGGTGCACCTGGTTGGTCAGGTCCTGGTGCTGGGGAAGCTTGGGGGATGCACCTGGGAGGGTCAGAATATGGGCCAGCCACCTCTTCACCTCCACCAACCGGGTCTATAATGGCCTCTGAGTCGGAGCATGTCTCCCTCTCAGTGAGGTTGGACTGAGTTCTGCTAGGAAATTAAATGCAAATAGAAATTGTTGGAGATGTCAGCCTAAACAGCATATGTGTTATGTGGTGTGGATGTATGTACTTACGGTCTCAGATCCAAAATAGGAGCAAAAAACCCAAGGCGGTCAAAGTAGACATATTTCCGCTTGGTCGGTGCTGCTGAACCACTCCTGGCCCTCTGCTGACGTTCCCGCCGGTACTGGTCACGGATGCTTCGCCAGCGTCTCATTACATCTTCCACTGCAATGTGACATATAATTTCATAATTTTCCTAGCTGCACAATTCCAAATTGTTACACATACATTTCACATAGTAATGGGGGCCTAGTCGGATGTCAGTATACTAACATTTTGCCGCATAAAAAAAAAATATATATATTTTAGGGATACTCTGCTCAGTTATTACGTTGTGCCCTTTAAGATGTTTTGGAAACAATCTGGTAACTTACTCATTCGGTGCTGCTCCTCGCGTGGGCTGTCACCAAAGTGGGGAAACATCTGCCC
Organism: Oophaga sylvatica; assembly: GCA_033576555.1. Classification (NCBI taxonomy): domain Eukaryota; kingdom Metazoa; phylum Chordata; class Amphibia; order Anura; family Dendrobatidae; genus Oophaga; species Oophaga sylvatica. The sequence continues at coordinate 176,975,346 of JARQOD010000003.1, read as the reverse complement.
ACAGATGCGCCTCCATGCCGCGTCTTTTCTTGCGTGGTCTGCGTAGTGTGCATCCCGTTGGTCCCAAATTTCGGGCCTCTCCTGGACCAAAACGATCAGCATCTCCAGATTTATTTGTGTAGACATGATGGTGGACTCCGTGGAGGCGTTCTTCCGGGATGTCTGGCACTCTTTTTGAGCTAATTTGCATGTGTAAGCTTCCTGATTCATGGCTTGCACCATTTTCTGTGAGCTGCAGAAGTCTTGCATATTTCTCGCAAGTCACACGTGTGGTCCGTGTGTAATCCGTATTTTTCTCGCACCCATAGAATTTCATTGGCGTACTACGGGCGTAATACGATGACAATTGCAGCATGCTGCGAGTGTCTCGCACCGTAGAATACGCCCAAGAAATATACGCGTGATTAGAGCTGCCCCAAAGAGAAATATTGGTCCAAGTGTAATGCGTTATTTTCACGCCTCTCACTCGTCCGTATTCCTCTCTAGTGTGACGCCGTCCTTAGAGGAAAAGTATAATAGAAACACGTCACCACTTCTGTATTTTTCACGACTCCTAGTTTTGGGTTACAAAGACCATAGCTTTCAACAGTCCCTGATTCAGCGTGACTGTCCTGCTTTGAGAGCTCAGTCCCACAATGTCACACCTTTGTCCCTCTGGTGTACTCACCCCTCTGACATCTTCATCGCTCTGTAGCTCTTCCTCCTCCAGGGGCGGGGCTGCTGGCTATTAAGTGCATAAATTAAATTGTATTATTTACTTCTGTGATCAGGTCTCCCCACGACATAAACGTTCGTCTCTGTGTTTGCAGGCTGTTTCTCTACAAATAATTCACAGGCCACATTGATATAGATATTTTTTTAGAAAAAATATGTATGTGGTCAATTTCAGGAGTGCTATAGCTATGGATTCACCACCTGAGGAAGGCAGCGCTATGGATTCATCACCTGAGGAATGCAGAGGTCTGCGGCCGAAACGCGTAGTGATTAGTGTTGAGCAATACGATAATGCAAATATCGGCTATCGGCCGATATTAGCTCTATCGGCCTTTCGATAATTCGTTTCGATATTTTCGTCTTATCGAATACCGGAATCGGATTTGTCACTGTCACTGTGAGTGTCCGTCGGTCGGGTCTGTCAGGAGTCAGCGGCACTTACCTGGCAGAAGATCTCCGGCAGTCACGTCCTGGACTGCTTGATGGCCGCCATTATCTTCTCCCTGGCGGTCACATGCAGTTTTTCGCGATAACTGCAGTGACTGCAGGGTAATCCCGGCCGTAAAGCAGTCAGTCCGATGACGTCACCGCAGGGGAAGCAGGTAATCAGCTGTGCTGCGCCGGGATGACAGGCTCTGCCTGTCATTCTGATGTAGCAGAGCTGGATCGTCGTGGGACACTCGTTACTATGGACTGCGTCGGTCAGGTGGTATACTTTTTTTTTTTTTTTTTTTCATTTTTTTACAGGAGATCGATGGCGTCGCAGGATGAGACTGTAATAAAAGTAATGAAAACTGTGTTTTTTTTTTTTTTATTAAATTAAAAAACTTTTTTAGGAACATTCACCCGTCCGGGTACATAAACAATTTTACTATTTACATACAGGGACCCTGTCCGGGTTATTTATAATTCTTTGGCAGGGGTGTTCCAGGTACCACGTGGTACTCTTCTGGTGCTTGCCAAACATCCGAGGCACCAAGGACCACCAGGACCTGATGACGTCGTGTGGCCTGTACAGTCAAGTCGTGACCCGCTATCTGTGTCTGTGTGGCCACCTCTTTCATCTCCCTCCGGGTCTGGAGCCCTATGTCACGGACTGAACGAACCCCAGGGGGCCTAACAGGCGCCGGGTACGGGCCAGCTATACTTATCATGTCCATAGCTGGGGCTGCTGAGGAGACCACTGAGGGAGGCTTGGGAGATTTACGGCGTGGGGTGGGCACTTTTGCAGAGGCCTGGATGTGGGAGGCTGAAGGCTCCGAGGGTCTCACAGGTTCCTGACACACTGGGGAGTAGGGGTCGCACCTGGTAACATTTAGGGCGTACCACCCATTGTAACCCCAGTGTCGGGTGTAAGTCACCAAGTCTCCTGGCAACAGGTCCCTCCCCGGGTGTCCTTCTGGGAGGTGAGCCTCCACATCCCGCCGGGTCACAAAGACTTCTAAATAAAGTCCAGGCTCCTTGATGAAGCCCCAACCACCTTTCAATTTAAAGCTCCGTTCTGCACCCTTACGCCGCGGCTCACTCAGGGTTCCTTTATCCTTTCTCATCCGGTCCTTATCTGCCCGGTCCTTCTCCAGGTGACGTTGGCGAAGTTTTAGGGTTTCTCGCTGCTCCCTTTGTCGCTCTGCTTCCCGCTCCCAACGTCTCCACTCTTCCTCCTGACGCCGGTTGTAATTCTCCTCCACCAGCTGCTCCATGTCTCCACCACTCCACTGCAGCTTACAGTGTCCGGTTTGCGGCAGCTCTCCTGTCGCCCCCCAGTCCTGGCGGCGCTCCCCTGCGGAGGAAGCAGACGGCTCTAAATCAGATGACAGTCGGGGCTCCGGTACAGGCAGGTAGTGCTCTGGTGCCTGCGCGGCCTCCTCCATGAGGACGGGTGTCGCTTCTTCTGTCTCAGCGACGGGGGCAGACAGCGGGATCTGGGGTGCTGCTGACGGTGCTGCGGTTTTTGCAGGAACGGGTGCCTCCACTGCGACAACGTCAACCGGATCACATTGCAAGGACTCCTCTACTAGAACGGGTGCCTCACCTTCCGGTACAGACACTTCAAGTAAGAGGGATTGGCGCCGCTCCAAGTTTAGTTTTAGGACACGCCAGCTGGCTTCCATCCTGGCGACCTCCTCCCGGTGCCGGGCCAGGCCTCTTAGGGTATCCTCCGCTTCTTGCAGCGTAGGAGGGTTTACAGGCCGGGTGCCCAACGGTGGTTCCGTGGCGATCGGGTCGCTTCCGTGGGGGGAGAGCTCTGACTGCTCCATCCCTTCCCACTTCTGCTCGTCGTGTCCATTAGCCATCTCTGCCAAGTCACATGTGTCATTAGCATCTGGAGAGGGCCCCTCTTTTGTAGGGAGGCGGGACCTTCGTGTTAGTTTCCGCACACTGAGGAGGATGAGGAGGCGGAACTCCAGAGCTGCGGGGCACGATCTTACATTGCAGTACCATTTACAGTGGGCGGCCATCGTTTTCACGCCACTGAGTGAGTGACACCCACGAAGAGCACGCCCTTCTTCTTCACCAGTGCCTCGTCGTGACGCAGATATGGCGGAAAAATGGCAAATACATTCTCTGATGATTTTAGCAATTCTCAAGCACAAAACCAGTGCAATTCAGGCACACAGGACTCGCTTATAGCGAGCTACAGAATCCTGTTCGTGACGCCCAAGTTGAGTCGCACAGAGCCAGAGGTTTTCGGGGTACTCGGCACCGAGCCCGTCGACTTCTATGGGGTATGTCACGTCTTTACCCGGCAATTGAATTAGAGTCGATTTTACTATGTAGAAGTGTATAAACTATAAATATATGTATATATATATGTCACAATGACATGTATATATATATATATATATATGTATTCTATGTGTGTTTATTTTGTGTTTACAACGAAAGAAAGGGTTTTTTTTGTTGCGATATTTTGTTCCCATAGACTTACATGGGACTTCCGGTATCGAAATCGGATATCGACGATATTTAGTGCTATCGGCGATACAATTTCGATACGATATTTTTAGATATCGAGCAATATCGCTCAACACTAGTAGTGATTTAATGAAAGGTTTGTTTACCACTAACCAATTTCAGTGTGCTCTATAACCATAGCGCTCCTGAATTTGACCACATACATATTTTTTCCAAAAAATGTTGATATTCCCCTTGAGGGATTGTGGCTGGAGCAGCTTGGGGCCATAGAGAGTATCTCCAGGCAACAAGACCTGTGAAGTTGCATCACGTGACTGGATCTTGTGCCCATGTGACCAGACCAGCCCAGCACTGGAGCGGTGTCGGAGCCACAGAGCAGGAGTGCATGGAGATGTCCGCTACTGAGTTTGTGCAGGGGTGCACAACCCTTCCAGGTGAGAGGCTAATCCATCCACCTTTCATTGAAATATCCCCATCAAACCACCAAGTGCTTTTCATGCTGCTCTCTTCCATGTTCATTGTTTTACATTGATATAGATAGGAAATTTTGGTAATCTTGACCTGTATTGCAGGCAATTAACCCAGAAGCAGATTATATACGGTATGTCTATAGAGATACAACGTGTATAACAATGTATTTTTATGGTGCCTGTATACTGAGGTGAAGAAAAATATTTTTTTTGTTCCTATGAAACACGTAAAAGTAATAAGCAATAGCAGATTTTTTCTGTGAGCCTCTCCAGGTCTCAGATCCACAACCTTAACGTTTCAGGAAGGTTCTTAAGCTGCTGAGCCACAATTTCTGATGATGTAATGGGGAGAATTTTGTGTTTTTGATCTATACTGCAGGATCTGACTCCACAAGCAGATTATATTGATAGAAATACACTGTACAATGTTTGTATCTAAGAATGAGAGTTTTTTTCATCCTATAAAATTACTAAAAAATGATAATAAAAAACACTTGATAATAATTAAATTTTTTTTTTTCATTTTTAATGCTTTTTTTAAAGAAATAATGAACATCACAAATTAGTAAATAGCACGGACATATTTGGTGACCCTGTAATCATAACGACCCACACAACACAGCGATCAGATTATATACGGGACCAATAAATGACGTAAAAAATGGAGTGATTCATATTTTTTCTCTATTAAACTCATAAAAAAAGGAATAAAACTGTAACACTGAGGCCATGTTCACGCGTAGCGTAAATGCAGCATTCTTTCTGTGGCTTTTTTTCTACAGGTGTCCGCACCACACAACGCAATAACAATCTTCTCTGATTATTGTGTTTGCTGATTTTCTTTAATTCATTTTCCTACTATTTTATGCGATGTTTGGGGCAGATGTGAAGCAGCGTTTTTAACGCCTTTTTAATAGTACACAAAAGCTTTTATTCTGCCCTTAAAAATGCAGTTGCGCTATTTTCATGTATTTTTTTCAGAAGAAGCCCGTAGAGAAAAAAATGGACCAAAACCACAGACTTCAGCAACATCTTCAGACCACAGATGGCATAGATTTCATGGAATCACTTTCAGTTTGCTTGGAAATTTAGACCTAATTTACATGTCGCGTAAATGCTTCTTTTTTGCACAAAAATTCTGCTCTGTTTGACAGTCCAAGCAAAGTCGCTGTGATTTTATGAGCCTCCTGTGGTCTAAAGACTCTGCTGAACCGTGCGTATTTTGTTTTTTTCTCTCTTGTCTTCTATGTGCAGCGAAAAAAACATATCAACTCCCTTCACCCTGAAGCCTATTTTCACATTACTGACCAGGTTAATTTTTTCAATTCTGACCACTGTCACTTTATGAGGTCATATCTCTTAAACGCTTCAATGGATTCCAGTGTTCTGAGAATGTTTTTTTGTGACATATTGTACTTCATGATAGTGGTAAAATTTATTTGATACGACATATGTTTATTTGTGAAAAAAACGGAAATTTGGCGAAAATTTTGACTATTTAGCAATTTTCAAGCTTTTGATTTTTATGCCCTTAAATCGGATAGTCATGTCACACAATATAGTTAATAACATTTCCCATATGTCTACTTTACAACAGCACAATTTTTGAAACATAATTTTATTTTGCTAGGAAGTTGTAAGGGTTAAAAGTTGACCAGCAATTTCTCATTTTTCCAACAAAATTTACAAAAACATTTTTTTAGGGACCACATCACATTTGGAGTGACTTTAAGGGGCCTATATGACATAAAATACACAAAAGTGACACCATTCTAAAAAGTGCACCCCTCAAGGTGTTCAAAACCACATTCAAGAAGTGTATTAACCCTTTAGGTGCTTCACATCAATTAATGGAATGTAGAAGGAAAAAATAAACATTTAACTTTTTTCACAAAAATTTCCCTTTAGACCCATTTTTTTACTTTCACAAGGGTAATCAGACCACACAATTTGTGCATTTTCTCCTGAGCATGCCGATACTCCATATGTGGGGGAAAAACACTGTTTGGGTGCACAGCAGGGCTCGGAAGGGAAGGAGCACTATTTCACTTTTTGAATGTAAAATTTGCTAGCATAATTAGCGGACACCATGTCATATTTGGAGAGCCCCTGATATGCCTAAACAGTGGAAACCCCCAAGTGACACCATTTTGGAAACTAGACCCCTCAGGGAACTTATCTAGATGTGTGGTGAACACCTTGAAACCCCAAGTGCTTCACAGACATTTTTAAAGTTGAGCCATGAAAATAAAAAAATAACATTTTTCCCACAAAAATGTTTTTTATCCCCAAATTTTGTATTTTTACAAGGGTAACAAGAGAAAATGGACCCCAAAATTTGTTGAGCAATTTCTCCTGAGTTCACCAATATGCCATATTGGTCAAAAACTACTTTTGAGGTACAGTGCAAAGCTCAGAAGTGAAGGAGCGCCATATTACAGTGCAGATTTTGCTGCACTGGTTTGAGGGTGCAATGTCACATTGATAGAACCCCTGAGGTGCCAGAACAGCTGAACCCCCCAATAAATGACCCCATGTTACAAACTACACCTCTCAGTGAATTCATCCAGGGGTGCATTGATCATATTGACACCATAGGTGTGTCACAAAATTTTATACCATTGGTCAGTGAAGAAAAAATAATTTACATTTTTACCAAGATTGTGTGTGTTAGGCTCAAATTTTACATTTTTCTATAGGAAAATGGGTAAAAATGGCACCAAAATTTGTCCCGCAATTTTTGCTGAATGTAAGAATGCCCTATATATGGCTGCACATTACTGCTTAGCCACATGGCGAGACTTGGGAGGAACGGAGCTCTACTTGCCTCCTGGTGCGCAGATTTTGCTAGAATAGTTTGCGGACTCCATATACAGAGCCCCTATGTACTAGAAAAGCAGAATCCCTCCTCAAGTGACCCCACTTTGGAAATTATACCCCTTTGGAAACTTATCTACAGGTGTAGTGAAGATTTTGACTCCATAGCTGTTTTCCAGAAACAAGCAGAAGTGGATGTTGCTAAGTGAAAATTGCAAACTGCTGTTGTAGTGACCAGTATGTTGGAATGACCAGTACTTTCTAGTGACCAGAACATTGTGTCCAGCACATGCTTCTGGAGACACGCACTCATAAATTAGGCGGTCTCTAATCACTAAAGAAATGCCAAACATGTGAGCGCTAAATGTAGTTTTGACACACTGGGGCTCAGAAGGGAGGGGGAGCATTTGGATTTGGGAGCGCAGAATTTGCTGATTTTTTTTTGAGGGATGAGGAGCTATTTAGCTTTTCCAGAGCCTTTGTGCTATCAGTAACACAGAAGCCCCCTATATTTCCATTGACAGATGATGAACTTGAGTGGGGACTTGCTTTTTATGTGGATTGAGTTGAAGCGTGGGAACATTTTACATAACGTTTAGGATCACATTTATCTGGCACGCTACACTGAGAACTTACTTTGTGGTTTCTATCAAAATCTCCTAGTGACGTGAAAGATGAAACCCTTGAGGGATCCATTCACTATAATGAGGCAGTAGAGTTACTCTGGACTCCGTCTGGCCTCTGCTTAGCGTTGTCCTTCTTTTCAGAAGTGCACAAAACTGTGGTCTTTTTTTTCCAATAGATTTTTATTTCTTTTCCAAAAAAGAGAAAAAAAGAAAACAAAAACAATTTTTTTTAACAACAATAACAAGCTGCGCGTGTAGTATATCACTCCTATCTTTTAAGTATATCTTCTTTTAATATTTTACTATACTTAAGACATTTATTGTAATGGGAGAGGTGGGCAGGTGAAGGGCATGGAGGGGGGTTTGAAGGGTAAAGGAATGGGTATATCCAAATCTAGGATTAAAACAGGAGTAAATGCTGTATAGTTCATTTTCTCAAAAAAACAAGCAAAATAAACAATACAAATATCTATCTGTTTAAACATACTAATACCTATTATTAAAGAAAATACAATTATACCAACTTTATATCCACCAATAATACACAATATATTTACTTCTGTTTATGTTTCTAATAATTCTACTCTTAATTAACCAAATCCTTGTATTCCAAGCCTAAATTTCTTTTACAATTCTAATTCTCCCATTGCAAAGAAGTGATCTGTGTCAGCTACCCCAGGTCTTCTCATTGATTAGAGGGGACTAGGTGAATGGTGTTGTGAATTCTTTATTCTAGAAGGCCCAATTTTTTGAGTATTTTGGAAATCTATTATGTCTTATGGCATGATTAAATTCGTACACATTATATGTAGCTATTCTTTCTATGATGTCCTCTAATTTTGGAGGATCTTTCCTTTTCCAATGGGATGCAATTAAATGATTTGTTACCATTATTATATGTGAGACTATATATTTTCTTTTGGTATATAATTTATCCCTATTGCTAGAATTGTTAATTGTGGAGAGAGTCTTATATTATTGTGTGTAGTCTGCTGTATCAGTTGTTCCACTTTTTTCCATGTTTCTTTGATCGATGTGCATTCCCAAAAGATATGCTTGACGTCTCCCTTTTTCCCACATTCCCTCCAGCACAATGGTGACTGTGCTGTGAAGATTTTATTAAGTCTAACTGGGGTAAGTTACCATCTTGTGATCAGTTTATAATAAGTTTCATGCAGCAGAATCTTGAGTAAAGTTCAGATCTTTCTCCCAGTTTGTCATGTTAGTTGTCTTTTTAAGATCAATGTCGTTATTAAAAAATTTATATATACTACATGTTTTCCATTTTATTTCATTCTTAGGTTCCTCGATCAAAGTGATTATTGGTTTAGGTATTTGTAGTTGTTGATATGGGGGTGTGATTGTGTATGCTGTTATGAATGTGCTAGAGATGGTTTCTGAGCGGAGGCTCCCTCTTGTGGTTACAGACAGTACTGAACCTTTCAGCGAGGAATGGCAATCTGGGATCACGGACTGGTCTGATATAAGGGAGGTTCCCTCCCATGATGGTTGCCGGTGATCAATTGTTCTTGTCTCAATTGTGGTTCCTGGTTCATTTGGAAGTTTGCTGAGTCTTGCCTGCTTCTTCTGCTATCAGATAAGATATTTTCTGCTTTTATTTTTGTGCTTGCTATTTGCATTGTTTTCTGCACATTTGTGGAGGACAGCCGGGTTCCCTCCAGGGGCCTGAGCTCCTCACAGTTTGTCTGTAGCCTCTGTTGTGTTTTCATTTGCTTTTTCCTGCTTTTTCAGCGGCTGCAGCTTGGTTTTGTTCACACCGAGATCTGATTTAGTGGGTGGCGAGATTGTGTGATCTCAGTATTTTTGTAATCAGAATTGTTGGATTTTTGTAGGGTTTTCTGGGTTGCAGAAAGTAATCTCTCCTGTCCTTTCCTATTTAGTCAGCTTGTGGCCCCAGCGTTTGCTCAATCTGTTTTCTGCCTGCGTTTGTGTTTTCATCTTGTCTAACCGCCATTATATGTTTGGAGGCTGCCTATTCCTTTGGGGCTCTACTCCGGGGCAGTTAGCTTTCCTGTTTCTATCTTTAGGTATAGCTAGCTCTCAGGCTGCGACGAGGCGTCTAGGATCAACGTAGGAACGCTCCACGGCTACCTCTAGTTGTGTGGTTAGTTCAGGTTTCTGCAACCCATTAGTTAACAACATCTCAGGTGTTCGGCTGCCCTGCTGTTGTTCCTGTCCTCAGCTACCGTACATAACAGTATGCTATATAATATTCGTTACTGAACCCATCTGGGCCTGGAGCCTTATTGTTTTACTTATAATTTCTTCTATTTCAGGTTCTGTAAATGATTTGTTTAGATTATCTAGTTCACAATCTGATTTTGGTAACTGAAAGTTCTTAAAAAAGTTATTTATGCTTTTTTCTGTTGGTTGAGTTGTTTGTCGTTTTTTAGATAATGCCTCATAGTATTCTGCAAATGCTTTTGATATATCTTTTGGGTGTTCTTGTCTTTCTCCTTTATCATTTTTAATTAGTGCAATTCTTGATTTGGCTTTTTACTCTTTGATCCTCTTTGTCATGAGTTTTGTTGGTTTATTATTAGAAAAATAGTGATTAATTTTGTATTGTATTCGTCTGAGAAATGGGCTTTAAGTTCTATTCTTAACCCTATGATTTTTTGTAAAGGTCTGGTGAAGGCGTAGTAAGTTCTTTCTGGGCTTTTGATGTGTTTTTTATTTGCTGTGTAATTTCCACAATTTTTTCCCTTTTTTCCTCTATCTCGATGAGATCTGAATTAATATCCCTCCCATAACGGCCTTATGGGCACTCCAGATTTTATGTAGTGATAAATTATTTGATGGATTTTCTTTAAAATAATTTTCTAATGCCTCTTCAATTCCTTTTTCATACTGAGGGAGTTGAATTATATAATTATTGCATTTCCATATTTTGGAATTTTTAATAGTGTTCCTCAATGCGATCTCTAATTTCAATGGGGCGTGATCCGACCAAGTGATTGTACCTATTTCTACAGATTTAATTTTTCGTAGCGTGTATATATTGGTAAGTAAGCGGTCAATCCTTGAAAAGCTTTTATGCCTATTAGAATAAAATGTATACTATTTGGACGTTGAGTTTAAACACCTAAAGGTGTCATAAAGGTCTTCTTTGTGTAGCCATTTATTTAAATTCGATTTTGGGTTTCTTATAGTCAAAGTTGAGTCTATACTCTCATCTGGAACTACATTGAAATCTCCAAATATTAATATTTCCCCTTTTTGGATTTCTTTCATTTTTCCTATTGCTTTTAAGAATGTAATCTGACCTTTGTTAGGTACATAAATATTGGTTATATTGGTTATAGTGTACAATGTATTGTCATTTGTACACACCAAAATTATGAAACTGCCTTCATTATCAATTATTTGGTTTATGATTTGAAAGTTAATAGTATTTTTTGTTATCAGCGTGACACCTGCTTTTTTTATTGTTACAAGATGATATAATGTGTGGAAAGTCATTCTTTGCGAATTTTGGGTTTTTCCCCTAGGAAAATTTAGTTTCTTGTAAGCCAATTATATCTGCATTGGAATCTTTAATTTATTTCCATAATATGTGTCTTTTATTTGGGCTATTCAAACCCTTTGCATTTAATGATAAAAAACTTACTTTCATTTTTATCCTTCTGGGTCCTCAGGTACCTGGAATGTACTTCTAATCTGTGTTGAAAAGGTTAAAATAAAGCAAAACAAAACATTACGTTTGTTACAGCGAAATGAAGTCTTATGTATTAATATTACTGATTGTAAAAAAAAATATAATACAACCATAATATATTCTTTGTTGGTATATAAGAGAAAAGGAATCTGTTAACACTATCTCTATTGATTCCAGGTGGTGCCAAAAGATAAAAAAAAATAATAAATCTTTATTTTTATAATAATAATCTTTATTTTTATATAGCGCTAACATATTCCGCAGCGCTTTACAGTTTGCACACATTATCGTCGCTGTCCCCGATGGGGCTCACAATCTAGATTCCCTATCAGTATGTTTTTGGAGTGTGGGAGGAAACCGGAGTACCCGAAGTAAACCCACGCAAACACGGGGAGAACATACAAACTCCTTGGGAGAACATACAAAAAAAAAAAACTTTCGTGGAAAGCCCCACCTGTAGGGGATCTCTTCTCGTCTCAGAAAGGACGTGACATCACCAAATGCTCTTTTTCTTGCCATTGTTTCTTTAGAAAAGTGTGAGAATAATTTAATCTTTTTAAAAGGAGCTGCGGAGGTTGTCATTTTCCTTTATGTATTCTGTGATCTTTACTTTTGTCTCAAAAAAGTGAAAACGCTTTATTACGTCCCTTGGTAACTCTGGGGAGATGTTTTTTGGTTTTGACAGTCTATGAATTCTGTCCACCTTTGTGTCCACTTCTTTAATGTCTGGAACGGTTTTCTTTATTAAATCCTGAATGAAAGGTTGTAGTTTGGATAGTGTGATACTCTCCGGGATACCTCTCATCTTCAGGTTATTTCTTCTGTTTCGGTCCTCCAGATCTGCCATCTTTGCTTTTAGATTTTTATTTCCTCGCTCAGTTCTTTCTGGTCTTTATTAGTTGATTCTATGGCTTGTTCCATGTTATCTATCATTCTATCGTACACTTCCAGTTTTGTATTAATATTTTCTATTGAGTTTTGGATAACATTAAATTGCTTTTCTATGCTTATTTGAATTGGCGTGCCAAATGCTTTAATGGCTTCAGTTATATACTCTTCTGTTGATTAATTCTTCCCCATTGGTCTAATATTCTCCAATGGGTCGCCTTGATTTTTTTGTGACGTGTGATGGTATGCTGATGATTTTACATGAGGTGAGTCACTAAAATCCCTTCTTATTCTCTGCTTGTTTGAACTATTTGAGGGAGATGAGTATTCAGAATCTTCATCTTGGTCAAAAATCTACTCTGCTGCAGTTGCCCTTTTAAATAAGCACTGCTTGATTACAGTGTTTTTCTTTTAACACTTTGTTTTTGAGGGGTTTGTACTTCCATTTCTGTTCCCTCTGTCTGTATAAGCTGATATCTGCTACTGTCCTCACTTGTGCAGGAAGATTGTGCACTTAATGAGTCATCAGACTCCATCTGCCCAGGCTGACCATGCTCCATGAAGAGCTGCCTGACGTCATCCCTTCCTTTGCTTGCTATAAAGACCTGTGCCTTGTCTGTGGCTGATATGGGGGAGCAGACTGTGCCTCCGACTTTAAAGTAAGTGGCTTAGCCCAGCACTCTGACACTACCTTGCTTTGCTTGATTGGTGTGACTGCGGGGATCACAGGTGTCTGGAGAAGTGCATCTTCTCCCCTCTGTTGCAGCACTCTGTGAGTGTGGGTGCTTTGATGTCCTATCTTCTTCACCTTTTTTCAGGCAGCTCTTATTAGGTGTTGGTAGCGCTGGAAATGGGTCTTGGACAGGACCCTGGATAGAGGTTACAACCTTCTCTTTGTCCTGTGTGTCTCTCATGTCACTCTGTACTTTACCCTCAGGCTGAGGAAGTTTGCTGTAGGCCGCAACTTTCTTGGGGGAATCTCTCTCCTTTGGGGTCTTTGGTGCCCATAGGTGGCATCTTTGTAGTCCAGGAGGGTTTATGAACCTGGATGACCACTTATTTTCTTCAATAGTCTGCTTTGAAGTAGCTTTTTCCTTGGGAGCTCAGTCTTACTGCTGCTGCATGAACTGAATGCAAGCAACGTCCCCATCAAAACTGTGGTCTTTTATGCACTCCTAAAGATCGCATTGTTGTGCCAATGGAATCAGACAGGGAGCTCACTCCCTCTGTGATGCTGCCCGATGTCTCTATCACTATTGCCTACTTCATCAGAGGGGTTAAACATCCGCAATCGGTGCTAGCACCGATCGTGGGCGTTGCTGCAGGGTGTCAGCTCTCACATACAGCGCTCAGTGTGAGCCCACGTGATCACGGCGCTGTACATATACTTTTCTTTGCCGGAATGCAGCTCCCGCAGAGCAGTATATCAGTGTTGCATATTGGCAAGGGGTTATAGACACAGCTACATATCTGCACCAAAAATGCTTCAAATAAGGGGAAGAAAATTGTTATTGTGTAGTTTGGTGCTCACACCTGTGGAATATAAAAAAACAGTATTTCTGCAACGTGTAAACACGGCCTTACAGGCACCAAAAAGCTAGATGACATATAGTGAAACTGAAAAAAAGATGAGACCGTTCTGGCTGCTCCAACTGTGAATGAAGGAGCAAAAATTAAATCCATGGGTCCCAACTAGAGATGAGCAGTACGCACAGATGACATTGTGCCATCCCTGGCTAATGAAAAGCCTGGCCTGGGACGCTGAAAGGTTAGAGATTTGCGGCCTTCTGTCCAGCTGCCTAGTAGCACTGACCGGCACACTAGACCAGAGACTCATGAATCGATCCTCTCATCTCTAGTCCCAGCTGTCCAGGATACAGCGGACAATCCGATTTGGGTCTACACCCTGCAGTCTCATGCATGTGCTGAATTTCCCTCACTGCCAGCCCCCTCTGACATCTCCTGCCAGGATAGGAAGAAATGGTAAACAGGCGTGGATTGACGTGCTATGTGCACCGCATAAGCTCTCTCTTTCTGCTCCTCAAAAGTTGGAAGATATGCAAATACTGAGGTAAAAAACTCAGCAAATAATCAAAGTATGAATGTCCGGCAAAGTTCACAGACACAATGTATACTTAGCCTTACTGACAGACATATATATAAAACTGAGGCACATGTAATATGGGATCCATAGAATTTCAGGCGTCTGTACTATACCTTTGTGTCCTTCCAAAGTTATATGGAGGCACGCAGATGAACAATATTGGGACGTTGTATTACAAGGGTATTCTCATTAGGTAATATTAGGCTGTGGTTCCACGGTCTGGAACCACAGCGCTTTTGACGGAGCGGAAATTCCGCTCCGTCCAAAGCCCCGCCCCCTTTTGTACGCGCGCTCATTCCGGATGTGTTCCGGACACCTCCGGAACACATGCGGAATGATCGCAGGGCTGCATAGCCCTGTGTTATTTCCGTTGCGGCGACGCAGCGTCGCCGCAACGGACTAGGACATGCTGCGGTCTGAAAAGACGCGCCGCATGTCCGGAAATGCAGGTATTCCGCCTGCGTGTTTTACAGCATAGTGGAGACGGGATTTCTTGAAATCCCCTCCACTATGCTGTAACATCTGGACGCTGCGTGTTTGACGTTGCGCCAACGCACAGCGGCAAAACGCAGCAAATCCGGACTGTTTCCTGATAGTGGAAACATACCCTTATAGTTCCTTATATAGGTCCTAAAGAATATTGCACAGTGTCTATAAATCTGTAATATATAGATCTGTAGAGGCAGTACGTGTGCACTTACCCAAACACATTGCGCTAGCTGCTGGTTGCAGATTAGTCTCAGTCCATCTTTTCTTTGATCTGAATAGTGGAAACTCGAAAGTATGGAAAGTATCAATAAAATCTAGATCATCCGTCCTCACTTCCCACATGTAACGCAATAAATAAGCATCATCGTAGTGTCAGATTGTTTTCTCCTCTCCGCTCTTGCTTTGATATCCTTCAAAGTGACTCTGATTGTAGCTACAAGTAAGTAGTAAGTAAGGCACCTGCACGCCGCTACTCTGCTATCAATACACAGCTCAGGTTTTGCAGATCTTCAAAGGCCAAGGTCACTCTGAGATGTAAAATACTTAATTTCATGTAGACTTATGTCAGTAAAATATGAAATACCAGGATGTCAAGAGGCTGCACAGAAAGGAACATGAAATGATTTCTTCAGACATATCTCTATGGTAAGAAAGAAAGGAGCATATACCATATCTCAAAAAATATCTCAATCTTTATTACAACATTACAAAAATGCCAACAATAAAGGCCCGAATGAACATAGAGGTGTGACGAGGATAATGCCGGGGGAGAGGGAGGTACTTCCAGCTGCGTGTGACGCTGGGAACATGTGCGCCCTATTACACCGACATTATCTGGATTTTACCACATATAAAAAGCCCTGGGGTTATGACATGGTGAGTCCCCTTTTGAGAAAGCACTGCCGCGAAACGCGCGTCAGGGGGTCTGCTCTTGGGAGACGCACAGACTCAGCCAAACAATATGGGTAAGATAGATTTATGATATGCACTATGCACCTTGAATGTGGCCATTGATTTACATATAGAGATCTGTTGGACTGATTTCTTTTTATATATTGATGTGTTGGCTTCATGATTATATGATATACCCTGGCTATTTATTAGTCTGTTGCTGTCTCTCTTACCGACAGCTTATCCTCCTCACACCTCTATGTTCATTCGGGCCTTTATTGTTGGCATTTTTGTAATGTTGTAATAAAGATTTAGATATTTTTTGAGATATGGTATATGCTCCTTTCTTTCTTGTTTAATACATTTCCGGGAGTTTTTGCTCTTTATTGGCATCAGGCCAAACTATTTTGGGGTGATTATTCTTCACCACTATTTGGTATTATTATTGTATGACTTTTGTTTCAAAAATATCTCTATGGTAAGGTAGACATGAGGTGCTCAATACTATTGAATTACATGAAAACTTTAAAGGGAACCAAATTTACCATGCTACAGTTAGAATGTATATAAAATCCTAAATGACTTTGTAAATTCTCTGTATTTCTCCTCTTACATGTTTTCCTGCATATATGCCTAAAGATATCTATTAATGGGGTCTTTGTGCTGGTAATGCTAATTAGAGCCAATATGACTGGCACTTATGGAAAAAATGTGGTTGGTTCTAATGGGCATGAACGATAGATGATAATAATACTTTGTTTGACATTGTTTTCTGCACTCCGGGCAAGGTATAAATTTTACAGTTGTGTGGTAAACAACAATTTAGGCAATATTGCAATGTATATATATATACTGTACAAATTAGAAGTTACTTTTTTAAAAGCCACATGCCCTGGTTAGCTTGGCATTCTATGCCAACTGAATGCTGTACCCATCCAGGATTTGTGCAAATGCAGATTAAAGCTTGGTACTAAGCTTGGTACTAAAATGAACAAATGCTTTAAATGGAACTGGTCATCAGTTTTCAGGTTATTTTCTTTAGGGAGCACGGAGTGGATCATTAGGATCCTAATTAGGAAGTACATAATGGGTTGGCAGCAGTTTAATAATGGGAAACTTGATGAGTTTTTCTTTAATCTTCATTTGCATTGATTCTGAGCTTATAAGAACTTTGTACATGCACAACGAATTTCATTGGAGGTGCCGACAGACATGTCTCATCACATGCCCTTCAATTTGCATCCATTTTCTTGACAAAAGTCTTGCAATCAGGATAGATGGTTTTGCTAAACATGATGTGTGACTTAAAAAACATAAAAACCACTGGTGGCACATACAGGTAACACTTCTACATATTTTCAAAAGTTGTCAGGTTCAGTTACGAAGAGTAAGGCTGGAATCACACACAACTACAAAAAAACGGACCGTTTTAGTTGGTCGATTGTGGGATCAAAATGCAAACATCACACATCCTTCTGGCATCCGATTTTCCTTCAAAAATGCGATTTAGTCGCATGTGTGTGTACCTTGTAACATGCGATTTTCTTCCGACTTGCGAGAATTTCTCGCAGGCTTGCAAAACTGACATATAATGGATCCAAAAGAATAGTATTTAAATCACAAAATAAAGAATAGATATATACACATAGAACACATATATATATATATATGTCATTGTGACATGTATATATATATATATTTATAGTTCCTAGACTTCTACATACTGTACTAGCTGCTAATTCAATTGCCGGCTTTTGTGAAATCACAGAAGCCGACATGAAATGATACATTGTTTAGACACAGATAACCATGTAATTTCATGTATTTTGATATATGTTTTGAACTTACAATTACATAAGTATATGTGTGCAAAATTTCACACCTGTAGGGGTTAATTAAAGGTGTAAATTCGTTGTAAAAAAAAAGGAATTTTATGCTACGAATTTACACCTTTAATTAACCCCTACAGGTGTGAAATTTTGCACAGATATACTTATGTAATTGTAAGTTCAAAACATATATCAAAATACATGAAATTACATGGTTAACTGTGTCTAAACAATGTATCATTTCATGTCGGCTTCTGTGATTTCACAAAAGCCGGCAATTGAATTAGCAGCTATTACAGTATGTAGAAGTCTAGGAACTATAAATATATATATATATATATACACATGTCACAATGACATATATATATATATATATATATATATGTATTCTATGTGTGTATATGTATTGATTCTATTCTTTATTAAAGCTGTCAGTGTGCTTTTACAGTATAGGCAGGGATGAATTGCCGGCTTTTCTAAAGGACACCGATGCGATTTAATCGCAAGTCACACGTGCGGTCCGTTTGTAATCCGATTTTTCATCGCTCCCATAGACTTGCATTGGCGATAGTCGACCCACAATCGGTGACAATCTGCGATTGCACTCGGACGTTTAAAACGGACCACAAAAAATCTGATACTGGGAGCTGCTCCATAGATTAACATAGGTCCGACTGCAATGCGATATTTCATCGTATTGCAGTCGTCCGATTTTGTCGCCAGTGTGACTCCAGCCTTATTACTTAATGATTTTGACCTTCTGAATTCAAATCTAGCAATGAAAATTTTTAGTTGGCTCTTGTTTATATATCAAAGACTTTTCCTTTTACTTCCACATATAATTAACCCCTTCCCGACCCATGACGCCTACGTAGGTATCATGAAAACCTGTGCCTTCCTGACCTGTGTCGCATACGTGGGCATCATTGTATAAATCCCGTTCCTGCGGGTCGGGTGACCGAGGTCACTGAAAGGTCACCTGACCCGCAGGCACAAGACCCTTTGTGCCTCACTACAGGGGGGTGGCTTAACCCCACGTGGCTACTATCGCTCTGATTGGCTGTTAAAAGTGAAACAGCCAATCAGAGCGATTTGTAATTTGGTGAAATATTACAATCCAGCCATGTCCGATGCTGCAATTGTTAGGGGTCGAGTTCCCGCTTCTGCACAAGGGGAATCTCGAGCCATTCCGGCTGCGGTCTCCCATTCGTCTCCGGCCGCAGTGGACTCTGCTCAGCTTAGACGTCGGTCCCAGCGTCTCGCCCAGTCTGGCAGTGTGCAGAGGATTACTGCTGCTCCTCCAGACTCTGCTATTGTGGCTAGTACTGGTTAGCGGCGAGCAGATGTCTTTAGGACAAAGTCCTTGTTTTTCCCTTCTGAGCATGCCCAGGGTGAGATCTCTCATTGGAGATCAGGGTCACATGCTCAGGTACTTCAGCAGCTCCTATTGGTCTGCCAGGAAGGTCCTGTGACTACTGGTGTTCTGGAACAGGATTCATTGGTCCTTGTTTCTGGCAGGTCCTGTAGCCGTTATTATAAAAGGGTGGCAATGCTGAGCCGCCATGCGCTAGTATCAACCATTGTATGCTTCGCACCAGTGTGGTCATGCGTGTGTGTGGTTAGGGCCCCGGCTGAAATAAGCCCCTAGAATACCGACTTAATCGGTGAGGAGTTTGGTATGCTAGCTGGTCAGGGTCGGTGTCCTAGATGCCCTAGATTACCGGCATAACCGGTGAGGAGTTTGATTGCCGTAATCAGGGTCTGGCATTCAGACGCCATAGATTGCGGGTGACTCCCGCAAGGACGTTAGCGCATGATCACGTTCTATGTTCGCTTAGCACTTACTGTGTACCTGGGTGCCTGACAGGACACAGAACTTTTTCTCAGCGGCTCTGTGACGTAACAGGGTTCGCTCTCAACGCTAGACAGCGCCCTAGCGTGTTTATTTTGCAACTCAGTTGTGTTTAGTGAGTTCGCACACATCGCCATATAGCGCTGCGGCACTCCTAGCGGCTCTGTGAAATAACAGAGTTCGCACATATTGCCACAGCGCATTGCGGTGTTTATTTTGGCGACTCTGCGGGATAACAGAGTTCGCGTCTTGTGCCATTTTACTAGCAGCAGGTTCCGCCTGCACGGTGGACCCTGGGCTGCGAACGCACCACCCTACCTCATATATTTGGTGCGTTCCGCAGACCCTAACAGCAATAGCATCTGCCATGGCTGGAGACCGAGATCCGATCCCCCCCACAGCGAGTGACGGCGATCGGCCCCCGCCACCGATTGATGGCGGCGATCGGTTGCCCCATCACTATCTGCTCCCCTCCTCCTTGCCTCCGCTCCCCCCGCCTTCCGATCCCCCCTCACCTCCCCTGGGACCTACGATGTCCCTGTGTCCGTCCCGGTGTCCCTCTGGGATTCTTCATGTGCGCTGCCATCTTTAAAAATGGCGGGCGCATGCGCAGTGCACCCGCCGGCCGGCAGATTCCATACATTTCTTTTGATCACTGTGATAAACTCTCACAGTGATCAAAATAAAAAAAAGTAAATAAACTCCCCCTTTATCACCCCATAGGCAGGGACAAATAATAAAATAAAGAAAATATTTTTTTTATTTTTCTATTAGGGTTAGAATTAGGGTTAGGGTTAGCATTAGGGTTAGCATTAGAGTTATAATTAGGGTTAGGGTTATAATTAGGGTTACGGTTAGAATTAGGGTTAGCATTAGGGTTAGGGTTGGAATTTGGGTTAAGGTTGGAATTATGGTTAGGGTTGGAATTAGGGTTAGGGTTGGGATTAGGGTTAGGCTTGTGGTTAGGATTAGAGTTAGGGTTAGGGGTGTGTTGGAGTTAGGATTGGGATTAGGGTTAGGCTATATATAAATCTGAGGCATATGTAATACAGGGTGGATAAAAATCATGATTTTTTAAAAAAAATCAAAAAAATCTGATTTTTTTGATTTAAATCGGATTTTTTTGATTTAAATAGGATTTTTTAATCAAGTTGTACACAAGCAAAACTTTGTCTTTTTGCAAATCAAATTATTTTACGCAAATAAAAATATTAAAACAGTTGATGATTATGAAACCTAATAATTTTTATTTGCACTATTAAACAATCAGAATTGAACTACAGAGAGTAAAGGCTGGGTCTCACATAACGATACACCAGCGATCCCGACAACGATATGCACTTGTCAGGATCGCTGGTGTATCGCTACATGATCGCTGCTGAGCTGCCAAACAGGCAGCTCAGGCAGCGATCTGGGACAGCGACACTGCGGGTAACATCGCTTAGTTACCCGCAGTGTACGTTGGATACCAGCGCCCTGATGCAGGGAGCTGGTATCCAAGGTACACAGCGGGTTTCCAAGCGCTGCGCGGTGCCTGGAAACCCGCTGTGTACCTTGGATACCAGCTCCCTGCATCAGGGCGCTGGTATCCAAGGTACACAGCGGGTTTCTAGGCACAGCCCCGCACCTGGAAACCCTCTGTGTACCTTGGTTACCAGCGGATCGCTGGTCTCCCGCCTGTCACACGCAGCGATGCGTGCCTGTCAGCGGGAAACCAGCGATCAAAAAAAGGTCCTGACATTTCAGCGACGATCAGCGATACCCGGCAGGGGGGCTGATCGTCGCTGAATATCACACACAGCGATATCGCTGGTGAGCTCGCTGCTGCGTCACAAAACTAGTGACTCAGCAGCGATCTCGGTAGCGATATCGCTATGTGAGACGGGCCCTTAAGTACTTTTTAACAATAGCCTATCTCTAACGTTTGAATTAGCAAACATCTTCAGTGAATACATCAGTCCTTTAAGCCTACTGTTTATTTAGGACTTTTAATAGGAAAACTAGTTGTCCTGCTTTAGCAGTTCCTAAGCGGTTTCGGACTGTTGTGTGCACAAAACCAAATGAAGAAAACAATCTCTCTACTCCTGCCGATGAAGCCGATGCAGTCAGTAGCTGAGTAGCTACATTTATTATCTTCGCTGGAAGAACAAGTGATTGCGACTTCCACCAGTCCAGTGGTTTTAGTTCATTAACGACGTTATCTGCAAACATGTATTTTTGAAATGGTGCAGATTCACACTTCAATTTCAGCACAGTTGCCACAATGTCATGGTTAGTATTGGCGAGCCACTCCATTGCAGAGTTGATTTCCGCCTCAGATAGTTTTTTCCCTCTGTAGATGGGATGCAAGATATTGGCTAAATAGTGTTCTTCTTTTAATGCTTGGTCCTTGCGGTGGTGTATTGCAACCTTTACATTGTTTGAGAGGTTCAAGCGATCTAGCGAACCTTCTAAATCTTTCCAAACTTCTGTGGCATCAGCTATGGTTGCAGTATCTTTCTGCATTTTATCCAACGCAATAGATATTGACTTTAACCTTTCCAAAAGGTCCTCGGCATTTCTCTTCACACCAAGATTTAATACTTTGCTTCGTATATTAGCATCAATTTTATCCCGATGTGTTTCGCAAATGGACACTAATTTTGACCAGTTGTTAATAAACAGTTCCAAGCATTCAGCCAAGGTATTCCATCTAACATCTTGTGGTAGAACCAACTTCAGTCCTCCCATTTCCTTGTAGGTTGCATGTGCAAAATGATTATTGCGGAAATATTTAACAATTTCTACAACATGTTCCTTGACACCCGAAATATGCAGGTCTTTTGCCAAAAGATGCAACAAATGGGCAGAACAACCGTATGTAATGACATTTGTGTCATCCTCATGTGCCAGTTCCGCTCGCATTTTTGCCACATTGCTTGCGTTATCAGTAACTAAGCTCCTTACTTTACATCCAAACTGTTCTTGGCATTGGTGAATTGAGTTCTTAGCAATTTCAAGTAAATATTCAGCAGTATGTGAATTTCCAGATGTGTCGATTGTGTCTGTAAGGTAAGTTTCACCATCTTCTGTTGTGACACAAGTGCAAATTATGGGGTCGTTGTGGATGTTGCTCCAACCATCCAAGCTCATGTTAACAACTTTGTCTTTCAAATATTTTGTACAAGCCGCTCTTTCTTTGTCGTATACAGCCTGAAGATGTTTTCCTGAGATATCAAATCTACTTGGTGGTTTGTAGCCTGGTCTTATTCCTTCGATCATTTGTACAAACAATGGGTGTTCAACTAGTCGGAAAGAAGAATTGGTTGCAAATATGAATTTAGCAATTAATTCATCAAAATGTTCTTTCTGGCTCGTCGTAGTCTTTAAGAGGAATTTTTCTACACTTTGCACGCAAAGTTTTTTGTTGGGCTGCTTTGTTGAAGTTGTACCCAGATATTGATTGTCACATGCAGCACAAGCCATATTTGACCCTGAAAGCACAGTAATTAAAAATATAATTCGACTGCGTATTTGAAGAAATATAACGAAAATATTTTGAAACAAACTTTTTGAACAATGTAATGGTCCTCGTCCTATAAGGGCTGTCTCAAAAGTTATGCTACTCAAGTTTCCGGTGAAGTTGCTGTAATACTAGTAATATCAGAGCAACTGAAAAAAATTATGTCACAAAAGTTTTAAAAATGTTTTTTTAAAAAAATGGTCAATTTGGCAGACTTCAAAAGTGAATTGTAGCCTACAATAAAAAAAATAGGCGTATACACACTCTTTTATTTTTACTTAACGTTAATCTTCTGTGAAATATTGCCTTAACATAAATTTAAATTCTATACTCCAGAACTAGTGCTAGAAATTTTTCTTTTCATAGACTTTAACCATCCCAGTAAAACGTCTGTTAAAATAGGTTGTAATTGCCAGACTTACCACTAGTGCTAGGGTCCTGGTGCATAAGAAGCTGTGGGGGTTCATTGACATTAGTTGTATCACTATCAACATCTTCATTTACCTTCTGGTTGCAGTTTTCATAATGTGATTTCAAACGGCAAACAAGTCCTTGGATATCCTTTTGACAGTATTTGCACTTTGCTCTCCCACCTTTCTTTCCAAGCTCTGCTGGCATCTCAACAAAATGAACCCAAATAGGGTCTCTCTTACGACCTGCCATGGCTCACGCAGATCACTTCTGAAGTTTGATTGTTACTACAGCCAAGCACTGCTGACTGACTATCCAACAAGTTTGGGCATGTCAACTGAATGGAAAAAGAAACTGAAACCAAGCTACAAAAAGTGAAACCAAGCTAGAAGTGTGGAGTTAATTGAACAATGATTGAAAGTTTTAGATTTTAATCGTGATTTATATTAAAAAAATCTTTTGATTTAAATCAGTGATTTAAATCATGATTAAAATCAGGATTTAAATCGATCTGATTTAAATAGAAAAAAAAAATCATTTGATTTAAATCATGATTTAAATCGTTGATTTAAATCGGCGTGATTTAAATCAATCCACCCTGATGTAATATGGGATCCATAGAATTTCAGGTGTCTGTACTATACCTCCATGTCCTTCCAATGTTATATGGAGGCACGCAGATGAACAATATTGGGACGTTGTATTACAGGGGTATTCTCATTAGGTAATATTATAGTTCCTTATAGAGGTCCTAAAGAATATTGCACAGTGTCTATAAATCTGTAATATATGGATTTGTAGATGCAGTACGTGTGCACTTACCCAAACACATTGCGCTAGCTGCTGGTTCCAGATTAGTCTCAGTCCATTTTTTCTTTGATCTGAATAGTGGAAACTCGAAAGTATGGAAAGTATCAATAAAATCTAGATCATCCGTCCTCACTTCCCACATGTAACACAATAAATAAGCATCATCGTAGTGTCAGATTGTTTTCTCCTCTCCGCTCTTGCTTTGATATCCTTCAAAGTGACTCTGATTGTAGCTACAAGTAAGTAGTAAGTAAGGCACCTGCACGCCGCTACTCTGCTATCAATACACAGCTCAGGTTTCGCAGATCTTCAAAGGCCAAGGTCACTCTGAGATGTAAAATACTTAATTTCATGTAGACTTATGTCAGTAAAATATGAAATACCAGGATGTCAAGAGGCTGCACAGAAAGGAACATGAAATGATTTCTTCAGACATATCTCTATGGTAAGGTAGACATGAGGTGCCTAATACTAGTGAATTACATGAAAACTTTAAAGGGAACCAAATTTACCATGCAACAGTTAGAATGTATATAAAATCCTAAATGACTTTGTAAATTCTCTGTATTTCTCCTCTTACATGTTTTCCTGCATATATGCCTAAAGATATCTATTAATGGGGTCTTTGTGGCTGGTAATGCTAATTAGAGCCAATATGACTGGCACTTATGGAAAGAATGTGGTTGGTTCTAATGGGCATGAACGATAGATGATAATAATACTTTGTTTGACATTGTTTTCTGCACTCCGGGCAAGGTATAAATTTTACAGTTGTGTGGTAAACAACAATTTAGGCAATATTGCAATGTATTATATATACTGTACAAATTAGAAGTTACTTTTTTTAAAAGCCACATGCCCTGGTTAGCTTGGCATTCCATGCCAACTGAATGCTGTACCCATCCAGGATTTGTGCAAATGCAGATTAAAGCTTGGTACTAAAATGAACAAATGCTTTAAATGGAACTGGTCATCAGTTTTCAGGTTATTTTCTTTAGGGAGCACGGAGTGGATCATTAGGATCCTAATTAGGAAGTACATAATGGGTTGGCAGCAGTTTAATAATGGGAAACTTGATGAGTTTTTGTTTAATCTTCATTTGCATTGATTCTGAGCTTATAAGAACTTTGTACATGCACAACGAATTTCATTGGAGGTGCCGACAGACATGTCTCATCACATGCCCTTCAATTTGCATCCATTTTCTTGACAAAAGTCTTGCAATCAGGATAGATGGTTTTGCTAAACATGGTGTGTGACTTAAAAAACATAACAAACACTGGTGGCACATACAGGTAACATTTCCACATATTTTCAAAAGTTGTCAGGTTCAGTTATGAAGAGTTATTACTTAATGATTTTGACCTTCTGAATTCAAATCTAGCAATGAAAATTTTTAGTTGGCTCTTTTTAAATATGATATCAAAGACTTTTCCTTTTACTTCCATATATAATTAACCCCTTCCCGACCCATGACGCCTACGGAGGCGTCATGAAAACCTGTGCCTTCCTGACCTGTGTCCTGTGTCGCCTACGTAGGCGTCATGGTATAATTCCCGTTCCTGCGGGTCGGGTGACCGGGGTCACTGAAAGGTCATCTGACCCGCAGGCACAAGACCCTTTGTGCCTCACTACAGGGGGGGTGGCTTAACCCCCACGTGGCTACGATCGCTCTGATTGGCTGTTAAAAGTGAAACAGCCAATCAGAGCGATTTGTAATTTGGTGAAATATTACAATCCAGCCATGTCCGATGCTGCAATAGCATCTGCCATTGCTGGAGACCGAGATCCGATCCCCCCACAGCGAGTGACGGTGGCGATCGGTCCCCGCCACCGATTGATGGCGGCGATCGGTTTCCCATCACTATCTGCTCCCCTCCTCCTTGCCTCCGCTCCCCCTCCTTACGATCCCCCCCTCACCTCCCCTGGAACCTGCGATGTCCCTGTGTCCATCCCAGTGTCCCTCCGGGAATCTTCATGTACGCCGCCATCTTGCAAAATGGCTGGTGAATGCGCAGTGCGCCCGCCGGCCGGCAGATTCCATACATTTGTTTTGATCACTGTGATAAACTCTCACAGTGATCAAAATAAAAAAAAAGTAAATAAACTCCACTATATCACCCCCATAGGCAGGGACAAATAATAAAATGAAGAAATTATTTTTTTTTAATTTTTCTATTAGGGTTAGGGTTAGAATTAGGGTTAGGGTTAGCATTAGGGTTAGAATTAGAGTTAGAATTAGGGTTATAATTAGGGTTACGGTTAGAATTAGGGTTAGGGTTAGCATTAGGGTTAAGGTTGGAATTTGGGTTTAGGTAGGAATTAGGGTTAGGGTTGGAATTATGGTTAGGGTTGGAGTTAGGGTTGGGATTACGGTTAGGCTTGTGGTTAGGGTTAGAGTTAGGATTAGGGCAGGGGTGGGATTCAGCCGGTTCTCCCCGGTTCGATGGAACCGCTTGTTAAAAATGCTGCCGGTTCCCCGAACCGGGGAGATTCACAGCTGTGATTCGGTACTATGTTGCACTCGGGAGTCGGGCTCTGCAGCCTTCCTAGCCTGCACAGCACGCCCAGGCAGCCGGAATCCGGATAACGCGTACTGATACAGGCGCACACAGCACACCCCACCGGGCCCCGGCCCCCGGCTCCCGCGCACTGATACCTGCGGCAGTTGGGTACGTACTCCATCACAGACAATCACAAGGCAGGCGCTCAGCTACTACGCACACGCCACCTGCAGCCTACCAGTGTGAGCTGAGCTGCGCAGCGCGCCACTGTGGAAGGGGCCCAGGGGGTCGATTAGGTCATTACGATGAGTTGTAGGGGGCTGGAGCCTGGACCGGATCAGTGGTGTGTCGGCTGTAGTTAGTGGAGGTAACAGGATAGTCATGGAACAGCCAGTCACAGTGTGAGTCAGTGCAGAGCCGTGTAAGAGCTGGTTCTAGGCTGTGCTCCTGCCCGGGTCCTGACCTCTTATGTGGCACCCTATTGCTCGGCCTGGCATGGGTGTGCTGGCACCACAGTGAGTGCTGTCCTCGGTGGTGTGGCACCCTGTAGCCTCGTATGGGTGTGCTGGCACCGCAGGGAGCACTGTCCTCTGTATTGTGGCACCCGGTAGCCTGGCATGGGTGTGCTGGCACCACAGGGAGCGCTGTCCTCCGTGTTGTGGCACCCTGTAGCCTGGCATGGGTGTGCTGGCACCTCAGGGAGCGAGAGCGCTGTCTTCCGTGTTGTGGCACCCTATAGCCTGGCATGGGTGTGCTGGCACCTCAGGGAGCGAGAGCGCTGTCTTCCGTGTTGTGGCACCCTATAGCCTGGCATGGGTGTGCTGGCACCTCAGGGAGTGCTGTCCTAAGTGTTGTGGGCGGCACACCATAGCCTGTTATGGATGTGTTGGAGCGCTGACCTCCATGGTGTGTCGCTATAAAACCTGGCACGGATGTACAGGGAGCACTGTCCTCCATGGTGTGGCACCCTATAGCTTGGCATGGATGTGCTGGCTCCTTAGGGACACTGTCCTCCTTGGTGTGGCACCATATAGCCTGGCATGTATGTGCTGGCACCTTAGTGACACTGTCCTCCTTGGTGTGGCACCATATAGCCTGGCATGGATGTGCTGGCACCTTAGTGACACTGTCCTCCATGATGCGGCACCATATAGCTGCAGACCCGGGCCCAGTGGTTTGCAAAGTAAACTTACTTTGCTCTGTGTGTGTGCTGCAGATGCTGTACGGTGGAGCAGGACGGACGGTGTGTGGGGGCCGCCGGGGGACTCACTTGAGACGCAGCCTGCCCTGTACCACTCCAATGCCAGGTGAGAGCCCGACTGACCCCCTGATGTGTGCCCTGAAAATGCACCCCAAGTATATACCCTATGTCACATAAGGTATAATTGGTACATTTCAGGGCACACATGGGGTCGTGCTCTGACCTTGCGTTGTGCACTCCTGGTACAGGACACATGGGTCACATATAGATGATATGGATGGTTTCAGGACACATTATGGGGCACAGCCCAGGCAACACACATCAGGACACACATAGGCTATGTGTGCTGCCTGTGGCCCATAATGTGTCCTGAAACGTACTATACCCTATATGTGCCCCATGTGTCCTGTACCAGGAGTGCACAACGCAAGGTCAGAGCACGACCCCATGTGTGCCCTGAAATGTACTTTGAATATTCAAGTGTACTTGCATATGGCTGAGCTGCACAGCGCTGTCTGACAGACTCATCACCCGGGCCCAGTGGTTAGTTTGCAAAGTAAACTTTGCTCTTTGCTGTGTGTGTGCTGCAACTACTGCACGGTGGAGAAGGATGGACGGTGCAGGGGCCGCCGGGGGACTCACTTGAGACGCAGCCTGCCCTGTACCACTCCAACGCCAGGTCAGAGCCAGACTGACCCCATGATGTGTGCCCTGAAAATGTACCCCAAGTTTACCCTATGTCACATAAGGTATACTTGGTATATTTCAGGGTGTACATTTTGACTGTGTCTATTATGTAATTTACTTGATATTATGGCTGTAGTATGGAGTACAACTTGTCTCTGGTCATTTGGCACTTTGTAGTTCTGATGTGATTTTATAAGTACTATACATTAAATTATTATTATTCTGTGGATTATACTTGTGGTTGTGATATTTTCATGAACCATTCTTTTTCTGGTGTTCTAGTTATGGAAATACGACAATTTAACTCTGCAATTAAAATCATCATTGTTTGACATAAATGGGACTTGAGTAACACCAGTTTGCAGGAAGGGTATTGTAAAGTTGGCACTTTTCAGGGTTTTTGGGATTGCAGTAAGTGTCCTTCCTATCCTTTTCTATTTAGGAAGTTTGGGCCCCAACGTTTGCTCATACTATTTTCTGTCTGTGTCTGTATTTTCCTCTTGTCTAACCGCCATTACATGTTTGGGGGCTTTCTATGTACTTTGGGGATCTTCTCCGGGGCAGATAGTTTTCCTCTTTCTGTCTTTAGGTGTAGTTAGCTTCTCAGGCTGTGACGAGGCGTCTAGGACCAACGTAGGTACGCTCCACGGCTGCCTTTAGTTGTGGTGGTTAGTCAGGGTACTGCAGTCCCATAGATTCCAACCTCTCTGGTGTATTTCCTTTTTTTTGCCTGCTCTCCTCAGCTGCCAAATCATAACAGTATCACCGGCCCAAAAACTGATATTTATATGGTACTCACAGAAGGGAAAAATAGTGTTAAAAAAAAAGAAGATTGTCAGAGTTGTCAGAGATTTTTTTTTTTCCCTCTGTTTCTCTGAATGCTGAGAAGGATTTTTTTTTCTCTCAATGGAGTTTGCACAGTTGTCTGGCCGTGTGGATCAGCTTGCCACTGAAGTTCGGAGTATTGCTACCTATCTTGCAGGGTTGCCTGTTGTGGAACCTAGGATTCCCATGCCAGATTTGTTTTTAGGGGATCGAGCTAAATTTCTGAATTTCAAAAATAACTGTAAGTTGTTTTTTGCCTTGAAATCTAAGTCCTCAGGGAATGCAGCACAGCAGGTTCAAATTGTCATCTCTCTCCTGCGCGGCGATCCTCAGGATTGGGCTTTTTCCCTGACACCTGGGGATCCTGTTTTGAGTAATGTTGATGCATTTTTTCAGGCTCTGGGGTTATTGTACGATGAGCCTAATGTCACTGATCAAGCTGAAAAAGCCTTGTTGGCATTAAATCAGGGGCTTGAGGACGCTGAGTTATACTGTCAGAGATTCCGAAGGTGGGAAGTCCTGACCAAATGGAATGACGATGCTTTGGCAGCCCTTTTTCGGAAGGGTCTGTCAGAGAATGTAAAGGATGTTATGATGGGATTCCCTGTACCCTCTGGTCTCAATGATTCTATGTCATTAGCGATTCAAATTGACAGACGTTTGCGTGAGCGTAGAGGTATGCGTGGAATAGTGTTGCCTTGTGAACCAGCTTCTGAACCCATGCAGTGTGATAGAGTGGCTTCTGGGACACAGCGTCATGAGTTTCGAAAACGCAATGGGTTATGTTTCTACTGTGGTGATGCCTCTCATGCTATTTCAGTCTGCCCTAAGCGGGGAAGACGTTTTGCACGCTAAGTTGTCTTGGGTAGTGTTCAGACTAAATTTTTGTCGACTGTTACCCTGATTTGCTCCCTGTCCACATTTTCTGCTCAGGCTTTCGTTGATTCGGGAGCAGCTATTAACCTGATGGATTTTGATTTTGCTAAACGTTGTGGGTTTCCCTTGATACCCCTACGGAAGTCTATTCCCCTACTGGGGATCGATTCTACCCCTTTGGCTGAGAATAAACCTCAGTTCTCTACTCAGGTGATAATGAGGGTTGAACTTGATCATCAGGAGAGTTACAAATTTTTGGTGCTGTATAATCTGCATGACATTATCGTACTGGGTTTCCCTTGGTTACAGTCTCATAATCCTGTTTTGGATTGGAAATCTGTGTCTGTAACCAGTTGGGGCTGCCAATGTGTTAATACCAACACTCCTGTTTTTTCTGCCTCCCCCAGGCTCAGGATGTTCCTGACTTTTTGACTGATTTTTCTGATGTGTTTAGCGAAAGTAAATCTGCATCCTTGCCCCCCCATAGGAGCTATGACTGCGCTATTGAATTAGTGCCTGGTAGTAAATTCCCTAAAGGTCGCCTTTTTAACTTGTCTGTACCTGAACATGACGCTATGCAGTCTTATATCAAGGAGTCATTGGAGAAGGGTCATATCAGACCATCCTCTTCACCCTTGGGTGCCGGTTTTTTCTTTGTGGCCAAAAAGGATGGTTCATTAAGGCCGTGTATTGATTATCGTCTCTTGAACAATATCACTGTGAAATATCAATATCCGTTACCCTTGATTTCTGACCTGTTTTCCAGGGTGAAAAGTGCTACTTGGTTTACCAAGCTTGACCTCAGGGGGGCATATAACCTTATTTGCATTAAGCACGGGGATGAATGGAAGACGGCATTTAATACCCCAGAGGGGCATTTTGAGTACCTAGTGATGCCCTTTGGGCTCACTAATGCTCCTTCTGTCTTCTAGTCCTTCATGAATGACATTTTCAGGGATTTTGTGAATAAATTTCTGATTGTTTATTTGGATGATATCTTGATTTTTTCCAATGACTGGGACTCTCATGTGAAACATGTTCGGACTGTGTTCCAGATTTTGAGAGAGAATGCTCTGTATGTGAAGGGATCAAAGTGTCTTTTTGGCGTACAGAGGATCTCATTTCTGGGATTCATTTTGTCCCCATCTGTTATTGAAATGGACCCGGTCAAGGTTCAGGCCATCTGTGATTGGGTCCAACCTACTTCATTAAAGGCTCTTCAAAGATTCTTGGGTTTTGCCAATTTTTATCGTAAATTTATGGTAATTTCTCTGTTATTGTTAAACCATTGACTGATTTGACCAAAAAGGGTTCTGATGTGGTGAATTGGCCTCCTGAGGCAGTCTCTGCGTTTCAGGAACTTAAGCAGAGATTCTGTAAGGTTCTGTATACATGTTCCTGAAACTCAGTTTGTTCGTCAGCCATTTTACTTTCTGTCTTGCTGCAGCTATCTTGCCCTCAGTCAAAATGGAGTTTCCAGCTTGCATGTTCCCGCCCTGATTCTCTCCTTTTGCTTCTTAAGCAGCCACAGCTGAGCAATCAGTGCTTCAGAATCTAGCCTGCAGTGAACCTGTGACCTGACTCCTAAAGCCTTGGACCTTGTACTCCAGCTATTCCTACTGAGTAACTCTGAAGCACTTGTGGACTCTGAACCCTGCTCTTTGAAAGACCCACGTTTGCATGGACTTACGGTAACAGAGAAGAAGATCCTGAACCTGTTGTGGAGAGTGATTGCTGAGCTTAGATTACTCTGGCCTGCTGTGTCTCCTGCTTCTGTGTCTGCAAACTGTGTGACTATTTTTGCCAACTTGTATGAAGTAATACAAGACTTTCTATATCAAACCTGTGTCT
The DNA here is from genome assembly GCA_033576555.1 of Oophaga sylvatica. NCBI lineage: Eukaryota > Metazoa > Chordata > Amphibia > Anura > Dendrobatidae > Oophaga > Oophaga sylvatica. The sequence goes on along the minus strand of JARQOD010000003.1, from coordinate 176,943,404 downwards.
CATGTATTTTCATCGCACCCAAGCACAAGACGCTATATGAACTGTACTACATACATTACAAGATTCTGAAGCCAAAACGTTAGTGTCTGCTGGGTCTGGAAAGGCTGTGTCTGCTGTAACTGTGGATATCGGATGTCCGTTTGTACTTTCTGTGATGACAGTGGTTGTGACTTCTCACAACCATTCCAGGTGAGCAATTCCCTTAAGTGTTTTTTTTTCTGCAGTGTTACCACAGGTAAACACTATTGTTTTTTTTTTTTTCTCTTTTCTCTTTTTTGTCTGCTGTAACTGTGGATATCAGATGTCCGGGTGAACTTTCTGTGATGATAGTGGTTGTGACTTCTCACAACCATTCCAGGTGAGCAGTTCCCTTAATTTTTTTTCTCTCTGCAGTGTTACCACAGGTAAACACTATTGTTTTTTTTTCTCCTCTCCTCTTCTTCCAGTACTCCTGTCTTAAAAGATCTGGAAAATGGAGGCCCGCATAAAGGAACTTTGCGGAGTGACTGATAATATCCTTGCAGATTTGCAGAATATAAAGACCCGTTTTTCAAGCCTACAGGACCTCACTAATCACAATTTGCAAGTGTTTGGACAGACTGCCCAGGATTTGCGAGCCAGGATTGAGGTTCTAGAAGAGCGAGTCCAGGCTCCTGCCGTAGCCCCGAGTTCTGGGATTCCCAAGTTGCCCCCTTTTCGTTTTGGCGGTGAACGTGAGAAATTCAGGGGATTTATTAATCAATGCAATCTTTTTTTTTCTGCACATGCTTCACAATTTCCCACTGAACGATCTAAGGTGCTTACTATAATTATGTTGCTTACCAACAGGGCTTTGATGTGGGCAAACCCTCTGATTGAGACTGAGGATGATTGTTTGAATCACCTTGATGCTTTTATTTCAGCCATGGGGCAGGTGTTTGATGACCCCAATCGAGGTGCAACAGCTGAAGCAGCCATGTTAGCTTTGCGCCAAGGTAAGCACTCGGTAGCTGAATATGCCTTGGATTTCAGGAGATGGGCCCTTGATACCACCTGGGACAGTTCCGCCAAAAAAAATCTATTTTTCGAAAGGGGTTATCTCCACTGATTAAGGATGAACTTGCTCGTGCCGACCCTCCCACTGCGTTAGGTGACTTTATTAACTACTGCATCCGTATTGATACTTGTCTGACTGAACGCAGGCAAGAGAGATGGTTCGAAAGCAATCGCACTAACCTTTTCCTACCTTCCTCTCCAGCTAAGGAACCTTTGAGTAGGATTACACGGGAACCTGAACCTGAACCCATGCAGGTAGACTCTTTACAACGACGGGTTAGTGATGCACGCAAGGAACATCGTTTTAAGGAAAATCTATGTTTCTATTGTGGTAAGTCAGGGCACTTCATTATAAACTGCCCCAGCCGTTCTCGTAAGACTACTGCAGCACTCATTCATTGTGAGTGTTGCGAGAGGGGATCTGTCAGGTCCGAGCCTCAGGCTCCAGAGAGATCTGCAGCAACAGATCTTGATTTCTCGGACTTAAACTCCGTTACCTCTGAGGACGTTGACTGTGTAAACGCTGCCATTTTTCAAGTTTCCTCAGCGGTGTCCCAGCTGAGTTGTAAGAAAAACAATTCTCATTGCTTTCTTTCCATCAAACTCTGGGTTGACTCAGCTTGGGTGTCTAGCTCTGCTATGATCGACTCAGGGGCAAGTGGAAATTTTATGGATGTCTCCTTTGCTCTGAAACAGGGGATACGTTCAGTGAAGAAGGCTACTCCAGTACAGATGGAAACTGTGGATGGCTCCCTGCTGACCTCTGGACCAGTGGATCAGGAAACAGAGCCTTTGAGGGTTCTTATGGGTAAAGATCATCAAGAGAAACTGTCCTTTATGCTTATCTTCTTCCCCACTTTCCCATTATTCTAGGGCTACCATGGCTGCAGGCTCAGAATCCTACCATTAACTGGGAGACCAAGGAATTACACTTTCCAGAGAAACAGATGAGTCCAAAAGTTTCAGCTTGCTCTGTTCCTAAAGGAACCATGTCAGTCCCTGAACTACCAGCTGTATACCAGGACTATGTGGATTTATGTGACAAGAAGAACGCTGACCAGCTTCCTCCTCACCGTCCATATGATTGTCCAATTGAATTATTGCCTGGAGCCGAGATACCTTTTGGTAAGATCTACCCCCTGGCGGGGCCCGAGCTAAAGGCTTTAAAGGATTACATAGACGAAAATCTAGCCAAGGGCTTCATACGCCCCTCTTCATCTCCTGCAGGTGCACCCATCTTCTTTGTAAAGAAGAAAGATGGATCTCTGAGACCATGCGTAGACTATAGGGAACTCAATAAGGTTACTATTAGAAACCGTTATCCATTGCCTTTAATCCCTGAGTTATTGGAGAGAGTGCGACATGCCAAAATTTTCTCTAAACTAGATCTTCGTGGGGCCTATAACTTAGTCCGTATTAGACCTGGGGATGAATGGAAGACTGCATTCAGGTCACGCTATGGACACTTTGAATATCTAGTTATGCCTTTTGGTCTGAGTACCGCCCCAGCCACTTTCCAACACTTGGTGAATGACATCTTCAGGGATCTCCTAGATACATTCGTGGTAATTTATTTGGATGATATTCTAATTTTTTCTAACTCCACAGAGGAACATCATGGACATGTGAGAATGGTCTTGGAACGTCTAAGACAAAATCATCTTTACATCAAACTTGAAAAGTGTGAATTCCATAGGACCGAAATTCAATTTCTGGGGTATGTACTGTCTACACAAGGAATTAGTATGGATGGAAGCAAAACCCAAGCCATCAAGGATTGGCCAAGTCCTAGAAATGTGAAGGAGGTACAGCGCTTCATCGGGTTTGCCAACTTCTATAGACGTTTCATTAGAAATTTCTCTGAGGTAGTGTCACCTATCACCCAACTTACCCGGAAAGAGTCTAGGTTCTCCTCGACTCCCCAAGCCCAGGAAGCATTTTCCCGTCTAAAAGATAAATTTACCACTGCACCTATCCTAGTACATCCCAACCCGAGCTTGCCTTCATAATAGAGGTGGATGCTTCAGACTGTGCCGTTGGAGCTATACTCTCTCAGAGAACAGGTGAGAAGAATGTCTTGCATCCCTGTGCCTTCTTTTCCCAGCAGTTGTCTTCGGCTGAGAGGAACTACGATGTGGGCAATAGGGAGTTGTTGGCCATTATTGCCGCCTTCAAAGAATGGAGACACCTTCTTCAGGGAGCTGCACAGCAAATAGTCGTCCTGACAGATCATCGTAACCTTGAGTTTATCAGGTCGGCTAAGTGCCTGACTCCTCGCCAGGCTCGCTGGAATCTTTTCTTAAACCAATTTAATTTTATCATTTCTTATAGACCAGGATCGCGCAATGGAAAGGCTGATGCACTCTCTAGGATTTACTCAGCAGAGACACGTCCAATTACTCCTCCTAAGACTATTCTTCCTGACTCTAGATTCCTAGGAGTAATTCATAATCAAGACCTACTTAAGGACATCAAGGAAGCATACCATGCGGATTCCTTTTTGGCACAACCCCCAAGGGACGTAAGTCTTGTCTTTAAGAATGGTGTGTGGATTCAGGGACAATGCTTGTATATTCCTGAAACAGTCAGATTGAGAGTATTGCAACTCATTCACGATTCCAAGATAGCTGGGCATAGAGGAATTCTAAAGACACAGGAATTTCTCTCTCGTTTCTTTTGGTGGCCCACTTGCAGGAAGGATGTTTTAAACTATGTCACTTCATGTGAAGTCTGTGCAAGATGCAAAACACCTCGCTCCTCACCAACTGGTCTGTTACAGCCTCTTCCCACCCGTCCCGCCCGTGGGGATCCATTTCTATGGACTTCATTGTGGAGTTACCAACCTCTCAAGGGAAGAACACCATTCTAGTGGTGGTTGACCGTCTAACAAAGGCAGCTCATTTTATCCCTTGTGTCGGCTTACCCACTGCAAAACAGACATCAGATTTGATGATTAAAGATGTGTTTCGCTTACATGGAGTACCGGATGAGGTTATTTCGGATCGAGGGGTGCAATTCACTTCTAGGTTTTGGCAAAATTTCTGTGCAGCATTGGACATTAAAGTAAACCTTTCTTCTGCTTTTCATCCCCAGACTAATGGACAGACCGAACGAACCAATCAAACCCTGGAGCAGTATCTCCGCTGCTTTATCTGCCACCTACAGGATGATTGGGTGGATCTACTTCCATTAGCTGAGTTCTCGTATAACAACTCTCAGAGTGCCTCCACTAAGCAGTCTCCTTTTTACTCTAATCTAGGTTATCATCCTAACATTCTACCACGATTTCCCATAGAAACGCCTTTACCAGCAGTGGCTGAAAGAATCACGTCTTTACAGAAGAATATGGATCTTCTAAAGGAGAATCTGGAATCGGCTCAGGAAAGGTACAAGAAAGCAGCAGATAAATTTCGTAAACCTGCACCAGCTTTCAAGGTAGGAGACTTGGTCTGGCTGTCAACCAGAAATCTTAAGTTAAGGATTCCATCGTCTAAGTTGGGACATAAGTACATTGGACCCTATAAAATCAGTAAAATTATAAGTGCCGTTGCTTGTCGTCTTCAACTGCCCAGAACTATGAGAATTCACCCTGTCTTTCATGTATCCCTACTAAAGGCTGCGACACCCAATACGTTTCCTGGACGTTCTTCTCCTTGCCCTGACCCAGTGCTAGTCGATGGTCAGGAAGAATTTGTGGTGGAAAGGATTTTAGATTCCAGGTTGTATAGAAATCAGTTACAATATCTGATTAAATGGCAGGGTTACCCAGTGGAGGACAACTCATGGGAACCAGTCAATAACGTTAATGCTCCTCGCTTGCTCCGTCAGTTTCATCAGAGGTACCCACACAAGCCTGGCCTGAGGTCATCCGGAGGTTGTCCCTAAGGGGGGAGTAATGTAAGGTTCTGTGTACATGTTCCTGAAACTCAGTTTGTTCGTCAGCCATTTTACTTTCTGTCTTGCTGCAGCTATCTTGCCCTCAGTCAAAATGGAGTTTCCAGCTTGCATGTTCCCGCCCTGATTCTCTCCTTTTGCTTCTTAAGCAGCCACAGCTGAGCAATCAGTGCTTCAGAATCTAGCCTGCAGTGAACCTGTGACCTGACTCCTAAAGCCTTGGACCTTGTACTCCAGCTATTCCTACTGAGGAACTCTGAAGCACTTGTGGACTCTGAACCCTGCTCTTTGAAAGACCCACGTTTGCATGGACTTACGGTAACAGAGAAGAAGATCCTGAACCTGTTGTGGAGAGTGATTGCTGAGCTTAGATTACTCTGGCCTGCTGTGTCTCCTGCTTCTGTGTCTGCAAACTGTGTGACTATTTTTGCCAACTTGTATGAAGTAATACAAGACTTTCTATATCAAACCTGTGTCTCATGTATTTTCATCGCACCCAAGCACAAGACGCTATATGAACTGTACTACATACATTACAGATTCACTTCTGCTCCTGTTCTACAGCAGCCTGATGTTTCTCTGCCATTTCAGGTGGAGGTTGATGCCTCTGAAATTGGGGCAGGTGCTGTTTTGTCCCAAAGAGATCCAGAGACCTCTAAAAGTAACCCTTGTGCCTTTTTCTCTCGAAAATTTTCTCCAACTGAACGTAATTATGATGTGGGTAATCGGGAGTTATTGGCCATGAAGTGGGCTTTTGAAGAGTGGAGACATTGGCTGGAGGGAGCCAAACATCAGGTGCTGGTCCTCACGGACCATAAGAATCTGGTTTATCTGGAATAAAAATGCGCCCCCAAAAAATTTGGAAAATTTTTCCGGGCTCCTTGCTAAAATCGGGGGGACCCCCCAAAAAAGTCCCTTTCTGCAAAGAAAATTTCCTTTTGGGGGCCAGCCATCCCTCAAAAAGAGCCCCAAGTGGGCCCCTGAAAAAAACGGGGGAACCTCAAAAAGGTTTTAAAGTAATATCAGCGGGGGGGTTTTTCTCGACCCTCCAAACCCGCTTAATGGAAATCAATGGGGGCCCCATCGGGGGAAACTTGACAAAATTTTTTAAATTGTCTAACCTTGAAAAATTTAAAAGGGGGATTAATATTGGGGGAAAAAAAAATAAAAATTCCCCCGCCGGACGATCTCCTGCTGTATCTTACGTAACTTCATTTCAAAAGGGAAAACCGATCCGGGTATCATATATCCAGACCGGGGCCCTGTAAAAAATTCGATCTACTGTTTGGAGACCGGGAGTCCGGAGGAAAGAGAACGCCAGGTTTGAGGGCCCCTTGAAAAGAGCGAGATGAAAATTTTCCCACCTCTGATTTCACTCCCCAAACGGAGGCCGTAGCGGAAAATAATTTACATGCCTCCCGGAGGTAAAAATTTTCCGCCCAATGACTGTCGGGAGAACTACTTTAGGTCAATCGGGTTTGCCCCGGGTACAAAATTGGATTAAACCTCCGCAACTCTTGGAAAACTCTGCAATGTGACTAATGGGCTATGGATCCATTAGCTGGAGGGATCTTTTTAGTGGGTCGGTGAAAATGTCACGAGTATAACAATATTCATGATTGGGGTATATACTAATGTGACAACATACATATTTCTAAATAGAAATATAACATGTATACATATATCTCCAGCAATTCTTACTGACATAAACCTATGTATGTGTCTATACTGTGAAAGTGTTACGCTGTTCGGGTTAGAGTGGACCGGGTCTATGTGCCCCTAAACTGGGGTCCTGACTAGTCCCTCTACCTGAGGTCTGAAATGGAACAGGGGGTCCAGGCGCCACGAAACCCCTGTTTGTAGCCCCCTGACCACTGTAACCCTAGTCCTGAGAAGGACCCTGATTACCCCCCAGGAATGGCAGTCAAGCTTACACACAGTAAGATAAACGGAACGACAGGGGTAAAGAAAACATGCATGCTAAAAACTTCCACTACAGAGAACACAAACGTTTAAGGAGAAAAACAAAAGCAGGAGAGGAAAAAACCAAAACAGGCACTCTTAGCTTAATCTTTCAGAAACGACCCGCTCTGCTGTCTGAATGAATGTTTCACCGACAACTTCCCTAGCAGACCAGCAGGTATAAGAAAAGGGGAAACTAATTAACAAAACATCAATCGCAGCTGGGCGAGGCTGTCAGGTCCAGCACCGGAGAGAAGAATTAAAATCCTCAGTGCCGAAAAAACACCCGCACCAGAAACTCAGCTGTGCGAAGTCAGGGTGTGCAATCGCGACGATCTTCGCCGCGACACACCCGTGACACTAATTTTCCATTCAAAAAGTCAAATGGCGCTCCTTCCTTTTGGGCCCGCCGTGCACCCAAACAGTGGGTTTTGACCACATATGCGGTATCTGTTGTATCAGGAGAAATTGCCCAACAATTTTTAGGATCCATTTTATCTGTTGCCATGTGAAATTGAAAAAACTGAGGCTAAAAGAACATTTTTGTGGAAAAAAAAAAACTTTTTTTTTTTTACAGATTAATTTGTGAAGCACTGGGGGTTCAAAGTGCTCCCCTATGCCCTAGATAAGTTCCTTGGGGGGTCTAGTTTCCCCAAAATGGGTCACTTGAGGGGGAGCTCCAATGTTTAGGCACACAGGGACTCTCCATATGTGACATGGAAAACCGGGCAAAAAATTTCCCAAGCATATTTTCCATTCAAAAAGCCCCAAAGGCGCTCCTTCATTTCTGAGTCCCCCGGGGGTTTGCCCAAAAAGGGGGTTTATGCCACATGTGAAAACAGGTACTCAAAAATTGCCAAAAAAATTTATGATAAAAATTTAACCTTTGCTCATGTGAAAATAAAAAAATTTGATGCTAAAAAAAAATTTTTTGGGTTTGGAAATTTTTAAAATTCCAAATTTTTTTCCCTTTCCCCACGTTTTTTTAAAGTTCCGTGAAGCCCCTTTAAAGGGTTAATAATCTTCTTAAATGTAGTTTTGAGAAACTTAAAAGGGGTGCATTTTTTTAATAAGGGTGTCACTTTTGGGTATTTTCTCCCATATAGCCCCCCAAAAAGGACTTCAAATTTTAAAGGGGGGTCCCAAAAAAAAAAGGGTTTTTTGTAAATTTTGCTGTAAAAATGAGAAATCGCTGGTCAATTTTTAAAACCCTTAAAACTTCCTAACAAAAAAAAAATTTGTTTCCAAAATTGGGGCTGTTTAAAAGTAAAAAGTTGCAAATGTTATTTTAACTATTTTGTGTCACATAACCTCGGGTTTTAAAAACAGAAAAAAAATTAAAAATTTGAAAATTGAAAAAATTTTCAAAGTTTTTGCCAAATTTTTTTTTTTCCCCAATAAACGAAAAATTTTTATCAAATCTAATTTACCACTACATAAACCCCCAAATTTAAGCCCACAAAAAACATTCTCAAAATCGTTTGGGAATCCGTTTGAAGCGTTCCTGTTTTATTACCCTCATAAAGGGACACGGTCAAATTGCAAAAAATTGGAAAAGGCTTTAAGGTCAAAATGGGCCCGGGGTCATAAAGGGGGTTAATGAAATAAAAGTTTCAGTACTTTGAAACTTTAAATTTTTGCAAATATAAACATGCGTAATATTTGTTATCCCAAATTTTTCGGGGATTTTAAATTTAGAAAAAACATTTACAACATTTTTCCAAATAATAAAACTGCAAACACTCTTGAAAAATTTAAAAACAGTTAAAAGTTTGGTGAATATACAATGGCATTTTAAAATTTTTTGGGCACCCCGGGTAAAAAATTTAACTGTTTTTGTGAACATTTAACAATTGAAAAAGAAAGGGATCTCGGTTATATTATGGTAGCTGGGGAAAGGCGGGAGAAAAAAAACCGCATAGGCCCCTAACACTAAGAGTTTTGGAAACTAATAGGTTGCAACCCCTAAACTAACCGAAAAACCTAGAAGCACCTTTTTGAGCGAACCTAGGGGGTGCTAGACCCCCCCGGCACAGCGGGAAAGTTCCTATCCCTGAAGAGGGAAAGGGGAAACAAAACTGCCCCGGATAGACCTCAAAAGATTGGGAACCCCCCAAAAACTTTATAAGGGTTTTTGGGGACAAGATGAAAAAACAAACCCACAAAACAGAAAATAGATTGAGCAAAAACGCGGGGGCCCCAAAAACCTGTGTAATGGACAGCACAGGAAGAAAAATACTTTCGAAACCCCCAAAAAACCCCCTAAAAAAAACTCCAACATTTTCCTGAACCCAAAAAAATTCTGAGACCACACATCTCGACCACCTATATTAGATCTCTGGGGGGACACGTAGTTTAACCCAGCAGAAAAATATCAAAAGAATTTGAGAAACCCTGAACAAATACAAAAACGAAGGGAAAGACCACTAAAGCCCCCCAAAGGCCCCCCGGGTTTAAGACAAAAAGCAAGGGCGGGCAAAAAGCGGGGGAATTAAAACCACAGAAAAAAAAAAAACTGAAAGAAAAAATTTATCTGAACGCAAGCAAAGACAGAAAGGAAAGAAAGGGCCTGAATTCCAAACAAAAACCAGGAAGCAAAATTGATCCCCAAGGGGGAACTTTGGGGATCAGTTTCACTAAATATCAGGCCATTAAAAACCCACCTGACCCCCAAAGTCGTTTTCGGGGGTTTGTAGGACTCTTGGTATTTAAAAATAGGTTTCAATACCCCAGAAAACCCCAAAAGGGAGGTTTCCCACCCAAAGTCGTCCCCAAAAATGTTCACAACGATCCCCAAAAAGGCATAAATTTAAAGATAACACTTTTCCTTTTTTTAAAAAGGGGTTGCTAAAATTGGACAACCCCTTTTTGTCTAAAGGTTTCCCCCCGATAAAAAAAAACCCATACTCACCCCCCAAATTTGAGGGGCGGGGGCCGGATGAGAGGTGTTTTTGATGAACGGGGCTCAGAAATCAATACATTAAAAACCACACATTGAAGAAAGGGTTTTAATGCCAAAAAGCAAGCAACTTTTTATTTTGGGATTCAGAGATATTTTGTGTCTAACGGGCCCTGGTTTGACCCAAATCTCACGACTTTGGGAAGGGTTGGGGGAATTTTCTGTGAAAAAGTGCTTTTGATAGTTTTAAAGAGCAAAAAATTTTGACTAGAGACAAAATGGTTTCGGGATTTCCCAAAATTTCCCTCCTTTTGGGGTTTCCCCCTAAGCCCAAAAAATTTTTCCCTTTTTCCCCAACTTAAAGAGCTAACCCAAACCTGTTTGGGATTTATTAACTCTTCACGGGATTCCAGACATCAGATAATTTCAGGGTTTCTTTTAAAAACCACACACGCTTTTTTCTCTCAAAAAGGGGTTCTTCTCGAAAATGCACTTTCAATTTCCAAAAGAGAACACTTTTAAAATTTTCATAAAAAAAAACAAAAGAAAACATACTAATAAAGGGAAAAGGAAATTTAAACTGTCCTGATTTTTCCTGAAGGCAAAATCCCCAAAAAATTTTTAACCAAAACCTGGGGATGTTCAAAAAGGGGGACTTATATATGAAAACAAATGACAAGCTTATTTTTAACAAACCGCATCTCCCCAAAATTTCTTGTAAATTTAAATTTTTGGGATCCTTTACTAGGAAGATTGTAATTACGTGTTTTCTAAAAGGGTAAAATTTTTAAAAAATCGATTCTAAATTCCCCCGGAAAAATTTAAAATTTTTTGATTATACCATTTTCAAACAGTTTTACACTTTCAGCAATTATTTTCCCAATTTTTCCCAAACCCACCTTTAAAACCTGGTGACCTAAACCAAACTTAAATTTAAAAAAGGAACATAAAAGGATGTAAAAATTAAATTTTTTGAGGAATAAATCTTTTAAAAGTGACTGGTTTAAAACCCAAAAGGGCCCTCTTCCTTCAAATTTTTAAAACAAAGGGGGCGTGGTCACGGGAAATTTGGGAAAGAACATCGTACCCGGGACTCCGGGCTTTTCCCAAATTGGAAATTTTTTCCCAAAACCAATCCCAGGCTTTAGATCAAGCCCCTTTCTGGGACTTTTTTGGTTTCTGGAATGGAAGAAAAGACCTTCTTGTGCAGAAAATGTTACTAATTGTGAAAACTTTGCACAAAAAAGAACAAATCATCATACTTCAAATAAAAACCTAGAAAAAGACAATCCAAAATTCCCCTTTGCCTACCAAAGAGTATCTAAATTTGGGGTGTCAACCCTGTCTTTAATTTTTGGGTCGGGTTCTTACAAAAAACAAAGCAGGGGTAAGCCCCTCTGTCCAGGCTTACCTGTCCTGCTTTTTTGCTTTCTTTGTTTTCCCATTTTTCAACTTTCCCTTTTAAAAGCCTTTCCCCGCCACCTTCCCCCACTGCCCTTGGGGTTGTTTTTGTTTTTTTGGGTAGTGAGGAGTGCAGGTAAAAAAGGCAAAAACACCAAGCAGTTGGAACAATGAGTTTTGCATTTACCCGACTAACCACCCACAACTAGGGGCCCAAGCCTTTAAAGCGGTTCCTACTTGGTCCTAGACCCCGTCACAGCCTGATAAACTAACAAACCCCTAAAGATAGAAAAAAGGAAAGTTTAATCCCCCCCGGGAAAGCAAAAACCCCAAAGATAATAAAACCCCCAAACATTTTAATGGCGGTTAGACAAAAACGAAATCCCGACACAGAAAAAAAAATTATGAGAAAACCCGCTGGGGCCCAAAAACTAACTAAATAAAAAGGATGGGAAGGGGAACTTACTAAACCCCCAAAAACCCCTAAAAAAGGCCCCAAACTCTACTTTTCAAAAACACCTGAGATCACACCCCCTCTTCCACCAAAATTTATTTTCTCGGGGTTGTAACAAAATAAAAACAGCACCACTGAAAAAACGGGAAAAAGCAAAAGTACAAACATCATTGGGCTGAACAAAACGAGAGGGCAAACCCCCCCGGGGGGGACCCGGGAAGGGGCCCCCACAAAAGTGCAGGAAAAAATAAAAAAATATAGCAAAAAACACAAAAAAAAGAAAATGCCCCTTAAATTGTGAGCAGGAATCGGGAAAACACCCCAACAGGCACAAGGGAAACGGGAAAAAAGGATTCAGAACCAGAACAATTGATAAACCGGGCAACCCTGAGGGGAAGGTGACCCCTTTATATAAGACCAATCATAACCCCTGATTCCCAGTCCTCACAATCTTCACTGGACAGACTAGCACCCGCTTGTAACCACCAGAGGGAGCCCCTGCTCAAAAATCATCTCAAAACCCCTTCACAACAGAACCCCCCCCCTTGGGGGAGGGGTTTCCCCGGGAAACCCCAAATTTTAGGCAACCCGGGCGGTCAGATAATTCATGATACCCCACGGGAAAAATCTCCTAGCATTTGGAAAGTCCCCAAGCAAACACCCAAAGAAATTTTCTTCCTGACCTTTAAACCCCTCCATTTAAAACCCAAAAACTGGAAATTTTTCCCCTAAAAAAACGAGAATCTAATATTTTCCCAAACCCCATAAATCCCCCGATTGCCCTCAACCAAAAAAGGGTCAGGAGGGCCCGCAGCAGGAAACCCCTGGGTCAAAAAAACCCTTCAAAAAGGGCTTGGGAAACCGTTTTTGGGTCTTTAAAAGTCCCTGGAAAAAACAAACGAAAAGAAACAGGATTAAAAATCCCTGAACTTTTAAGGTCCCAATGAACCTAGGCTTAAATTTAGGGGATGCCCACTCTCATAGGAATATTCTTTGAGGACAACCAGACCAAGTCCCCCCCTTTAAAACCGAGGACCCTCGTTTCCTATGACGGGTTTGCAAACCTCGGGCCCCCTCCTGAAAGGGACAAAAACCCCTCCACACCCGGGCCCAAATCTGTTTTCAAAACGCCCCACAACAGAAATCAAAACCCCCTGGCCCCAAAGCCTCCGTCGTCCCGAAAAAATCGAGGGGGGAAGCCCAGAATTACAAAAAAAAGGGGACATTTAAAGTGGGGAGAGCTAGCCCTATATTAAGACAAAATCAGCCAAAAAGGGAAAAAAAAAGGGGCCCAGTCTTTCCCGATCCCGGGAGACAAAAAAGCATCTTTAAAAAATTCCCCAATGTCTGGGTTTTTTTCTCTCATTTTTTACCATTGGCAAGGGTGAAATCCCAGGAGAAAGACAAATTTAACACCCATTTTTGAAAAAAAGTCCCCAAAAACTGGAAAACCCAAAATGGACTCCTTCCCGTCAAAACACAATTTTTTTCAGGAATGCCGTGTAAACGAACCACGTGCGAAAGGGAAAAAACGGCAAAACCCAAAAAAAGGAGGGGAAGGGAACTTTGGTAAAAGGCACAAATGTATCATTTTGGAAAAACCCTTTACAAAATTTCCCAATGGTGGTCATTCTCGGGGAAAAAGGGAAAGGGCGGGAAAAGAAATCCATAGGAAAAAGGGTCCATGGGCCCTTTTTCACAGGGAATGGCATCAACCCAAACCCCTAAGCGAGAGCAAGGCTTTTGGGGCGAGAGCAATCCCCCAGGACGCACAAATTTCCCCGACATCACGAGACAAGGTAGGCCAAACCAAAAAGGGCCCACAAAACCCAATTTTCTGGAACCAAAAAATTTCCCGGGGTGCCCACCAATGCGGAACAATGAATCTCCCGACATCACACTCTTTTTCCCCCTGGTCCGGGACAAACAATTTTCCAACGGGCAGCGCTCGGGCCTATCCTCCTACACCCCTCCAACAATCTCAAATTGGGCCCAGATGGCGGAAAAAAAACTACACCCTTTTTTCAAAATAACAGATGGATCAGATAACCAGGGGGAATTTCCCCAAGGAAACTCCTGAGAGGGCAAACCGCCTTAACATTCCCTTTGTGCCAGGGAAAAAAGGAAACCAAAAATTTAAAAAGTGTGAAAAACCAAGGGCCCCCCTGGCCTGTCCTAGGATTGAGTCGCTTGGCAATTCCCCGAAGACCCGATTCTTTTGGGCCTAAGGACCCCACCCCCCTGATGTTTTTGGGGGTCCCCCCACCAATTCCCCCCACTTTTTTCAAAAGCCCCCTTCAAAAGGCCCCAAAAACTCCCGATTAAACCCCCCAAATTAAAAGTTTAGTAGGAGAAAATTTTTGAGAGAAAAAAGGGAAAAAGGTTACTTTTTTGAGGGCTCTGATCTTTTTGGGGAAAAAAACGGCACCCGCCCCAATTTCAGAGGGATCAAACCCCCCCCCCGAAATGGCAAGAAAAAATTTAGGGTGCCGTAGAACAGGAGCAAAAGTGAATCTCTGCTTTAAATTTCCCGAAATGCAGAGACTGCCCCCAGGGCCAATTCAAACCCCATCAAACCCTTTTTGGTCAAAACATTTTGGGGTTTTTTAAAAAAAATAACCGAGAAAAAACCAATAAATTTTTCGATAAAAATTGGGAAAAACCCCAAAAACCTCTAAAGCCTTTTTTAATATTGGCCCCAAACACAGATGCCTTAACCTTGAAACCCCGGATCCATTTTAATAACAATTGGGGGGCAAAATGAATCCCAGAAATGAGATCCTCTTAGTCAAAAAACACTTTTATCCCCCTTTACATACAAGCATTTCTCTTTCCCCAAAACGGGGAAAACAGTTTTGAACATGTTTTTTACATGAAGTCCCCTCATTAGAAAAAACAAGAAATCAACCAAATAAACAATCAAAATTTTCCCCCAAAATCCCCGAAAATTCATTCCTGAAGGGCTGGGAAAACGGAAAGGGGGCATTAGTGAGCCAAAGGGGATCCAGGGATTCAAAATGCCCTTTTAGGGTATTTGGGAAAAGCCCCTTCCATCACCCCGGGTTTAAAGCAATAAGGTTATTAAAGCCCCCCCGGGGGTTTAAGCTTGGTAACCCCAATAGCGTTTTTCACCCTGGAAAAACAGGTCAAAATCAAGGGTAACGGGATTGATATTTCACAGTTAAAATTGTTCAAGAGCATAAATCAATACAAAGGCCTTAAAGAACCATCCTTTTTGGGCCCCAAAGAAAAAACCGGCACCTAAGGGGAAGAGGAAGGGCCCGATAAACCCCTTTTCCCCCCGAATTTCCCTTTATATAAACCGCAAAGCCCTTTAAAGTTCAGGTACAGACAAGTTTAAAAAAGGGGACCCCTTTTGGGGAATTTAACCCACCCGGCACTAAATTTAATAGCCAGGGCATAGCTCCCCATGGGGGGGCAAGGATGCAGATTTAAATTTCGCCAAAAAACATCAAAAAATCAAAACAAAAAATCCCGGAAATCCTGAACCTGGGGGGGGGCAAAAAAACAAGGGGTTTTTTGGGATTAAAACATTGGGGACCCCAAACCCGGTTACAACACAGATTTCCAATTTCCCAAAAAAGGATTATGGAAAAAGTAAAACCAAAGGGAAAACCCCCGCACGATAAAGTCATGCAGATTATACAAAAACCAAAAAAATTTTCAGCACCCTGGGGATCAGGGTTTAACCCTCATTATCACCTGAGTTTAAAAACCCGGGTTTTTTCTCACCAAAGGGGTTTGAATCGAACCCCAGTAGGGAAAAGACTTCTGTAGGGGTATCAAAGGGAAATTTCCCAAAAAGTTTTGCCAAAAACCCAAAACCATCAGGGTTTAAAAGCTGCCCAAAATCAACGAAAGCCTGAGCAAAAAAAAGGACAGAGAGAGCATACAAGTGAAAGTTAATAAAACTTAGTCTGAAAATTTCCCAAGACAACTGAGCGTGCAAAACTCTTTCCCCCCTTAGGGCAACTGAAATAGCTGAGGGCTTTCCCCCAGGGAGAAAACATAAAAACCCCTTCGCTTTCGAAAAATCATGACGCTGTGCCCCAACAAAAACCCCTCTATCACACTGGGGAGGGGTTCAGAACTGGTTCACAAAAGGGAAACCAAATTAAAACGCATACTTCTCCGCTCACGCAAACGTCTTCAATTTGAATCGCAATTTAAATAGAATCAATTTAGACCCCGAGGGGGAAAAGGGGAAACCCCACCAAAAAAATCCTTTACAATTTTCAGACAGAAACCCCTTTCCCGGGAAAAAGGGTGCCAAAGGGGTTTTCAATTTCCCTTTGGGCAGGACGGCCCCCCCTAAAGGGTTTTCTGAAAAGGGAAAACCCAGCGTCATCCAAACCCCTATTTAAAAAGCCAACAAGGCTTTTTCAGCTTGTCAGTGACATTAGGCTCAAACGTACAAAAAACCCCAAGGCCCGAAAAAAAAAGCAACAACATCACTAAAAAAAGGATCCCCAGGTATCAGGGAAAAAAACCCCAAATTTTGAGGGCGGCCCCCCGAAAGGGGAAGAGAAATTTAACCTGCTGCGGTGCGCTCCCCGAGGACTTAGGTTTTTAAGGGAAAAAACAATTTAAAAACCCAGTTTTGGTAATTAGCATGGAAGCAATTTTAAGCCAGTCATACGCGCGATGGGAGGTAATTTTGAACCCCTTCCCTTAAAAAAAAATCCTCAAAGTCCCCAGAAAAAGGGGGTAAGGTTCTAGGCAAGACCCCCCGATGACCCTTTATGAGTTATATTGGAAATTACCCCTGGTTATCTCTCTGGTTGCCAATTAATAATGGGGTTTTGTTTAGTTAACAAGGAAAATTTCCCAACCAATAGGGGTGGGGAAAGGGCCCCCCAACAATAAAAAAGAAAAAAGTTCTTTTGTATTGCCCCCCCTCGAAGTCTATGTAGAAAGGCTTGCACAAAGCTACCTTGGAGAGGCTGGGGTCATAGAAAATATAGGGATGGTTTGGCCAATACACCGTTGAACCCTTTACCTGGGGAAACCCGGGTCCACGATTAGCGGGCCCCCCTATTAGAAAAACAGAAAAATCTTTCATTTCTCGTACCTACACCCCTCCCCTGGTTCGAGAAATGAGACGGACTTGGGGAGAAAAACATACCCCGATTGTCGTCCCAACAACCTGGGGTCAAAAGTTTTCCGGCGATCCTTGCTAGAAAGTACGGATGGACACCCCCCAAAAAAAATGTCCCCTTTTTCCCCGGGGAAGTAACACTTTCCCGTCTTGCGGCGACCCCCGATCCTCCCGAAACGATGTTCCCCCAACTGCATAGGTCCCCGAAAACCAGGGGAACCTCAAATTTTTAAGGGATATAGTAGAAGGTGGAGTATGCGGGGGCGGATTACCCCGCATCCCGAAACCGTCTATCAAAGCGAATAGCAAGGGTAGCGGCCTCCAGTGCGGGGGAGAATCATACTGAGCAAATCTTTTAATTTTTCGATAATCCTTGAAAAAATGGTCTAAAAGGGGGTATTCACTGGTATTTTGGCCCCTTCGGAAACAGAAGAAAATTCCCCCCGGCGATCTCCCTGCTGTACTTACGTACTTATTTAGCAAAGGGGGACCCCACGGGTTCATTAAACCGAAGGGCTGTAAAAAAACGATTTTTGGTGGAGGCCCGGGGGGGTCCCGGGGGAAAAGGAAGAGGATGAGGGTTTGTAAGAGCGGATGACAATTTCCCCCCCCTGATTTCACCCCCGAGACGAGGCGTACGAAAATTAATTTACATGCCTCCCGGAGGTAAAAATTTATCCGCCCAAGTGGACTGTCGGGGGAATACTTTTTGGTTCGATTGGTTTTCTCCCCGGGGGGACAAAATTGGGGTTTTCGTCCCTAACTCCTGGAAAACTTGCAATGGAGTAATGGGCTATGGTCCCTGGTAGTGGGGGGAGAATCTTTTAGTTGGTCGGTGAAAAAGTCACGAGTATAACAGATATTTTATGATGTAAATATATCTAATGTAAACATACTATATTTCCCATAATAGAAATTAAAATGTTTTATAGTATCTGCCAGTGTTTACCCGACTAAAACCTAGTATTTTGGGTCTTACTGTGTAGTGTAGCTGTTCAGGATGAGGGGGACCGGGGTTATGTGACCCCGAATGGGGGTCTGACTAGTCCCTTATGGAGGTTGTTAAAGGTACAGAGGTAGGGCCAGCGTAAAAAAAAAAAAAAAAAAAAAAAAAAAAAAAAAAAAAAAAAAAAAAAAAAAAAAAAAAAAAAAAAAAAAAAAAAAAAAAAAAAAAAAAAAAAAAAAAAAAAAAAAAAAAAAAAAAAAAAAAAAAAAAAAAAAAAAAAAAAAAAAAAAAAAAAAAAAAAAAAAAAAAAAAAAAAAAAAAAAAAAAAAAAAAAAAAAAAAAAAAAAAAAAAAAAAAAAAAAAAAAAAAAAAAAAAAAAAAAAAAAAAAAAAAAAAAAAAAAAAAAAAAAAAAAAAAAAAAAAAAAAAAAAAAAAAAAAAAAAAAAAAAAAAAAAAAAAAAAAAAAAAAAAAAAAAAAAAAAAAAAAAAAAAAAAAAAAAAAAAAAAAAAAAAAAAAAAAAAAAAAAAAAAAAAAAAAAAAAAAAAAAAAAAAAAAAAAAAAAAAAAAAAAAAAAAAAAAAAAAAAAAAAAAAAAAAAAAAAAAAAAAAAAAAAAAAAAAAAAAAAAAAAAAAAAAAAAAAAAAAAAAAAAAAAAAAAAAAAAAAAAAAAAAAAAAAAAAAAAAAAAAAAAAAAAAAAAAAAAAAAAAAAAAAAAAAAAAAAAAAAAAAAAAAAAAAAAAAAAAAAAAAAAAAAAAAAAAAAAAAAAAAAAAAAAAAAAAAAAAAAAAAAAAAAAAAAAAAAAAAAAAAAAAAAAAAAAAAAAAAAAAAAAAAAAAAAAAAAAAAAAAAAAAAAAAAAAAAAAAAAAAAAAAAAAAAAAAAAAAAAAAAAAAAAAAAAAAAAAAAAAAAAAAAAAAAAAAAAAAAAAAAAAAAAAAAAAAAAAAAAAAAAAAAAAAAAAAAAAAAAAAAAAAAAAAAAAAAAAAAAAAAAAAAAAAAAAAAAAAAAAAAAAAAAAAAAAAAAAAAAAAAAAAAAAAAAAAAAAAAAAAAAAAAAAAAAAAAAAAAAAAAAAAAAAAAAAAAAAAAAAAAAAAAAAAAAAAAAAAAAAAAAAAAAAAAAAAAAAAAAAAAAAAAAAAAAAAAAAAAAAAAAAAAAAAAAAAAAAAAAAAAAAAAAAAAAAAAAAAAAAAAAAAAAAAAAAAAAAAAAAAAAAAAAAAAAAAAAAAAAAAAAAAAAAAAAAAAAAAAAAAAAAAAAAAAAAAAAAAAAAAAAAAAAAAAAAAAAAAAAAAAAAAAAAAAAAAAAAAAAAAAAAAAAAAAAAAAAAAAAAAAAAAAAAAAAAAAAAAAAAAAAAAAAAAAAAAAAAAAAAAAAAAAAAAAAAAAAAAAAAAAAAAAAAAAAAAAAAAAAAAAAAAAAAAAAAAAAAAAAAAAAAAAAAAAAAAAAAAAAAAAAAAAAAAAAAAAAAAAAAAAAAAAAAAAAAAAAAAAAAAAAAAAAAAAAAAAAAAAAAAAAAAAAAAAAAAAAAAAAAAAAAAAAAAAAAAAAAAAAAAAAAAAAAAAAAAAAAAAAAAAAAAAAAAAAAAAAAAAAAAAAAAAAAAAAAAAAAAAAAAAAAAAAAAAAAAAAAAAAAAAAAAAAAAAAAAAAAAAAAAAAAAAAAAAAAAAAAAAAAAAAAAAAAAAAAAAAAAAAAAAAAAAAAAAAAAAAAAAAAAAAAAAAAAAAAAAAAAAAAAAAAAAAAAAAAAAAAAAAAAAAAAAAAAAAAAAAAAAAAAAAAAAAAAAAAAAAAAAAAAAAAAAAAAAAAAAAAAAAAAAAAAAAAAAAAAAAAAAAAAAAAAAAAAAAAAAAAAAAAAAAAAAAAAAAAAAAAAAAAAAAAAAAAAAAAAAAAAAAAAAAAAAAAAAAAAAAAAAAAAAAAAAAAAAAAAAAAAAAAAAAAACCCCCCCCCCCCCCCCCCCCCCCCCCCCCCCCCCCCCCCCCCCCCCCCCCCCCCCCCCCCCCCCCCCCCCCCCCCCCCCCCCCCCCCCCCCCCCCCCCCCCCCCCCCCCCCCCCCCCCCCCCCCCCCCCCCCCCCCCCCCCCCCCCCCCCCCCCCCCCCCCCCCCCCCCCCCCCCCCCCCCCCCCCCCCCCCCCCCCCCCCCCCCCCCCCCCCCCCCCCCCCCCCCCCCCCCCCCCCCCCCCCCCCCCCCCCCCCCCCCCCCCCCCCCCCCCCCCCCCCCCCCCCCCCCCCCCCCCCCCCCCCCCCCCCCCCCCCCCCCCCCCCCCCCCCCCCCCCCCCCCCCCCCCCCCCCCCCCCCCCCCCCCCCCCCCCCCCCCCCCCCCCCCCCCCCCCCCCCCCCCCCCCCCCCCCCCCCCCCCCCCCCCCCCCCCCCCCCCCCCCCCCCCCCCCCCCCCCCCCCCCCCCCCCCCCCCCCCCCCCCCCCCCCCCCCCCCCCCCCCCCCCCCCCCCCCCCCCCCCCCCCCCCCCCCCCCCCCCCCCCCCCCCCCCCCCCCCCCCCCCCCCCCCCCCCCCCCCCCCCCCCCCCCCCCCCCCCCCCCCCCCCCCCCCCCCCCCCCCCCCCCCCCCCCCCCCCCCCCCCCCCCCCCCCCCCCCCCCCCCCCCCCCCCCCCCCCCCCCCCCCCCCCCCCCCCCCCCCCCCCCCCCCCCCCCCCCCCCCCCCCCCCCCCCCCCCCCCCCCCCCCCCCCCCCCCCCCCCCCCCCCCCCCCCCCCCCCCCCCCCCCCCCCCCCCCCCCCCCCCCCCCCCCCCCCCCCCCCCCCCCCCCCCCCCCCCCCCCCCCCCCCCCCCCCCCCCCCCCCCCCCCCCCCCCCCAACTGGTTACAGACACAGATTTCCAATCCAAAACAGGATTATGAGACTGTAACCAAGGAAAACCCAGCACGATAATGTCATGCAGATTATACAGAACCAAAAATTTGCAGCACTCCTGGTGATCAGGTTCAACCCTCATTATCACCTGAGTAGAAAACTGGGGTTTATTCTCAGCCAAAGGGGTAGAATCGATCCCCAGTAGGGGAATAGACTTCTGTAGGGGTATCAAGGGAAATCCAAAACGTTTAGCAAAATCATAATCCATCAGGTTAATAGCTGCTCCAGAGTCAACGAAAGCCTGAGCAGAAAATGAGGACAGAGAGAGCATATCAGAGTGACAGTTAATAAAAACTTAGTCTGAACACTACCCAAGACAACTGAGCGTGCAAAACGTCTTCCCCGCTTAGGGCAGACTGAAATAGCATGAGAGGCATCACCACAGTAGAAACATAACCCATTGCGCTTTCGAAACTCATGACGCTGTGCCCCAGACACCACTCTATCACACTGCAGGGGTTCAGAAGCTGGTTCACAAGGCAACACCATTCCACGCATACTTCTCCGCTCACGCAAACGTCTGTCAATTTGAATCGCTAATGACATAGAATCATTGAGACCAGAGGGAACAGGGAATCCCACCATAACATCCTTTACATTATCAGACAGACCCTTCCGGAAAAGGGCTGCCAAAGCGTCGTCATTCCATTTGGTCAGGACTGCCCACCTACGGAATCTCTGACAGTATAACTCAGCGTCATCAAGCCCCTGATTTAATGCCAACAAGGCTTTTTCAGCTTGATCAGTGACATTAGGCTCATCGTACAATAACCCCAAGGCCTGAAAAAACGCATCAACATCACTCAAAACAGGATCCCCAGGTATCAGGGAAAAAGCCCAATTCTGAGGATCGCCGCGCAGGAGAGAGATGATAATTTGAACCTGCTGCGCTGCGCTCCTGAGGACTTAGGTTTTAAGGCAAAAAACAATTTACAATTATTTTTGAAATTCTGAAACTTAGCTCGATCCCTAAAAACAAATCTGGCATGGGAATCCTAGGTTCCACAACAGGCAACCTAGCAAGATAGGTAGCAATACTCTGAACCTCAGTGGCAAGCTGATCCACACGGCCAGACAACTGTGCAAACTCCATTGAGAGAAAAGATCCTCCCCAGCACCCAGAGATACAGAGGGAAAAAAAAAAAAAAAATGCAACAAACAGAAAAATATCTCTGACAACTCTGACAACCTTTTTTCTTTCACAATATTTTTTCCCTTCTGTGAGTACCATACAATTTTCAATTTTTAGGCCGGTGATACTGTTATGTTTCGGTAGCTGAGGAGTGCAGGTAAAAAAGGCAATACACCAGAGCAGTTGGAATCTATGAGATTGCAGCACCCTGACTAACCACCACAACTAGAGGCAGCCGTGGAGCGTTCCTACGTTGGTCCTAGACGCCTCGTCACAGCCTGAGAAACTAACTACACCTAAAGATAGAAATAGGAAAGCTATCTGCCCCGGAGCAGAACCCCAAAGATAATAGAAAGCCCCCAAACATGTAATGGCGGTTAGACAAGACGAAATACTGACACAGAAAGAAAATAGTATGAGCAAACGCTGGGGCCAAAACTAACTAAATAGAAAAGGATAGGAAGGGTACTTACTGCAATCCCAGAAAACCCTGAAAGGCACCAACTCTACTAATTTCAAAAACACCTGAGATCACACAACCTCTTCCACCTAAATTAGTTCTCTGGTGTAACAAAATCAAAACAGCAGCCACTGAAAAAACTGGAAAAAGCAAAAGTACAAACATCAGTGGCTGAACAAAACTGAGAGGGCAGAAGCCCCCGGAGGGGACCCTGAAGGCCCCCACAGAAGTGCAGGACAAAATGCAAAAATATAGCACAAACACAAAAGAAGAAAATGTCTTATCTGTGAGCAGGAGATGCAGACACGACACAGCAGGCTACAAGGGAAACAGGAATAAAGGATTCAGACCAGAACAATTGATCACCGGCAACCCTGATGGGAAGGTGACTCCCTTATATAAGACCAATCAGTAACACCTGATTCCCAGTCCTCACAATCTTCACTGGACAGACTAGCACCGCTTGTAACCACCAGAGGGAGCCTCTGCTCAGAACTCATCTCAAACCCATTCACAACAGGTTATGTGTGTGGAAGGCTTGCTCTACCCCTAAAGGGTATGCCACACTAAACAGCGTCGCTAACGAGATCGCTAAAAAACGTCACTATTTAGCGATCTCGTTAGTGACGCCTGTGTGTGTGGCATGTACTAGCGACGTGGCCCCTGCTGTGCCCCTGCTGTGATCTCGTTCATCGTTCACATCGTTCTGGACCCTATTTTTATCATTGGCGTCCCGCTGGTGAGCATATATCGCTGAGTGTGGCACCTTTTTGTTAGCGATGTGCGGTGTTTTTGTACCGCCAAAGTCGTTAAGGAGATCGCTAACCGCGATAGCGTCCTTAACAACATCGCTAAATTAGGCAGCTACTAGCGATATTATAACAATCACGCTAGCGATCTCATTAGTATGCGACGTTAACGAGATCGCTAGCGGGATTGTTTAGTGTGGCAGTACCTTAAGGAAGTCAGTATCTCTTGTAGGACCCCCCTATCATGCTTTATCACCTCAGGAATCCCAAACCTGCAGACAACCTCAGCTAGGAGTTTCTTTCCTTTCTTCTGTATTTTTCGCAGTAGCCTTACTTACCAGATATGCCTCTGCCCATCCAGGTCAATGCAAACCAACCTATGTAGTCTATTTGTAGCCTTTGGAAAGGGTACTGACTTTTGGGTGTGCTCTTCTTAGGTGTTTTTACAACTGGGCCTACATTGTGCTGAGCACACACTAGGTATGACTGGACATAATTTGCTGCCAAGGTCCCAAATCCGGGTGCCACCCGGGTTGTCTTTACCAGATCATACATAGCCATTTTGAAATGTTGGTTGGGCCCTGCACCAGCTCAGTCATCTGGGGATACAACGTCTCAGGGGGGCGAGCTCTTCTCTCCTTTTGCCATAGCCTATCTTCCCTGCACTCTGCTCCCAGATCTGACCACTTTTTCTTCTCCTCCTCCCCAAATTATGACTGAAGCTTGAGAAGAATCGTAAGACTTATCGGCCCTGTTGACTCTGGTTGAGCTGATTGGGTTAGGACCTTGAAATCCGAGGGGTCCTTCAGAGCTGTCTCTTTAGCTGCCTGATCTGCTAGTGCATTACCCTTAGCCTGTGGTATTTTGTGAACACCAAATCATAAATAACTATGCGAGGCCAAAGTTAAACTATAACAATTAGTGTGCCAACCTCCACTGTCAGGAAGGGAGAGAATCTAGGGAGAGGTAGGGACCCATTAGGTCTAGATATCTACCTCCTGTAATTATTTGGGTGATCCTGGATACCACCCAAACACCCCAGAATACTTGTCTCTATATGTGTTGTTGGTTACTATCTCTTTATGCTTTTAGAAAAAAGAAATAAAAGTTAATTTCTAGGGGTCAATTTTTTCCATTTGATTATGACCACCTTGTGAGGTTTTGTCAGTGCTTCGATCAGTTCCATAACTGCCTGCATATTTTTAATGGATTTTCTCATTGCTATGAGGAAAGATCTAGTTTTCCATATGGGTCCATAGTCATTTGCTATGCCTAATCCATATCTATCTGCATGAATGCTATCAGTGTGATCAGTAGTTAGTGCGCAACCTACAGCATGGGCCTTCATCCTTGCTTCCTGTGCAGATACAGTATGTGTGCTGGGAGTGGCCTTGCTTGTATGACTGCGTGTTCCGAAGTGATTGCATAACCTGTGTCGTAGCAGTTTGCATTCTGATCCAAAGTTAGATATGCCAGATCACGAGTGAGGCCGAATTAGGAGTTTATGCCCTTCATTGACAAGCGCTTGGAGACAAAGAAGACTGCACACATATTCTGTGAACATGTCACTTTATCTGATATAATAAAACACAAGGCAGTAATTTATGCCATTTACAGCAAATATGATTCTATGCAGCTCATGCAGCCCCCACCGTCACCTCAGGGTCATACTTTATTTACCATATACCCAGAATATGTTGTAGTAGACTATTTAGACCATATATGATAAGAAGCATTGTTGACCTTTACAGAGGAGACTGACAGACTGCTGTCTCATGGGAATAAATTCTAGCAATAAAAGGCAACTGAAGTATTAAAGGCGTTTAAAGGCTAACCATTAACCCTTCTATATCAATTTCCCCCTTTTGTAAATGGTATAACCTTTGCCACGGGGTCAGCTGATGTCCACAAAGGAGCTATTCTCTCATGGGTCTAGTACCCATAAGGGGGCTTCCTACCTGCTTCGCCCATCCACCCTCAGTGTGGACACTCAGTTCTCCGTCAGCAATGGCTATCTGGGGTCTGTGATACACTACAGAAGGTTCAGCCTTAAAAATTTTTTTCCACACTTACATTATTATTATTCAGTAGCTTAAGTAGTACATATATTAGCGCTTTTACGGCTACCTAAAGCAATAAGCAAAGCAACAAAATTTGCATACAAGTCTATACAATACCAGAAATCCACCCTGCTAGACCACTAAATCAGTTGGCTGGATTTAAAAAGGAGTCTCTGTATTGTATTAGGTTCATTAAGAACCTCAATGAACCTGGAAAATCTGAGTCCATTCTCATTGTGTATGCAGCGTGGTATTAATACCTTCCATGGCTCCAGAGGCAAGGCTAAGTACGGCATAGTCCTTGCAGATACTGGACTGTGTGTACCGATCCAACAGTCTTTCGATTTCTGTCCTTCCATGTCCTTTATAAGAAGAACATGATGTCGAATAAGTTTGTTATTCCAGTCAACCTTTAAGAGTTTCTCCTGTGTCTCTGTAAAGTGCAGTACTCCTGTCACTGCCAGCAAGGTGATTAATTCATTCTGCTGTTGAAAGGACCTTCTTGCAGTGACTGGCGTGGATCCAGGTGGGCTTTCCCTCAAGTTTTACTGAGGTGGATGTGGTCAGCTGGACTTGGAAGGGGCTGTCAAATCGTGGGTCTAGGCTCCTTCTCACGTGTCTGCGTATAACCACCCAATCGCCTGGATTCAACTGATGCACATCTGCACTTTCATTAGGATCTGGAATGGATGAGAACACATATTTATACACCACATTAAGTCTTTCCTGTAAGGCCTGGACATAGGCTGTCATAGAACCGAGTTGCATTTGTAGCACCTGTGGGAAGTACAGACCCGTCTTTGGTGCACTACCAAACAGGACTTCAAAAGGAGACAACCCTGTTTTCCTATTTGGAGTGTGTCTGACTGAAAAGAGTGCAAGAGGCAAGCACTCTACCCAGCTTTTTTCTGTCTCTGCCATGGCCTTTTGAATTTTCAGTTTAAGTGTCCCATTTAGTCTTTCCACTTTCCCACTACTTTGAGGCCTATATGGTGTATGAAATGCTTGCTGTAGACCCAGGGCCTGCATGACTTCCCTCATTATTTCTCCTCTAAAGTGTGTACCCCAATCACTTTCTATTGTCTCTGGGACACCATACTTGCAGATCAGTACTTTCATCAGTTTGTCTGCAGTTGTTTTAGCATTTGCACATTTTACTGGATAGTAGTGTTGAGCGATACTTTCCGATATTGGGAAATATTGGATCGGATTGGATCGGACCAATACTCAGAAAGTATCGGATATCGCCGATTCCGATACCGGAAATCAATGCAAGTCAATGGGACAGAAATATCGGAATTAAAATAAACCCTTTCTTTCCTTGTAGGTTAATTCTATATGAAGGAAAACAACTAAGAATAATGTAGAATGTATTGGGGGAGGTGGAGGAGACATTAAAGGCATAGAGGTTTAGCCCAATCAAATGGAATAGCAGGAATACATTTTTTTTTAAGACGTTCGGAGTTACAAAGAAATTGACTATGTTGTTAACCTTTTTTATATTTTGGCACATGTGTATGTTTCACTACTTCCATGCTCTTCACCTTCTTTTTTACTAGCTCATACTTTCTCCTTCATGATCCTCAGCAGCAGCATTTTTTTCATCAACTTCTTCACCTTATTTATCTTCTTCTTCAACTTCTTCCTATTATTCTTTTTTTTACATTCTTCATATTCTTCTTATTCAACTATTATTCTTCATATTCTACTTCATCTTCTTCCTATTCATCTTCATCATATTCTTATTTGTGACAGGCATTCCTGTAGTAGTGGTCTATAAAAGTTTGAAGATTACACCTTCCGTTTTTCCTGTCGCAAAAGATTTACAACAGGATTTGTCCACGTTCAGTTTTGCCTGCAGCAGCAGGCATTTTCCAGGGGCACCATGAGGAGGAACGGACTCACCCCCATACACTGCTTAGTCTTCTTCTGCTTATAATTTAGATCATATATTTTGCTCTGTGTTTTGGTCTTATGCTTAATGTTCTTCTGCTTTTTCATCTTCTGCTTTTTTTTCTTCTCCTTCTTGGTCTTCTGTCTCTTGTTGTTCTGTATCTTGGTGGTTGTCTTCATGTTCTTTGTCCTCTTGGTCATCTTCTTCTGGGTCATCTTTTTGGTCTTCTTTGGGGTGGTCTTCAGGCTCGTCGTATTCATGGTCGTCGTTGTCTTTGGGGTAGTCATCTTCTTCGGGGTGTTGTTCAGGGTCGTCGTCAGGGAGATCCAAAGTGATTACCAAACACCATTTCAAAAATCTTCAACTTGGAAATGTAGCAGAAGGTACAAGAAGGCTGAGTAACTGCTGAGAACCAGCTGACTGTCCTGGAACCCGGATGGGTAGTAGAAGGAACAAGAGCCAATGGCACTACCGAGGACCAGCTGACTGTGCTGGAACCCTGAGGGGCAGCAGAAGGAACAGAGCCAATGGCAGTACCGAGGACCAGCTCACGTTACTGGAACCCGGTTACTAAGCAGGAGGTACCTGTGCTAGAAAGCACTACCAAGGACCAGCAGACGTTGCTGGAACTCGGATACCGAGATGGAGGCACCTAGGCCAAAGGCACTGCCGAGAACCAGCTGACGGTACTGGAACCCGGATGGGAAGCATACGGTACCCATGAAAACCAAAGTTGCAAGGCCGCGAGCCGGCCGCAGTTACCAAATCACACAGTCCTACAGGGGGTGCTTGTCCTATTGATACTACGGAAACAGACTTTAGTTCCATATCCTGCAGCCCACATAGGAAACACCTAAACTGCAGGCACCATAGCGTCGGCTAACCCGACCGCAACACGACAGGACAACGTATTGGAGGCAAAGTGATGTTGACACTGCTCGGAAACAGCTGGCGTGCTGTAACCTGGCTGGGCAGGAGGGAGTACCCATGCCAAGGACACTTCTGAGCAGCAACTGGCGATGTTGGAGCCCAGGTATGAGAGTAGAAACAGAGTGGAGCCAGAGGCCTAATTGGAACAAGTTTAAAATCTGTACTTGTGTGAGTGTGGACAGAGCAGGAGACATTGCCGGCTACACAGCTGGGGATCAGCTGACATTACTGAACCCCAATAACACAGGAGCATATGTTGACTGTGCAGACGGCACTTCCGAGCAGCAACTGGCAGTGTTGGAGCCCAGGGATGAGAGTAGAAACAGAGTGGAGGCAGAGGCCTAATTGGAACAAGTTTAAAATCTGTACTTGAGTGAGTGTGGACAGAGCAGGAGACATTGCCGGCTACACAGCTGGGGATCAGCTGACATTACTGAACCCCAATAACACAGGAGCATATGTTGACTGTGCAGACGGCACTTCCGAGCAGCAACTGGCGGTGTTGGAGCCCAAGGATGAGAGTAGAAACAGAGTGGAGGCAGAGGCCTAATTGGAACAAGTTGAAAATCTGTACTTGTGTGAGTGTGGACAGAGCAGGAGACATTGCCGGCTACACAGCTGGGGATCAGCTGACATTACTGAACCCCAATAACACAGGAGCATATGTTGACTGTGCAGACGGCGCTTCCGAGCAGCAACTGGCAGTGTTGGAGCCCAGAGATGAGAGTAGAAACAGAGTGGAGGCAGAGGCCTAATTGGAACAAGTTGAAAATCTGTACTTGTGTGAGTGTGGACAGAGCAGGAGACATTGCTGGCTACACAGCTGGGAATCAGCTGACATTACTGAACCCCAATAACACAGGAGCTAGTGTTTTTCTCTGTGCATACAGCACTTCTGAGCAGCAACTGGCTGTGTTGGAGCCCAGAGTCAATCAGGGTGTAGGCTGAGGCCTAATTGGAGCAAGTATTATATCTGATGTAACTTGAATTTGGAGGGAGCAGGACTTATTGCTGGACACAGCTGGGGATCAGCTGGCGTTACTGAACCCCACTAACACAGGAGCTAGTGTTTTTCTCTGTGCATACAGCACTTCTGAGCAGCAACTGGCGGTGTTGGAGCCCAGGGTCAATTAGGGTGTAGGCTGAGGCCTAATTGGAGCAAGTATTTTATCTGCTGTGTTTTGAAATTGGATGGAGCAGGACAGATAGCCGGACACACAGCAGGGGAGCAGCTGGCTTTACTGAACCCCACTAACACAGGAGCTAGTGTTTTTCTCTGTGCATACAGCACTTCTGAGCAGCAGCTGGCGGTGTTGGAGCCAGGGTCAATCAGGGTGTAGGCTGAGGACTAATTGGAGCAAGTATTATATCTGATGTAACTTGAATTTGGAGGGAGCAGGACTTATTGCTGGACACAGCTGGGGATCAGCTGGCGTTACTGAACCCCACTAACACAGGAGCTAGTGTTTTTCTCTGTGCATACAGCACTTCTGAGCAGCAACTGGCGGTGTTGGAGCCCAGGGTCAATCAGGGTGTAGGCTGAGGCCTAATTGGAGCAAGTATTTTATCTGCTGTGTTTTGAAATTGGATGGAGCAGGACAGATAGCCGGACACACAGCAGGGGAGCAGCTGGCTTTACTGAACCCCACTAACACAGGAGCTAGTGTTTTTCTCTGTGCATACAGCACTTCTGAGCAGCAACTGGCGGTGTTGGAGCCCAGGGTCAATCAGGGTGTAGGCTGAGGACTAATTGGAGCAAGTATTATATCTGATGTAACTTGAATTTGGAGGGAGCAGGACTTATTGCTGGACACACAGCAGGGGATCAGCTGGCGTTACTGAACCCCACTAACACAGGAGCTAGTGTTTTTCTGAGCAGCAACTGGCGGTGTTGGAACCCAGGGTCAATCAGGATGTAGAAATCACATATAGAGTAGTTGCCTAGTTCCGTGGCACTTCAAAATGTATATACTCCAAACAAGAGAAACGGAAGCTTTACTACCATAAAATGATGAATTTTATTCCAAAATATTTAAATATAGTCATTTAAAATATAAGCGCATATATGCACATGCCGACAACAAAAAAAGCCTACATAGGGGTTCAAATGAATGCATACAAGTAGATTTCATAATCCATTAAGGCTGCCTGTAAGGTTCTTTGTCTCTTTTGACATGTTCCTTGAAACTCAGTTTTCCGTCGGCCATTTTGCTTTCTGTCTTTCTGCAGCTCTTGCCCTCAGTTAATATGGAGTTTCCAGTTTTCATGTTCCCGCCCTGATTCTCTCCCTCTTGCTTCTTAAGCAGCCTCAGCTGAACAATCAGTGCTCCTGAATCAAGCCTCAGTCAGCCTGTGACCTGACTCCTGGAAACCTAGGATTTTGGACTCCAGCTATTTCCTACTGAGGAACTTTGGAACACTTTTGGACTTTGGAAACCTGCTGTCTGGTGAATCCATGTTTGCAGAGGAATTACGGTACAGAGAAGAGATCCTGAACCTGCTTGGAGAGTTATTGTAGAGCTTGAAAGTTACTCTGGCCTGCTGTGTTCTCCTGCCTCTGTTCCTGCAAACTGTGTGACCTTTTCTGCATGCTTGTATGAAGTAATACAAGTCATTTCATATCAACCTATGTCTCATGTGTTTTCCTCGCACCCAAGCACAAGACGCTATAGGAACTGTACACTATACATGACAAGATTCAGGAGCCAATGTTTAGTGTCTGCTGGGTCTGGGAAAGCCGTGTCTGCTGTGACTGTGGATATCAGATGTCCGTTTAATACCTTCTGTGATGACAGTGGTTGTGACTTCTCACAACCATTCCAGCACTTCTGCCTTAAAAGATCTGGAAGATGGAGGCCCGCATAAAGGAGCTTTGCGGAGTGACTGATACAATCCTTGCAGATATACAGACTATAAAGACCCGTTTTGCAAGCCTACAGGACCTCACTAATCATAATTTGCAAGTGTTTGGACAAACTACTCAGGAATTACGAGCCAGGATTGAGGCTTTAGAGGAACGAGTCCAGGCTCCTGCCATAACCCCGAGTTCTGGGATCCCCAAGTTACCTCCTTTTCGTTTTGGCGGTGAACGTGAGAAATTCAGGGGATTTATTAACCAATGCAATCTATTTTTCTCTGCACATGCTTCACAATTTCCCACTGAACGATCCAAAGTGCTTACTATAATCATGTTGCTTTCCAATAAGGCTTTGATGTGGGCAAACCCTCTGATTGAGACTGAGGATGATTGTTTGAATCACCTTGATGCTTTTATTTCAGCCATGGGGCAGGTGTTTGATGACCCCAATCGAGGTGCAACAGCTGAAGCAGCCATGTTAACTTTGCGCCAAGGTAAGCGTTCAGTAGCCGAATATGCCTTGGATTTCAGGAGATGGGCTCTTGATACCACTTGGGACACTTCCGCCAAAAAATCTATTTTTCGGAAAGGGTTGTCTCCACTGATTAAGGATGAACTTGCTCGTGCCGACCCTCCCACTGCGTTAGGTGACTTTATTAACTATTGTATCCGTATTGATGCTCGTCTGACTGAACGCAGACAAGAGAGATGGTTCGAAAATAATCGCACTAACCTTTTCCTACCTCCCTCCTCAGCTAAGGAACCTTTGAGTAGGATCACAAGGGAACCAGAACCTGAACCCATGCAGGTGGACTCTTTACAAAGACGGGTTAGTGATGCACGCAAAGAACATCGTATAAAGGAAAATCTATGTTTTTACTGTGGTAAGTCAGGGCACTTCATTATAAACTGCCCCAGCCGTTCTCGTAAGACTACTGCAGCAGTCATTCACTGTGAGTGTTGCGAGAGGAGCTCTGTCATGTCCGAGCCTCAGACTCCAGAGAGATCTGCTGCAAGAGATCTTGATTTTTCTGACTTAAACTCTGTTAGTTCTGGGGACAATGACGGTATAAACGCTGCAATTTTTCAAGTTTCCTCAGCGGTGTCCCAGCTGAGTTGTAAAAGAAATAATTCTCATTGCTTCCTTTCCATCAAACTCTGGGTGGACTCAGTCTGGGTGTCTAGCTCTGCTATGATCGACTCAGGAGCAAGTGGAAATTTTATGGATATCTCCTTTGCTCTGAAACAGGGGATACGTTCAGTGAAGAAGGCTACTCCAGTACAGATGGAGACTGTGGATGGCTCCCTGCTGACCTCTGGACCAGTGGATCAGGAAACAGAGCCTTTGAGGGTCCTTATGGGTAAAGCTCATCAGGAGAAAATGTCTTTTATGCTTATCTCTTCTCCCCACTTTCCCATTATTCTAGGGCTACCATGGCTGCAGGCGCAGAATCCTACGATTAACTGGGAGACCAAGGAATTACACTTTCCGGAGAAACAGATGAGTCAAGAAGTTTCAGCTTGCTCTGTTCCTAAAGGAACTATGTCAGTCCCTGAACTACCAGCTGTATACCAGGACTATGTGGATTTATGTGACAAGAAGAACGCTGATCAGCTTCCTCCTCACCGTCCATATGATTGTCCAATCGAATTATTGCCTGGAGCCGAGATACCTTTTGGTAAGATCTACCCCCTAGCGGGGCCCGAGCTAAAAGCTTTGAAGGACTACATAGATGAAAATCTAGCCAAAGGCTTCATATGCCCCTCTTCATCTCCCGCAGGTGCACCCATCTTCTTTGTGAAGAAGAAAGATGGATCTCTGAGACCCTGCATAGACTATAGGGAACTCAATAAGGTTACTATTAGAAACCGTTATCCATTGCCTTTAATCCCTGAGTTGTTGGAGAGAGTGCGGCACGCCAAAATTTTCTCTAAACTGGATCTCCGTGGGGCCTATAACTTGGTCCGTATTAGACCTGGGGATGAATGGAAGACTGCATTCAGGTCACGCTATGGACACTTCGAATATCTAGTTATGCCTTTTGGTCTGAGTACCGCCCCAGCCACTTTCCAACACTTGGTGAATGACATCTTCAGGGATCTCCTAGATACATTTGTGGTGATTTATCTGGATGATATTCTAATTTTTTCTAACTCCACAGAGGAACATCATGGACATGTGAGAATGGTCTTAGAACGCCTAAGACAAAACCATCTCTACATCAAACTTGAAAAGTGTGAATTCCATAGGACCGAAATTCAATTTCTGGGGTATGTACTATCTACGCAAGGGATTAGTATGGATGGAAGCAAGACCCAAGCCATCAAGGATTGGCCAATTCCTAGAAATGTGAAGGAGGTGCAGCGCTTCATCGGGTTTGCCAACTTCTATAGACGTTTCATTAGGAATTTCTCTGAGGTAGTGTCACCTATCACCCAACTTACCCGGAAACAGTCTAGGTTCTCCTGGACCCCGCAAGCTCAGGAAGCATTTTCCTGTTTAAAGGATAAATTTACCACCGCACCTATCTTAGTACATCCCAACCCCGAGCTTGCCTTCATAATAGAGGTGGATGCTTCAGACTGTGCCGTTGGAGCTATACTCTCTCAGAGAACAGGTGAGAAGAATGTCTTGCATCCCTGTGCCTTCTTTTCCCAGCAGTTGTCTTCGGCTGAGAGGAACTACGATGTGGGCAATAGAGAATTGTTGGCCATTATTGCCGCCTTCAAGGAATGGAGACACCTTCTTCAGGGAGCTGCACAGCAAATAGTCGTCCTGACAGACCATCGTAACCTTGAATTTATCAGGTCGGCTAAGTGCCTGACTCCTCGCCAGGCTCGCTGGAATCTTTTCCTAAACCAATTTAATTTTGTAATTTCTTATAGACCAGGATCGCGCAATGGAAAGGCTGATGCACTCTCTAGGATTCATTCAGCAGAGACACGTCCACTTACTCCTACTAAGACTATTCTTCCTGACTCTAGATTCCTGGGAGTGATTCATAATCAAGACCTACTTAAGGACATCAAGGAAGCATACCATGCGGATTCTTTGTTGGCTCAACCCCCAAGGGACGTAAGTCTTGTCTTTAAGAATGGTGTGTGGATTCAGGGACAACGTCTGTATATACCTGAAACAGTCAGATTGAGAGTATTGCAACTCATCCACGATTCCAAGATAGCCGGGCATAGGGGAATTCTAAAGACACAAGAATTTCTTTCTGTTTCTTTTGGTGGCCCACTTACAGGAAAGATGTTTTAAACTATGTCACTTCATGTGAAGTCTGTGCAAGATGCAAAACACCTCGCTCCTCACCAACTGGTCTGTTACAACCTCTTCCCACCCCGTCCCGCCCGTGGGGATCCATTTCTATGGACTTCATTGTGGAGTTACCAACCTCTCAAGGGAAGAACACCATTCTAGTGGTGGTTGATCGTCTAACAAAGGCAGCTCATTTTATCCCTTGTGTCGGCTTACCCACTGCAAAACAGACATCAGACTTGATGATTAAGAATGTGTTTCGCTTACATGGAGTACCGGATGAGGTCATTTCGGATCGAGGGGTGCAATTCACTTCAAGGTTTTGGCAAAATTTCTGTGCCGCATTGGACATTAAAGTAAACCTTTCTTCTGCTTTTCATCCCCAGACTAATGGACAGACAGAACGAACCAATCAGACCCTGGAGCAGTATCTCCGCTGCTTTATCTGCCACCTACAAGATGATTGGATGGATCTACTTCCACTGGCTGAGTTCTCTTATAATAACTCTCAGAGCGCCTCCACTAAGCAGTCTCCTTTTTATTCCAATCTAGGTTATCATCCTAACATTCTTCCTCGATTTCCCATAGATACGCCCTTGCCGGCAGTGGCTGAAAGAATCACTTCTTTACAAAAGAATATGGATCTTCTAAAGGAAAATCTAGAATTGGCTCAGGAAAGGTACAAGAAAGCAGCAGATAAATTTCGTAAACCTGCACCAGCTTTCAAGGTAGGAGATTTGGTCTGGCTGTCAACCAGAAATCTTAAAATAAAGATTCCATCGTCTAAATTGGGACATAAGTACATTGGACCTTATAAGATCAGTAAGATTATAAGTGCTGTTGCTTGTCGTCTTCAACTGCCCAGAACTATGAGAATCCACCCTGTCTTTCATGTATCCCTACTAAAGGCTGCAACACCCAATACGTTTCCTGGACGCTCTTCTCCTTGCCCTGACCCAGTGCTGGTCGATGGTCAGGAAGAATTTATGGTGGAAAGGATTCTAGATTCCAGGTTGTACAGAAATCAGTTGCAATATTTAATTAAATGGCAGGGCTACCCAGTGGAGGACAACTCATGGGAACCAGTCAATAATGTAAATGCTCCTCGCCTGCTCCGCCAGTTTCATCAGAGGTACCCTGACAAGTCTGGTCTGAGGTCAACCGGAGGTTGTCCTTAAGGGGGAGTAATGTAAGGTTCTTTGTCTCTTTTGACATGTTCCTTGAAACTCAGTTTTCCGTCGGCCATTTTGCTTTCTGTCTTTCTGCAGCTCTTGCCCTCAGTTAATATGGAGTTTCCAGTTTTCATGTTCCCGCCCTGATTCTCTCCCTCTTGCTTCTTAAGCAGCCTCAGCTGAACAATCAGTGCTCCTGAATCAAGCGTCAGTCAGCCTGTGACCTGACTCCTGGAAACCTAGGATTTTGGACTCCAGCTATTTCCTACTGAGGAACTTTGGAACACTTTTGGACTTTGGAAACCTGCTGTCTGGTGAATCCATGTTTGCAGAGAAATTACGGTACAGAGAAGAGATCCTGAACCTGCTTGGAGAGTTATTGTAGAGCTTGAAAGTTACTCTGGCCTGCTGTGTTCTCCTGCCTCTGTTCCTGCAAACTGTGTGACCTTTTCTGCATGCTTGTATGAAGTAATACAAGTCATTTCATATCAACCTATGTCTCATGTGTTTTCCTCGCACCCAATCACAAGACGCTATAGGAACTGTACACTATACATGACACTGCCTAAGGAACGGTATGTACACGTGTAATATAGTCCAGACAATGTGTTATGTTCCGGTAGCTGAGGAGGACAGGAACAACAGCAGGGCAGCCGAACACCTGAGATGTTGGTAACTGATGGGTTGCAGATTCCTAAACTAACGACACAACTAGAGGTAGCCATGGAGCGTTCCTACGTTGATCCTAGACGCCTCGTCACAGCCTGAGAGATAACTACACCTAAAGGCAGAAAGATGAAAGCTATCTGCCCCGGAGCAGATCCCCAAAGAAAATAGGAAGCCCCCAAACATATAATGGAGGTGTAATACTATTGTAGGAACTCGAGGATTTTGATAGCGTGGGGCAATGAACAATCAGAGACGGGTTTTCTTGAATGCAAATAATGTATTTGTGAAACAGCAAAACACCCAAAAACAATATTCAAACAACCTGTAGTGACATGCAATGAAACGAGTCCATATATATATACACAAGTCCAGTTATATGAATCCGGATATATAAGTCCTTGAACCTCTATAGCGAGGGCGGTAAAGTTCTTACGACGGAGTCCTCACACAAATGTGACCACAAGGTAAGTCTGATGCAC
Source organism: Oophaga sylvatica (assembly GCA_033576555.1). NCBI lineage: Eukaryota > Metazoa > Chordata > Amphibia > Anura > Dendrobatidae > Oophaga > Oophaga sylvatica. The sequence goes on along the minus strand of JARQOD010000003.1, from coordinate 176,907,169 downwards.
AGGTAACGTGGCTGGATTTACACACTGCTGGTGTGTGAAGAGTCAGATCCAGGTATGCAGAAAACACAGGGAGGTCCAGGAACAAGTTAATCTCAGTTGTGGCTTAATTCAGTGAAGTCCAACAACAAGTTCATATGTCAGTAAGATTCCAGTAACAGCTCCAACAGCTCTCACCAGAGGTAGTGCACGAAGGGTTAAACAGCAACAGTTCAGAAACACAGTTCTTATCAGATGGAGTGAACCAAGGGTTAAATTCCCAAGTCAACAGGTTAGTGATAACACAGTATGTGCAACTTACATATGCAGAGAATGTCCAGAGCCATGGGTAGAAACTGCTGTGGCTGAGAAACACCTGAAGATAAGGTTATGCACTTTCCTGGTAAATACACAAAAGATCTGTGAGGAACAAAGCAGCTGGGTTGCAGGGAAACGGAAGCAGAATACTCCAGCAGGGAAGCCAGCACCTGAGCCGGGTTTTAAACAAACGAACAGGAAGTAGGGCACACAAAACAGCAAACTCCATTTTAACAAAGGGCAAAATCATTGACAAAGTTACCTAGAAAACCCGGAATACTGACATTACTCCCCCCCTAAAGACGGCCTCCGGACGGTCCTGGACCAGGCCTGTCCGGGTATCTCCGATGAAACTGAGCAATCTTCAGAGGCGCATTGATGTTACTTACTGGTTCCCAAGAATCATTTTCAGGAGAGTAACCTTGCCATCTAACTAGATACTGAAGCCGGTTTCTATGAAGTCTCGAATTAACAATGTCCTGTACCACGAATTGTTCTTCGCCATCAACCAACACTGGTGGAGGGGGAGGTACGATACGTCCCTGAAACGTGTTAGGAGAGACTGGTTTTAATAAGGAAACATGAAATACTGGGTGTACCTTTAAAGTCCGTGGTAGCTTCAACCGACAGGCAACAGAGCTCACAATCCCAGTGATCTTGAATGGACCGATGAATTTCTGTCCCAGTTTCTGCGAAGGAACACCCAATTTTAGATTCTTGGTGGACAACCAAACCGAGTCTCCTACCTTATACATAGGTGCTGGTTTCCGGAATCTATCAGCCGACTTCTTGTAACGCTCCTGTGCTGTGGTCAGGGAGTCCTTCAAAACTTCAAGATTACGTTGCAACGCCGTCACTCTGTCTTCAACCGCTGGTACCGAAATTGTAACCGGAGACCTAGGCAAAATACTTGGATGATAACCCAGGTTGGCAAAAAAAGGCGTTACCTTCGTGGAACTGCTTTGGGAGTTGTTGTACGAAAATTCCGCTAAAGGAAGTAGCTTCAGCCAATCGTCCTGCAAATGACTGACGTAACAGCGTAGATATTGCTCCAAGGTTTGATTTGTCCGTTCGGTCTGCCCGTTGGTCTGAGGATGGTATGCAGAAGACAAGCAAACATTAATGTGGAGCGCAGAACAAAATCCTTTCCAAAATCTAGAGGTAAATTGTATTCCCCGGTCAGAAATGATGTCATCTGGTACCCCATGCAGCCGGAAAATGTTCTGGATAACTAGATCTACTGTCTCTGTAGCTGAGGGAAGACCAGCACACGGAATGAAATGAGCAGCTTTCGTTAAACGATCTACTACCACCAAAATAGTATTTTTACCACCAGAGGTGGGTAACTCCACAATAAAGTCCATCGAAATAGACCCCCAAGGGCGAGACGGTACAGGTAGCGGTTTAAGAAGACCAGTAGGTGAAACGCGAGGAACCTTGTACCGGGCACAAACTTCACAAGAGCGGACATAGTCATTCACATCCTTCAAGCAGGTAGGCCACCAAAAAAAATGAGTTAACAATTCCTGCGTCTTCTGTACCCCCCTATGACCAGCCAATTTAGAGTCGTGGACCAATTTGAGAACTCGAAGTCTTACAGCCTCTGGGACATAAATACATCGATCTCTAAGCCACACTCCATTCCGAAGGACAAGATTCACATTGTCAGGTGGAGCTGCAAGAAATACGTCACCGTCATAGGCCAGCTTGATCTCCTGCCACAAGTCCCGGTTCCGGAGCACTCCAACGAAATTGGCCTCCGACAAGATGGTCTTAGACGGGGTCCCAGGCACGGAATCCACGGTATGGATTCGGGATAATGCGTCAGCTTTCCCATTACGTGAACCTGGGCGGTACGAAATAATAAAATTAAACTGGTTAAAGAACAAACTCCACCTAGCTTGTCGAGAAGAAAGACACCTGGCAGACTTAAGGAATTCCAAATTGCGATGATCCGTGAGTACTACTACCTGCTGAGTTGCCCCCTGCAAATGGTGTCTCCATTCCTTAAAGGCAGAAATAATTGCCAAAAGTTCCTTATCTGCCACATCATAGTTCAGTTCTGCAGAAGATAACCTACGAGAGAAGAAGGCACACGGGTGCAGCAAACCTTTGTCTCCGGTACGTTGTGAGAGGATAGCTCCCAATGCACAGTCAGACGCGTCCACCTCCACGATAAAAGGCTGTGCAGGATCCGGATGCATCAATATTGGAGCCGTGGTAAAACAACCCTTCAGGCGATCAAAGGCTTCCTGAGCTTGCGAAGACCATTCAAACTTCTTCCCCTTCTTGGTGAGGAGAGTGATGGGACGGACAATTTCTGAAAAATTTCGGATAAACCGTCTATAAAAGTTAGCAAAGCCAATGAATCGTTGTACCTCCTTAATGTTTCCTGGTACCGGCCAGTCCAAGATTGCCTGGATCTTGCTGGACTCCATATTCAATCCCTGAGGCGAGATAACATAGCCTAAAAATTGAATTTCAGAACAATGGAACTCACACTTTTCGAGTTTGATGTACAAATGATTATCTCTCAAACGTCTAAGTACGGTTTTGACATGTTCCTGATGTTCCTGTAAGGAGTCAGAAAAGATTAAGATGTCATCGAGGTAAATTACCACATATTGGTCCAATAAATCCCTGAAAATGTCATTGGCTAAATGTTGAAAAGCAGCAGGAGCGTTACAGAGTCCGAATGGCATCACCAAATATTCAAAATGTCCATACCGGCATCTAAAAGCTGTCTTCCATTCGTCTCCGGGCCGTATACGGAGTAAATTATATGCCCCACGAAGATCTAATTTGGTAAATACTTTGGCCTGGCGAACTCTTTCCAACAATTCTGGAATTAGGGGCAACGGGTACCTGTTACGAATGGTTACCTTATTTAACTCCCGGTAGTCAATGCAGGGTCTTAGAGTACCATCCTTCTTCTTTACAAAGAATATTGGAGCTCCCGCTGGTGAAGAAGATGGTCGGATAAACCCCTTGGCTAAATTCTCATCTATATACTCTCGTAAAGATTTTAATTCCGGAGCCGCCAACGGATAAACATGGCCGAAAGGAATCGCCGCTCCAAGAAGCAATTCTATGGGGCAGTCATACGGTCTATGTGGGGGAAGTTGATCTGCCTTCCTTTTATCACAAATGTCTGAGAATTCCTGATAAATCAGAGGGAGAGTAGGTACCTGTATCACCTCTTCCAAGTTCTGGGTAACTGGAGCCGCTACAGTTGGACTGATGGTAGAACTGCACTTCGGGAGAAAGGTTATCTCCTTGGTTTCCCAATTGATGATTGGATTTTGTGACCGTAACCAGGGAATTCCTAAAATTACAGGAAAATGAGGAGAAGATATTAACATGAATGAAAGTGTTTCTTGATGGTCTGGTTCCATCTTACACTCCAGAGGCACTGTCTCCCGATCTACTGGTCCAGAAACTAATGGGGAACCATCCCCCGTTTCCATAGTGATTGGTGAAGCTCTTAGTTGTGTCTTTATACCATGTTCCTTTGCAAAAGAAGAATCCATGAAATTCCCACCTGCTCCAGAGTCTATCATGGCAGAACTTGATATCCACTGTTCCTCCCACTGAATCTGAATAGGAAGAGAACAATGTGAATATTTCTCCCCTTGATCTTTAGGGGAAGTCGGCATCAGTATTGGGGGAAAACCGCATCTAGATGTAGACTGGTCTCCGAAACTTCAGACTCAGCGTCTGTGTTATCATAATCCCCTACTACCGCCAACACCTTGTTGGGTCGCCTAGGACGTTTAGGACAATTGATGAGGAAATGGTCCGATTGACCACAATAGAAACATAAGCGCTCACGGAGACGGTATTCGCGGCGTTCATTATTCTCACGTCTCTGCAGTGAGTCCACCTGCATAGGCACCTCCTCAGCCTCTCGCGGGTTTTTGCCTGTGGTTTCCCTGGACGGAAGAGAGAAATTAGTAATGCGATTTACAGCGGCCCATTTTTCTTGTCTGCGTTCAGTTAAACGGATATCAATACGTACACAGTGCTGTATAAACAATTCAAACTCCTGTGGAGACTCTGAACGAGCTAGCTCATCCTTGATTGCATTTGACAAACCTTTTCTAAAGATTGGTAATAAAGCATTGTTTTCCCACTGGGTGTCCACCACTAACCTTTTAAATTCAGTAACATATTCTATGACTGACCGTTTCCCCTGGCGTAAGGAAAGCAAGGCAGATTCAGCGGTAGCACGGCGGTTGGGATCGTCGAACATTTGCGCCATGGCTGCCAGAAAATTGTCCAAATTATTTAGACGGTATCGTGACTTTCAACCATAGGATTTGCCCAAGCCAGTGCCCGTGATGTCAACAACATAATAATACATAGAACCTTAGATCTATCAGACCGGTAATAGGAGGCATGTACATCAAAAAATAATATACATTGATTAACAAACCCACGGAATTGACTTCGGTCACCATTAAAACGGAATGGAGGCAATTTGGGCATACTGCTGGATGAGGTAGGCTCAGTAGGTAAGGCCTCCAGGACTCCTAACCTAGCACATAGATCTTGGAGAGCCTGACCAAACCCCTGTGCATTGTGGTTAACCCGAGACTCCAAGTCTCTAATCTGATTGTGTGCAGCCGCCACCTCCTGCTGCAAGGAGTTAACTATGGTGAACAATTTGTCTGCTCGTGTCTCCGTCATTGCCCCAGCAGAATCCCCTTTTTTGGGCTGGAGTATCCTGTAATACTACTGTAGGAACTCGAGGATTCTGATAGCGTGGGGCAATGAACAATCAGAGACGGGTTTCTTTGAATGCAAATAATGTATTTGTGAAACAGCAAAACACCCAAAAACAATATTCAAACAACCCGTAGTGACATGCAATGAAACGAGTCCATATATATATACACAAGTCCAGTTATATGAATCCGGATATATAAGTCCTTGAACCTCTATAGCGAGGGCGGTAAAGTTCTTACGACGGAGTCCTCACACAAATGTGACCACAAGGTAAGTCTGATGCACAGGTAACGTGGCTGGATTTACACACTGCTGGTTTGTGAAGAGTCAGATCCAGGTATGCAGAAAACACAGGGAGGTCCAGGAACAAGTTAATCTCAGTTGTGGCTTAATTCAGTGAAGTCCAACAACAAGTTCATATGTCAGTAAGATTCCAGTAACAGCTCCAACAGCTCTCACCAGAGGTAGTGCACGAAGGGTTAAACAGCAACAGTTCAGAAACACAGTTCTTATCAGATGGAGTGAACCAAGGGTTAAATTCCCAAGTCAACAGGTTAGTGATAACACAGTATGTGCAACTTACATATGCAAGAAATGTCCAGAGCCATGGGTAGAAACTGCTGTGGCTGAGAAACACCTGAAGATAAGGTTATGCACTTTCCTGGTAAATACACAAAAGATCTGTGAGGAACAAAGCAGCTGGGTTGCAGGGAAACGGAAGCAGAATACTCCAGCAGGGAAGCCAGCACCTGAGCCGGGTTTTAAACAAACGAACAGGAAGTAGGGCACACAAAACAGCAAACTCCATTTTAACAAAGGGCAAAATCATTGACAAAGTTACCTAGAAAACCCGGAATACTGACAGGAGGTTAGACAAGATGAAAATACAAACTTAGGCAGAAAATAGACTGAGCAAACGCTGGGGCCACAAGCTGACTAAATAGGATAGGACAGGAGAGATTACTCTCTGCAACCCAGAAAACCCTACAAAAATCCAACAATTCTGATTACAAAAATACTGAGATCACACGATCTCGCACCCACTAAATCAGATCTCAGTGTGAACAAAAACCAAGCCGCAGCCACTGAAAAAACAAGAAAAAGCAAATGAGCAAATAACAGTGGCTGCAGATAAACTGTGAGGAGCTCAGGCCCCAGGAGGGGACCTGGCTGACCTCCACAAAAGTGCAGAAAACAATGCAAAAAGCAAGCACAAAAAGAAAAGCAAAAAATATCTGAAAGCAGGAGATGCAGGCAATACTCCAGAAAACTTCCAAATGAACCAGGAACCACAATTGAGACAAGAACAATTGATCACCGGCAACCATCATGGGAGGGAACCTCCCTTATATCAGACCAGTCCGTGATTCCAGATTGCCACTCCTCGCTGAAAGGTTCAGTACTGTCTGTAACCACCAGAGGGAGCCTCTGCTCAGAAACCATCTCTAGCACATTCACAACACAATGTATGTAGGACTAGTCATCATCATCATTACTTATATGTGACAGTAAAAAATACACTCATTGAGGACAAATCTTAGTTCACACCCCATATTGTTATGAATGTGCTAGAGATGGTTTCTTAGCAGAGGCTCCCTCTGGTGGTTAGAGACAGTACTGAACCTTTCAGCGAGGAATGGCAATCTGGGATCACTGACTGGTCTGATATAAGGGAGGTTCCCTCCCATGATGGTTGCCGGTGATCAATTGTTCTTGTCTCAATTGTGGTTCCTGGTTCATTTGGAAGTTTGCTGAGTCTTGCCTGCATCTTCTGCTTTCAGATAAGATATTTTCTGCTTTTATTTTTGTGCTTGCTTTTTGCATAGTTCTCTGCACTTTTGTGGAGGTCAGCCATGTCCCCTCCTGGGTCCTGTGCTCCTCTCAGTTTATCTGTAGCCACTGTTATTTGTTCATTTGCGTTTTCCTGTTTTTTTCAGTGGCTGCGGCTTAGTTTTGTTACACCAGAGATCTGATTTAGGTGGTGGAAATCGTGTGATCTCAGGTGTTTTTGCAATCAGAAGAGTTGGTATTTTTTAGGGGTTTTTTTGGATTGCCGTAAGAATCCTTTCCTGTACTTTTCTGTCTAGACAGATTGGGCCCCAGCATTTGCTCATTCTATTTTCTGTCTGTGTCCGTGCTTCTTCTTGTCTAACCGCCATTACATGTTTAGGGGCTTCCTATTTTCTTTGGGGATCTGCTCCGGGGCAGATAGCTTTCCTCTTTCTGCCTTTAGGTGTAGTTATCTCTCAGGCTGTGACGAGGCGTCTAGGATCAACGTAGGAACGCTCCATGGCTACCTCTAGTTGTGTGGTTAGTTCAGGTTACTGCAATCCAATAGGTTCCAGCCTCTCTGGTGTATTGCCATTTTTTCTTTTTCTCCTCAGCTTCCTAAACATAACACCATATATTAAAGGTCCAGCATGTAATCCTGATAATATGGCGCAATAATCATGCATAACCTAGAAAAAGTGCATCGTGCATAGTGCAAATAGCAATGTATGCCTGCAAGTGCAGGTGAAATAACGCCAACGGATAGAAAAGGTATATGCTATTTAGGTATCAGAGTGCATAGCGACTGCTGGCGAATGGCGATATAATACTGTACCTTAATAAAGGCTGCGGCACCCCTCACGCGCGTTTCGCTTGTAGCTTGTTCAAAAGAGGAAGTGCGTGTATGCTTGCGCGTCTGTTTTGCCTCCCAGACTGGCTTCCTGCTCTGACACGTCGGGTAGGGGAGCGGCTGGGCGTCATATGACGCTGACTTGCAGTGACGTTGCGCAGCGTTCGTCAGCGGTAGCACCGCTACCAAGCCGCCATCATGACTGATTCCCTATATAAACATGCACCTAAGAGCAACCATACACGCACGTCCCCTCTTGAAGAAGCTACAAGCGAAACGCGCGTGAGGGGTGCCGCAGCCTTTATTGAGGTAGAGTATTATATCGCCATTCGCCAGCAGTCGCTATGCACTCTGATACCTAGATAGCATATACCTTTTCTATCCGTTGGCATTTTCACCTGCACTTGCAGGTATACATTGCTATTTGTACTATGCTCTATGCACTTTTTCTAGGTTATGCATGATTATTGCGCCTTATTATCAGGATTAGATGCTGGTCCTTTAATATATGGGGTGTGGAACTATGAGTTGTCCTCAATGATGTATTTTTTACTGTCACATAGAAGTAATGATGATGATGACTAGTCCTACATACATTGTCTGAACTATATTACAGGTGTACATACCGTTCCTTAGGCAGCATTAATGGATTATGAAATCTACTTGTATGCATTCATTTCAACCCCTATACCCTATGTAGGCTTTTTTTGTTGCATTTGTAGTCGCCATGTGCATATATGCGCTTATATTTTAAATGTTTATTTTTAAATATTTTGGAATAAAATTCATCATTTTATGGTAGTAAAGCTTCTGTTTTTCTTGTTTGGAGCATATCAATCAGGGTGTAGGCTGAGGCCTATGTGGAGCAAGTTTAAGATCTGATGTTGTGTGAATGTGGAGGGAGCAGGAGACATTGCCGAACACACAGCAGGGGAACAGCTGGCGTTACTGAACCCCACTAACACAGGAGCTTGTGTTTTTCTCTGTGCAGATGGCACTTCTGAGCAGCAAATGGCAGTGTTGGAGCCCAGGGATTACAGTTCAGGTGGTGTAAACATGAACACAACAGGAGACATGGATACTGTAGCCAACCAATTATTTAATCTGAAACAGGACAGGCAAATTCAGGCGAGATCCAGGCCTTGTTCATTTTCAGAAAAGTAAGCCGGTCAACGTTATCGGAGGATAGTCACATGCGACGGTCTGTTAGTACACCACCTGCGGCACTAAAGACGCGCTCCGATAATACACTAGCAGCAGGGCAAGCCAGCACCTCCAATGCATACTACCTAAGCTCTGGCCATGTATCCAGCTTAGTGACCCAAAACTTGAAGGGGGAAGAGCCGTCTGGGAGTACACTGAGAGGGCAAGACATGTAGTCTGTCACCATCTGATGGAAACGTTGCCTCCTGCTGACTGGAGCCGTCTGTGATGGTGTAGACATTTGTGGCGGGGACACAAAACTTTGCCACATTTGGGCCATACTGGTCTTGCCTTGTGCAGAGGAGCTGCTTCTGCTCCCTCTTGGTGCAGAGCTTCCTCCACAGCCTCGACGCACAGAGCTGCTTTGTAAAGCAGTAGCAGCCCTGCTCTGGGGTGGAATGGAGAACATGATGGAATGCACCAGTGTGTCTTGGTACTCCTGCATTTTACGCTCCCGGTTCAACGGTGTTATGAGGCTTTGTAAGTTGTCCCGGTAGCAAGGATCTAGGTGGGTGTACACCCAATAATCAGACATGGTGAGAATGTGGGCGATGCGGCTGTCGTTTCTCAGGCACTGCAGCATGAAATCAACCATGTGCTGCAGACTCCCAACTGGCCAAGAAACGCTGTCCCCTGCAAGAGGCGTCATCTCTGCCTGATCTGCATTACCCCACCCTCGCTCTACATACTGACTACTAGAGCATTGTGTACCTCCCTCCTCTGGAGAGATGTCTTCCTCCTCCATTGACTCATCCTCATCCTCCTCACAAAGAGTCCCCTGCCTAGGCCTTTGTGAGGAACCACGTTGCGCAGACTGTCCAGAAGCAGATGGCATTTGTGACTCCTCATCCTCCACCTCTTCCAAAACCTCCTCCCTTAGTGCTTGCAGTGTTTTTTGAAGCAGGCAGATAAGGGGGACAGTCATGCTGACTAGTGCATCATCTGCACTCGCCATCCGCGTGCAATCATCGAGAGCATGAAAAACATGGCAGATGTCCTTCATAGAGGCCCACTCAGTGGTGGTGAAGTGTGAGCGGCGCGCAGTGCGACTTGTTTGCGCCTGATGCAGCTGGTACTCCATTACTGCTGCCTGCTGCTCACACAACTGCTCCAACATATGTAACGTGGAATTCCACCTGGTGGGTACGTCACATATAATGCGATGTTCATGAAGGTGAAATCTGCGTTGCAGAGCTGCAATCAGCGATCTGGCCATGCTGGAACGTCGCAAGTGAGCGCACTCTAGGCGGACCTTGTGCAGCAGTGCATCAAGATCCGGATAGTCCCTCAAAAAACTCTGCACGACCAAGTTGAGCACATGTGCCAGACATGGGATGTGAGTGAGGTTGCCTAGGCCCAGAGCTGCCACCAGATTTCGGCCGTTGTCACACACTACCAAGCCTGGCTGGAGATTCGCTGGCACAATCCACACGTCGCTCTCCTGCTTGATGGCATTCCATTGCTCCTGCGCTGTGTGGCTTCGATTCTCCATAGAAATTAAGTTCAGGACGGCCTGTTGACGTCTGGCCACGGCTGTGCTCATATCGGTCGTAACAGGTAAGCGTTCACGGGTCCATGTGGAGGTAGACCGTGACGGCTCCTGCAGCGATGATTCTGAGGAACTGGAGTATGAGGAGGAGTCAATGTGTACAGAATGGATTCCTACAATCCTTGGAGTTGGCAGAACACGTACAGCGCCACTCTTAAGATTTGTACCCGGCTCCATAACATTTACCCAATGGGCAGTGAGGGAAAGGTATCGTCCCTGTCCATGGTTACTGGTCCACGCATCGGTGGTCAGGTGGACCTTGCTACTGACGGTGTTTAGTAGCGCATGTTTAATTTTTCCCTCCACATGCTTTTGCAGGGCAGGGACGGCTTGCCTGCTGAAATAAAAGCGGCTGTGCACGTTGTATAGTGGGACTGCCAATTCGATGAAGTTACGGAAGGTGTCAGTCTCCACCAGCCTGAATGACAGCATTTCAAGGGACAGGAGTTTTGCAATGCCAGCATTCAGAGCCTGTGCTCGGGGATGGTTTGCCGAGTATGGCCGCCTTTTCTCCCATGCCTGTGCTACCGATGGCTGTAGAGTGGCCTGGGAGTGTGAGGATGACAGGGAACGTGGTGCTGTGGCTGGAATTACAGTGGGTCTCTGTGCACTGATGCCACAGGTTCTTCCAGGGCGATCCTGTGAGGAAGCCGAACCAGCTGTGTGTGAGCTGGAGGAAGAGGCTACAACACGAGCTGAAGAGGTAGGTGGTGCTGTAGGTTGGCCTACGTCTTCAGTGTGTCTTTGTAACTCCACCACGTGCTTGGTCCGCACATGTTTCCACATATTGGAGGTATTGAGGTTGCTGACACTTTTACCTCTTTTTACTTTTTGATTACACAGCTTGCATTTGACAAAGCAAATGTCATCTGGAACTGTGTCAAAAAAGGACCACGCACTGCAAATCCTGGGAGCACCCGTTTTGGGTTTTGGAAGAGAACTGCTCCGAACGGGTGGCAAAGTGGAGGCTACAGGCAACCGAGTCTGCTCCCTACCTCTCCCTCCTGTTTTGGCCGTTGGGGGAATCTCTTCCTCAGAGCTGCTCCCACCACCTTCCTGTTCCTCACGCCATGATGGGTCAAGGACCTCATCATCTACACTACCCTCTTCAAACACCTGCTTCTCCTGGGTAGTTTCACCAGCACCGTGCGCACCAGAAACTGGCACCTGAGTCTCATCATCAGATGCGTTCTGAGGTGTGCTGACCATAGGCACTGGCCCACCCGCCTCTTCAGATTCAGAGAGACAAAGCAGTTGCGCATCACTGCATACTCCCTCTTCTTCACATTCTAGAATGCTGCTTGGCTGGCCCCCTATTTCCAAGCCAAGAGATTCAGAGAACAGAAGTTGCGATGCCACCTGTCCAGAGCTCTCTGTCTGCCTGGGCAATTTGGCAGGTGGTGAAGAGACAGATGGTTGCTCTTTATGCTCTGGTCCTGAGAGAATGTGGAAGTAATTATTATTATTATTATTATTATTTATTTCTATAGCACCATTGATTCCATGGTGCTGTACATGAGAAGGGGTTACATACAAATTACAGGTATCACTTACAGTAAACAAACTAACAATGACAGACTGATACAGAGGGGAGAGGACCCTGCCCTTTCGGGCTTACATTCTACAGGATTGTGATGCAGGAGACAGTAGGTCGGGGGGTTGCAGCAGTTCCGGTGTTGGTTGAGGCAATATCTCCGTTTGTGGTGAGGAGGTAGCAGGGTCATTGCAGGCTGTAGGCTTACATTCTACAGGATTGTGAGGCAGGAGACAGCAGGTTGGTGGGTTGCAGCAGTTCCAGTGTTGGTTGAGGCGATATCTCCGGTAGTGGTGAGGAGACAGCGGGGATCATTGCAGGCTGTAGGCTTTCCTGAAGAGATGGGTTTTCAGGTTCCGTCTGAAGGATCCGAATGTGTTTGATAGTCGGACGTGTTGGGGCAAAGAATTCCAGGGGATGGGGGATATTCGGGAGAAGTCTTGGAGGCGGTTGGGTGAGGAGCGAATAAGTGTGGAGGAGAGAAGGATGTCTTGGGAGGATCGGAGATTACGTGAGGGAAGATATCGGGAGATTAGTTCAGAGATATAAGGAGGAGACAGATTATAGATGGCCTTGTAGGTCAGTATTAGTAATTTGAACTGGATACGCTGAGGGAATGGGAGCCAGTAATTGAAGTCGATGCGTTAGCTGCCATCCATCCGACAACGGCTTCAATTTGTTCTTCCCGCAGCAGTGGGGTACGGCGAGCTCCTACAAAGCTGCGCATAAAGGACCACTCCTGGGGAAAACTGGGGGATGCTGTGTCACTGGTGCTCGCAGCAGGTACAGAATCCCCACGTCCTCTCCCTGCTGAAACTCCACGCCCACGACCACGTGCCTTACTCCCTGCCTTCTTCATCTTGGTAGACTGATAAAGATAGGCAGAAAAGTACTAGGGGCTTAGTGTGCTTATTCCTGAACAGCTGCTAACATGTATAAGAAACACTAAGTTTATTAAGTGTGGACTACACTTTAATATGAGCTAATGTGGCCTAACAAGTGTCAAGTGGAGTGTTTGGTGAACTTTATTAACTTTTTTGTATTTTTCACAAAAAAAAAGGTTGTGATTGAGACAAAAGATGTACAATCGATAGTATCACAAACTTTTTGTAGCTATTACAATGCAGGAAGGTAACCTACAATGCAATAGATGAGGCTACAAAAAATAGGCTAATACTAATCTGGCTGGGCCTGCAGGCCATAAACCAGCAGAAAGGCTCCTCTATCTACTCCTATATAGTGTTTGCAACCAATCTAGCTGGATACAGATGGAAGCACACTAATAGGAGAAATTCAGGGAAAAAAAGCACTACAGAAATAAAGGACAATGTATGAGGCAGTGACGCACGCTGAGCGGACTACAACCAGCGGTGGATGCAGAACAAACAAGCGTGAGCTGCACTCACACACAGAGACCTGACAGACAGCCGTGAACAGTGCAGAGAACTGTGCACTACCAATGAAAGGCTCTGCTATCTACTCCTATAGTGTTTGCAACCAATGTAATGGATACGGATGGAAGCGCAGCACACTAATAGAAGAGATCAGTAAAAATGAATTGAGCAGCAGCAATAAAACAAAAGAAAAAAGTATGAGGCAGTGATGCACACTGAGCAGACTACAACCAGCGGTAGATGCAGAACAAACTTCAGCGTGAGCTGCACTCACACACAGAGACCTGACCGACAGCCGTGAACAGTGCAAAGAACTGTGCACTACCAATGAAAGGCTCTGCTATCTACTCCTATAGTGTTTTCAACCAATGTAATGGATACGGATGGAAGCGCAGCACACTAATAGGAGAGATCAGTAAAAATGAATTGAGTAGCAGCAATTAAACAAAAGAAAAAAGTATGAGGCAGTGACGCACGCTGAGCAGACTACAACCAGAGATGGCTGCAGAACAAACTTCAGCATGAGCTGCACTCACACACAGACCTTGCAGACAGCTGTGAAAACAGCACTGCAAGGCAAAAGGAAGCTTTACACAGCGGTTGCTAAACTAGCCTGGGTAAAGCACAATACAGAAAATCGCTATCACTAACTGTCCCTCAGAGTCAGAAGAGCAGCGTTCTGTCCCTAACTGAATTCACAGCAGAGTGAACCCAAAATGGCGGCGGCGCCTTTTATAGTGCATTCATGACATCATTTCAGCAGCCAATCACAGCCATGCCATTAGTTAACATGCCCGCAGCCTAACAGGATGTGCCCACACTTCTTAGGATTCCTCATTGGCTGAATCAAATCACACTGCCTCTCATAGCATTATGGGAACTTCCGATTCCGGTATTCGATATGGCAAAAGTATCGGAACTTAGTATCGGAATTCCGATACCGCGAATATCGGCCGATACCCGATATTTGCGGTATCGGAATGCTCAACACTACTGGATAGGCTTCCAGCCAACCAGAGAAGAGATCTACACATACTAGGATATTTTCATACACTCCTACCCTGGGTAGCTGTATGTAGTCAATCTGCAGTCTCTGAAATGGGTAGAGAGGCCTAGGTGTCGCTTTCTTAGGGACTTTTACTGTTTTGCCTGGGTTGTGCTGTGCACAGATGAGGCATGATTGTACAAATTTCGCAGCTGTGTAACTGAAACCAGGAGCGATCCAGAAGGCATCTACCATGGCACACATGTGACTTTTTGAGGCGTGAGTGGGGCCATGTGTTGCTTGCGCCATAATTGGGAACAGGGATTTTGGCAAACACAATTTACCCTTATTCTCCCATACTCCATTTGAGTTCAGCTCAGCTCCCATTTTCCCCCAGTGTTCCTTCTCTGTTTGGGCAGCTTGTTGCTGGAGGGATTTCAGGACATCTAGGCTCAGTGTGGCTGGAATACCGACTCCCTTCCACCATCCTCTGCTCCCTAGGCCGCCTTGCTGCTACTTTAGCAGCCTTGTCCATCCTTCTGTTGCCCTCTACCTCCACAGAGTCACCTTTCGTGTGTGCTTTTACCTTGACAATGCCAACCTGGACTGGTAACCTCAATGCTTCCATTAACTGTTTCACCAGTTCTGCATTTTTAATGGGCTTACCGGCTGATGTAAGAAACGCTCTGCTTCTCCAGATAGGGCCATAATCATGGGCTATTCCCCATGCATAATTTGAATCTGTGTAAATATTAGCGACTTTACCTGCAGTGGCTCTACAAGCCTCAATCAGTGCCTTCAACTCTGCCTCCTGTGCCTACATGTGAGGAGGGAGTGGTTCAGCTCGGATTACCTCATGTGAGGATACTACCGCATATCCCGTGTAGAATCGTCCATCTTGGTGGTATCTGGAGCTATCTACAAAAAACTCAAAATCTGCAAGTTTTTAATGAACGTGTGCAAAACCCACTGTCTCCTGACTCATTAGTTCTATGCAGTCATGTTCATGTGTCATGTCAAAGTATTCTTCTTCACTTGCTAATAGGGTCACCAATTCCCTCTTTTCTGAATCCACCGGAAGGAGGGTGGCTGGATTCGGAACGTTACATCTTTTGAGGGTGACATACTCAGGAATTAGTAGTGCACATTCAAGTCGGAGCTGTCTGGCCATAGACAGATATTTTGGTTGAACTTGTACGAGTATTGAATGGATGTCATGTGGGGAATAAATTGTCAAAGGAAAGGTCAGCGTGATCTCATATGCCTTTCCCAGTAGTAGTGCAGCTGCTCCTACCGCACGGACACACGTAGGTGACCGTCTGATCACTGGGTCTAATTGTGCTGAGTAGTAAGCTATTGGTCTCAGTTTCCCTCCATGTTGTTGTGTCAGTACTGCGGTAGCATGTCCTCCCTGCTCTGTGCAAAACAAGAAAAATGGGTGGTCATAATTTGGGATGCCCAAGGCTGGGGCTGACACAATGAGCAGTTTGAGAGAATGGAAGGAATCAATTGCTTCTTGAGTGAGATTATAGGGGTCTGATGCCAAGCAGTCATAAAGTGGTTGCATCACTTGTGAAGCAGACCTTATCCAAGGCCTACAGTAGGTCACCAAGCCTAGAAAAGTGCGTAGATGCTGATGTGACCTGGGTAGAGGGAGGTTTTGAATTGCCTGTTTTCTGTCTTCAGTCAGGTTTCTTCTACTTTCGGCAATATAATGTCCCAAAAATGTCACCTTTTGTTTGCAATATTGTAATTTATCACGTGAGACCTTGCAACCTTTTTCTGCTAAAAAACATAGCAAGGAAACGGTAGCTTCCTTGCAGGACATCTGGTCCGGGCAGCAGAGCAAAAGATCATCCACGTACTGTAATAGTACTATCTGTGGGTGAGGTGGTTGCCACTGCTCAAGGATCCCTGCCATCGCTGTTGAATAGATGGTAGGGGAGTTCTTTCCCTCTTGCGGGAGGACCGTTCAACAATATTGTTTTCCTTCATGAGTAAAGGAAAACAGATAATAACAGTCAGGGTGCAGGGGTACAGAGAAAAATGCATTTGCCAAATCAATAACTGTGAAACATGTTGATGTTGCTGGGATCTGTGACAGTAAGGTGTGTGGGTTAGGGACGATTGAGGTCACACTCTCTGTAACATCATTAATAGCCCTTAAGTCATGAATCATTCTGTAAGTGTCAGGGGAACCCTTGGGTCCATTTTTCTTAATGGATACAAAAGGGTGTTGCAGGGGGAGATTCTTTGCACTAGAACCCCTGCCTTAACATACTCTTTAAGATCTCTGCTCAGGGCCATTGATTTGGCTAGGCTCAAGGGATATTGCTTTAAACAAGGAGGAGTAGTTCCTTCTTTTAATTTAATCATGACAGGGGGAATGGGCAGCCGACCAACATCAGTTTTACTCCTTGCCCAGACAGTGTCTGGCACCTGTCCCATTTCCCCATCCTCAGACATTTTGGTGTTTAGGGTATGCCACACTAAACGAGATCGCTAACGAGATCGCTAACGAGATCACTAAAACGTCACTATTTTGCGGTCTCGTTAGCGACCTCGTTGTGTGTGGCATGTAGCAATGATGTGGCCCCTGCTGTGATGTCGCTGATCGTTCACTAGTGTTCTGGACCGTTTTTTGATCGTTGGCGTCCCGCTGGTGAGCCTATATCGCTGTGTTTGGCACCTTTTGCGAACGACGAGCGACCTCGTTTGTGACGCATATGGTTTTAGCATCATGGAGTGGATCGCAATATCTGTAAGTTCTCTTTTGCGTCACAGAGAGGATCGCAGAAGTTGCAAAGCAGTCTAGCAGGACGCAGAGAGCAGGAGCGATGCTGGAAATTCCTATGAATCAGAAGCGCTCAGTACATGCTAATGACATCCTAACGACCACCAAAGTCGTTAAAGAGATCGCTGACCGCTGATGAGTCATTTATGAGATCTCCTGTTTGGCAGCTACTAGCGACCTAAAAGAGATCACACCAATGATCTCGTTAGCTTGCGTCGTTATCGGGATCGCTAACGAGATCGCTAAGTGTGGCAGTACCTTAAGTCGTCAGTTTCACTGCTTTTGTCATATACACCATTGCTGCAATCTTACACAAATGTTTATCTGAGAGGGGACTTGTGACTGTAATACCCTCAGGAGAGTACTGTATGGTGGCCTGGATAGCACTCAACACATCTGCTCCCAGTAAATTCATAGGGGTATTGTCACTAACAATAAGTTTTGTAAGCACCTCTTGGCTATCTCGTAATTTTAGTCTCAGTTGTTTAGTCATTAGCGCTTCTGTCGCTTGTCCCTCCACCCCCACACATTCCACAATCTCGTCAGTAATCATGTCTGGCATTAACAAGTCTTTGTGTACCACAGTCCCGGCTGCCCCAGTGTCAATCAAAAATTCTGCCTCTTTCCCTCCCGTCATTGTTATGGTGGTCATCAAAGCAGGACCAGGTCCGGAGGGGACAAGAACAGGGAACACATTTGTCACTGGGTTGCCAGTTTCCTAGTCTGAATGTGGAGAAGGTGGAAGATTGGTTGGCTTAGTCTCCTTTATTCAAAATTGAAGCGGTAAGCTGTCCAGCTCACCCCAAACCATCTCGATTGAGTTCAGGTCTGGTGACTGTGGAGGCCAGGTCATCTGGTGTAGCACCCCAACACTCTCCTTCTTGGTCAAATAGCCCCCACACAGCCTGGAGGTGTGTTTGGGGTCATTGTCCTGTTGAAAAATAAATGATGGTCCAACTAAACGCAAACAGGATGGAATAGCATGCTGCTGCAAGATGCTGTGGTAGCCATGCCTGTTCAGTATGCCTTCAATTTTGAATAAATCCCCAACAGTGTCACCAGCAAAGCACCCCCACACCATCACACCTCCTCCATGCTTCACGGTGGGAACCAGGCATGTAGAGTCCATCCGTTCACCTTTTCTGCATGCAAAGCAGTAATCAAAGCAAAAGGTGGCTACTTTGAAGAACCTAGAATATAAGACATATTTTCAGTTGTTTCACACTTTTTTTGTAAAGTGTATTGTATAATTCCACATGTGTTAATTCATAGTTTTGATGCCTTCAGTGTGATTCTACAATTTTCATAGTTATGAAAATACAGAAAAATCGTTGAATGAGAAGGTGTGTCCAAACTTTTGGTCTGTACTGTATATGCCCGCTGTATTTCCCGTATTTGTTTATAAAATGGGAAAGGTTGGCTTTCAGGTTTGGGCAGCTGCTGCAGCATAGCCAGCTGGTCAGAGGGGCTCCAGGGATAATACTCCTGTATCTGTCTTACTCTAGTCACCCTTCTTGGTCTTGATGTGGATGTTTCTCTAGAAATGGGTCTAGTGGTGGAGGTGACTGGATGATCGGTGGGGGTGACATGCTGTTCTACAGCTTCCCCCCTCTCAGGTACACTGCTACTGTCACTACATGTGATCTTGTCCGGACAGGATTTAGTGCAATTCACTTAGGTCGGGTTGCAGCACAGGTCATACAAGTATCTCTCCAGTCTGGATTTGGCTGACAACAGTGTTTACAAGTCCATCTGTCTTGTCTGGGTCCCTGGCCAGACAGATGCAGGTCGGCAGCAGTCACAGTCATAGATTTTTGTGCATCAAAACAGTCATAATACACGTTATGTCCCACTGTAATCTCTTTACTTCCATATTGTTTTATTTCCTCCGCCACACGACACCATTTATTCACTCTCTGAAACTCTCATATGGACATAAACAGACAAAAAACACAAAACTCACTGGTGATGTCAGTTCTTTGAACCGTGTTTGCAGCCTTTATCCAGAGATATGGAGAAATAATTCCAGCAGACTCAGAGCTGCCACAAATTAATGATTCGTGACAGTACCATCTTTTCTACAAATGGCCTCAGGATGTTAAAGACCGGACTTGCCTTGGACGCAAGGCAGGGACATATCAAAACACTAGCATTCACCTCTGTAGTCACCTGGTCCTCAAGGTCATAGCAAACATAGATTGAGCGATGAGCTGTGAAACATGTTATGGATATGCATCACTGGGGGTAACTCAAATTGGAAGGTCATAGGGCTGAGAACGGCCGGCACCCTATATGGACTGATCATCCTAGAACTCAGAGTCTCAGATGTGTACTTCCTCCTGATGTTTTTGGTGGACATTCAAACGTACTCATTCTTACACAGGTCCAGACCTGAACGTTTATTACCACACGTATATTTGAAACAAGGTGTTAATCTCCTTGAGGGACAGACAATAGAGTGGTCCCCCACTGTGTCACAAAACTCTTATCCTCAAGATGCCCAGTGTAAACCACCACCCTCACCTGGCCAATTTTCCCAGGAGGACACTGAGGTCTAGAGGCTCCATAAGAAATACAGATTAGAAATTAAACCTGCGAGTGTTTCAGGAGGGCTGTGCACTTTATAGATGCAGAGACTGGACAGTGTTGTGAATGGACTTGAATTGAGTTCTGAGCAGAGGCTCCCTCTGGTGGTTACAAGCGGTACTGGACTGTCCAGTGAAGATTGTGATGATTGGGAATCAGGTGTTACTGACTGGTCTTATTTAAGGGAGTCGCCTTCCCATCAGGGTTGCCGGTGATCAATTGTTCTGGTCTCAATCCTTGATTCCTGTTTCCTTTGTAGCCTGCTGTGTCGTGTCTGCATCTCCTGCTAACAGATAAGACATTTTCTTCTTTTTGTTTTTTGTGCTTGATTTTTGCATTTTTGTCCTGCACTTCTGTGGGGGCCTTCAAGGTCCCCTCCGGGGGCTTTTGCCCTCTCAGTTTAGTTCAGCCACTGATGTTTTGTACATTTGCTTTTTCCAGTTTTTTCAGTGGCTGCTGTTTTGATTTTGTTACACCAGAGAACTAATTTAGGTGGTAGAGGTCGTGTGATCTCAGGTGTTTTTGAAATTAGTAGAGTTGGTGCTTTTCAGGGTTTTTTGGGATTGCAGTAAGTGCCCTTCCTATCCTTTTCTATTTAGATAGTTTGGGCCCCAACGTTTGCTCATACTATTTTCTGTCTGTGTCAGTATTTCTTCTTGTCTAACCGCCATTACATGTTTGGGGGCTTTCTATGTTCTTTGGGGATCTGCTCCGGGGCAGATAGCTTTCCTCTTTCTATCTTTAGGTATAGTTAGTTTCTCAGGCTGTGACGAGGCGTCTAGGACCAACGTAGGAACGCTCCACGGCTGCCTCTAGTTGTGGTGGTTAGTCAGGGTACTGCAATCTCATAGATTCCAACTGCTCTGGTGTATTGCCTTTTTACCTGCACTCCTCAGCTACCAAATCATAACAGTATCACCGGCCAAAACTGAAATTTATAAGGTACTCACAGAAGGGAAAAATATTGTGAAAGAAAAAAAAAAGGTTGTCAGAGTTGTCAGAGATATTTTTCTGTTTGTTGCATTTTTTTTTTTCCCTCTGTATCTCTGGGTGCTGGGGAGGATTTTTTTTTTCTCTCTCTCAATGGAGTTTGCACAGTTGTCTGGCCGTGTGGATCAGCTTGCCACTGAGGTTCGGAGTATTGCTACCTATCTTGCTAGGTTCACATAACCGAACCAGAAGAAAAAATATGATTATTTATGCAAATAACTACCCCTACCTAATATTTGGGGTTTCCTTAAAGGATAAATATATGGATAGAATATCACACAATGAGAGGTATTTTAAACAAAATATATATCAATTTTATTAGAGGATTAAAAATATACAGTAATTGAGACTTATGGACAAAGGTACAGTGGGAACAAGATATAAAAACAGCTAATCAACTGTCATACAGATGACAGAAATGAGAAAGAAAACACACAACAAGCCCTCCAAGCCGGCAGTTATGCAAACATATAACTAAGTCCAAAGAAAAATTAGATATCATATAGTATCCCGAAAGAGTATGTGGCCAAGTGATAACTTGTTGGTAAACAAGGAAACACCTCAATTATTAGACATATGAGCGTCAGCAGTCGGTGCCCAAGATTTTAAGATTTTAAGATAAGGTCTCTGGTATATTTATATGGTGATGAAAGCCCCAATAACTGTCGCCAGAGACGCAATTTATAACAGCTATATGGGCAGAAATTGCTGACTACTTAGTATTCAGATGAAATGAGGGCACACTATTGAATGTAATGTATATATATCAAGTACTAGGCTATATGTAGGCAAAAAGATTCTGGCCGTGCAGTGCCCAGATGAAAACAGGGCACTTAGTAAATATAAGTATACGTATGTCAAATAATAGGCCAGTACTAGTCTATGTCTATTTAGGACATGAGTGAAGAAATCACATTACAATAATAGAAAATCGCTATACTGCCTGTGAGCAGCAGCCTGCAATATATAACTATAAGTGTGTGCAGGCATAAGCAATCAATAGTATGTATATACTCAGACGCCAGATTTTAGATGGCCATATATTGTCCTGGCATAAATGGTTTCCGTAGTGGAATGGCCACTATTACGATATTCAAACAGTCCATGAACACATTTAGGCTAAGTGCACACGATCAGGAATAATTGCGTTTTTTTCGCGGTTTTTCCGCGGTTTTCCGCGGTAAAAACGCGATAAAAACGCAAGCATTAAGCATCCTATACATGTTAATTGATTCCGCATGTTTTGGCCACATGTTGCGTTTTTTTCCGCGAAAAAAACGCTTCGCGGAAAAAATAGCAACATGTTCATTAATTTAGCGTAATCGCGGTGATTCCACCGCCATAGGAATGCATTGAACCGCTTACTTTCCGCATGTGGCTATGCCCACCATGCGCAATGTAAGCGGTTCATGTGCGGATGGTACCCAGGGTCTGGAGCAGAGGAGACTCTCCTCCAGGCCCTGGGTACCATATCCCTGGTAAAACAATAATTAAAATAAAAAATAATGATATTCTCACCTTCCGGCGGCCCCCGCAGCCTTCCCGCCTTCAGCGACGCTCCCGGCAACTTCCGGTCCCAAGAGTCCTTTGCGAGAATCACCCAGATGGCATAGCGGTCTCGCGAGATGCTACGTCATCGGTGTGATTTGTCGCAAAGCACTCCTGGGACCGGAGTTGCCGGGAGCGTCGCTGAAGGCGGGAAGGCTGCGGGGCCGCCGGAAGGTGAGAATATCATTATTTATTATTTTTTTTATTATTTTTACATTAGATCTTTTTACTATTGATGCGGCATAGGCGGCATCAATAGTAAAAAGTTGGTCACACTTGTCAAACACTATGTTTGACTCGTGTGACCAACCTGTCAATCAGTTTTCCAAGCGATGCTACAGATCGCTAGGAAAACGCTAGCATTCTGCAAGCTAATTACGCTTGCAAAACGCTATTATTCTGGCGGGAATCAGCATACAAAAAACGTGCGTATTTCCTGCGGGAGAAGTGCGGGATTGCCGCGGAAATTTCCGCGGCAATTCCGCAACGTGTGAACTTAGCCTTATAATAGAACGCATATATTTAGCCATTACCTTGTGCCATAATGATCCGGGAGCAAAAAATACCGGCGAGGAGGGAAGTGAAAGACAGCCCCTTGCTAGGTTGCCTGTTGTGGAACCTAGGATTCCCATGCCAGATTTATTTTTGGGGGATCGAGCCAAGTTTCTGAATTTCAAAAATAATTGTAAATTGTTTTTTGCCTTAAAATCTAAGTCCTCAGGGAACGCAGCGCAGCAGGTTCAAATTGTCATCTCTCTCCTGCGCGGCGATCCTCAGGATTGGGCTTTTTCCCTGACACCTGGGGATCCTGTTTTGAGTGATGTTGATGCATTTTTTCAGGCCTTGGGGTTATTGTACGATGAGCCTAATGTCACTGATCAAGCTGAAAAAGCCTTGTTGGCATTAAATCAGGGGCTTGATGACGCTGAGTTATACTGTCAGAGATTCCACAGGTGGGCAGTCCTGACCAAATGGAATGACGACGCTTTGGCAGCTCTTTTTCGGAAGGGTCTGTCAGATATTGTAAAGGATGTTATGGTGGGATTCCCTGTCCCCTCTGGTCTCAATGATTCTATGTCATTAGCGATTCAAATTGACAGACGTTTGCGTGAGCGGAGAAGTATTGTCACGGGTGTGTCGCTGCGAAGATCGTCGCGATTGCACACCCTGACTTCGCACAGCTGAGTTTCTGGTGCTGGGTGTTTTTCGGCACTGAGGGAGTTAATTCTTTCTATCTCTGTGCTGAACTCACCAGCCTCGCTCAGCTGCAATTGATGTGTTGTTAATTGGTTTCCTTTAAATACCTGCCTGTCTGCTGGGAGAGTGTCGGTGAAAGCATTCATTCAGACCAGCAGAGCGGATCGTTTCTGAGAAGACTTAAGCTAAGAGTGCCTGTTGTGGTTTATCCTCTCCTCGCTTATTGTTTATCTCTTTAACCTTTTGTGTCCCCTCTGTAGTTGAAGTTTTGTATACAAGGCAGTATTTACTTTACCCCTTGTCTGTCTCGTTTGTCTTATACTGTTTGTAAGCTGTGACCTGCCCATTCCCTGTGGTGGTAATCAGGGTCCTTCTCAGGACTAGATTACAGTGGTCAGGGATCTACAGGAGACAGGGTTACGCTGGTGGCCTGGACCTCTGTACCATTAACAATACCTCCAGGTAGAGGGACTAGTCAGGACCCCAGTTTAGGGTCAGCATAGACCCCGGTCCACCTCTATCCTGAGACAGCGTGACATTTTCACCGACCCATACTAAAGATTCTCCCCAGCCACCATGGATCCAGTAGCCCATCTAGCTCAGCAGTTGCAGAGTTTGTCCATGGAGTTGACGGACGTTAAATCCAAGGTTTTGTACTCCCGGGAGCAAGCCAGATCTGAACCTAAAGTGGCTCTCCCGGACAGGTTTACTGGTGGGCGGGACAAGTTTTTTTTCTTTCCGGGAGGCATGTAAATTGTATTTTCGGCTGCGGCCTCGGTCGTCGGGGAGTGAGGATCAGAGGGTGGGAATTGTCATCTCGCTCTTACAAGGGGACCCTCAATCCTGGGCGTTCTCTCTCCCCCCGGGCTCCCTGGCTCTCCAGTCAGTGGACCGATTTTTTACAGCCCTGGGTCTGGTATATGATGACCCGGATCGGGTCTCCTTGCTGAAATGAAGTTACGTAAGATACAGCAGGGAGATCGTCCGGCGAGAGAATTTTCTTCAGAGTTCCGTAGGTGGGCCACGGATACTCAGTGGAATGACCCGGCTCTTAGGAGCCAGTTTTGTCAAGGTTTATCTGACAAATTAAAAGATGTGTTGGCTCAGTATGATTCTCCCCCGTCACTGGAGGCCGCTATGGCTGTTGCTATTCGCATTGATAGACGGCTTCGGGAGAGGTGCGGGGTAACTCCGCCCCCTGTGATGACTCCACCTCCTTCTAAAGTCCCTAATATTGAGGTTCCCTGGTTTGTTCCGAAGAACCTATGCAGTTGGGAGGGACATCATTCCGAGGGAGGGGATCGGCGGTGCGCCGCAAGACAAGAAAGTGTTTCTTCTGCGGGAGAAAGGGACATTTTATTGAGGGGTGTCCATCCCGTACTGTACTGAGCAAGAAGTCGCCGGAAAACTATTAATCCCAGGTTGTGTGTTGGACGACAATCTGGGAGTATGTATTTCGTCCCCAGGTCCGTCTCAGTTTCTCGTACCAGCGGAGGTGGTGGTAGGTACGAGAACTGAGAGGATTTCTGTTCTTCTGGATAGTGGGGCCGGGGCTAATCTGGTGGATGCTCGGTTTGCCCAGGTTCAAGGTATGCAACTGAGTGTATTAGCCAAACCTATCCCCATATTCTCTATCGACGCCAGGCCTCTCGGTCAGGGTAGCTTTTTGCAAGCCGTGCATAACATTGACCTTCGAGTGGGGGCAATACATAAAGAACTATTGTCTTGTTATGTGTTGGAGGGTCTTCCCACTCCTATTGTGTTGGGTCTTCCTTGGTTAACTAAACATAACCCAGTTATTAATTGGCAATCCAGAGAGATAAGCCAGTGGGGTGAATTTTGCAATAAAAACTGCATGAACACGGTCATCGGTGCGGTCGTGCCTAGAACCTTACCACCTTTTCTGGTGGACTTTGAGGATGTTTTTTCAGAGGAAGGGTGTCAAGAATTACCTCCTCATCGCGAGTATGACTGTTCTATAAAATTGCTCCCTGATGCTAAATTACCTAAATCTAGGTTGTATAACCTTTCTGGTCCGGAGAGGCAGGCTATGAAGGATTATATTTTGGAAAGTCTGGCTAAAGGGCATATTAGACCTTCATCTTCCCCGGTGGCCGCGGGGTTCTTCTTTGTGAAGAAAAAAGATGGAGGCCTACGCCCTTGCTTGGATTTCCGTGAGCTTAATCGGATTACGGTCCGAGATCCGTATCCGCTCCCACTTATTCCAGATCTCTTCAATCAGATTGTGGGCGCCAAATGGTTCTCTAAATTGGATCTCAGGGGGGCGTATAATCTGATTAGGATGAAGGAGGGGGATGAGTGGAAGACGGCGTTTAACACTCCGGAGGGACATTATGAGAACCTTGTCATGCCTTTCGGTCTGACTACTGCCCCGGCGGTGTTTCAACATTTTGTTAATGACATCTTTCGCCACCTAGTGGGACAGTTTGTTGTCATTTATCTTGATGACATCTTAATTTACTCGCCGGATCTTGTGTCTCATCAGGAGCATGTGAGACAGGTGTTGCAGATCTTGCGAGATAATAAACTGTACGCCAAATGGGAGAAGTGTGTTTTCGCCGTAAAGGAACTTCAGTTTTTAGGGTTCCTGGTGTCAGCTTCCGGTTTCCGTATGGACCCTGGGAAAGTGAAGGCAGTGCTTGAGTGGGATCTGCCAGAGGATCTTAAGGCACTGCAGCGTTTCCTGGGGTTTGCTAATTACTACCGGAAATTTATTCGTAATTTCTCGTCCATTGTTAAACCTCTCACTGACATGACAAGAAAAGGGATGGATTTTTCAAGGTGGTCTGACAAGGCTTGTCAAGCATTTTCCTCCTTGAAAAAATGTTTTGCTTCGGCACCTGTACTCATTCAACCGGATGCGTCACAGCCGTTCATTGTGGAGGTGGATGCGTTTGACGTAGGGGTGGGTGCGGTATTATCTCAAGGTCCGTCCCCTGGTAAATGGCATCCGTGCGCTTTCTTCTCTAAAAAATTGTCGTCCGCTGAGAGGAATTATGATGTCGGCAATAGGGAACTCTTGGCCATTAAGTTGGCTTTTGAAGAGTGGCGTCATTTTTTGGAGGGGGCAGTCCACCCGGTCACCGTCATTACTGATCACAAGAACCTACTGTATTTAGAGTCTGCAAAACGTCTGAATCCCAGACAAGCTAGATGGTCGTTGTTTTTTACCAGGTTTAATTTTGTCGTCACATATCGTCCTGGGTCAAAAAATGTAAAGGCTGATGCCTTATCTCGCAGTTTCCCTGGGGCCGGGAAGACGGATGACCCGGTTCCTATCCTTCAAGAGGGAGTAGTGGTGTCGGCTGTATGCTCTGAGCTTGAGGAGGAGGTATTGGAGGCTCAGGGGGACGCCCCTGTAGGACCTCCAGGGAAACTGTTTGTTCCAGATCAGTTAAGACAAAAGGTTATCGAGGCACATCATAATTCTGCTTTGGCAGGACACCCAGGGAGTAAAGCAACTGTGGATCTCCTTTCACGCCGGTTTTGGTGGCCTAACTTAAATAAGGAGGTGGTAACTTTTGTCGCGTCCTGTGGGGTTTGTGCACGCTCTAAGACCCCACATACCCGTCCGTCTGGGGCCCTCTTACCTTTGAAGATCCCGGAGCGTCCATGGACCCATCTGTCTATGGACTTCATTACGGACCTCCCTCCGTCTTCAGGTAAAACTGTCATACTAGTTGTAGTTGACAGGTTCAGTAAGATGGCACATTTTATTGCTCTTCCTGCTCTTCCTAATGCTAAAACTCTGGCGCAGGTGTTCATTGGGGAGATTGTGAGACTTCACGGGTTGCCTTCCGATGTAGTGTCGGATCGGGGGTCTCAGTTTGTGTCCAAATTCTGGAAGGCATTTTGTTCACGGCGGGGGATGCAATTGTCATTTTCTTCGGCTTTTCAGCCGCAGACCAATGGTCAGACAGAGCGTCTGAATCAGAGCTTAGAGACATATCTCCGGTGTTTTGTCTCAGAGAACCAAGAGGACTGGTCTTCTTTCTTGCCTCTGGCAGAGTTCGCTCTTAACAATAGGCGGAGCGAGTCCACTGGTAAGTCCCCGTTTTTTGGGGCATATGGTTTTCACCCCCAGTTTTGTACTTTCAATGGGGGGGGCTCTTCTGGGGTTCCTGAGGAGGAACGATTTTCGTCGTCACTTGCTTCAGTGTGGAGAGGAGTGCTGAATAATCTGAGTACTATGGGGAACCGATACAAACGTATGGCTGATAGGAGGAGAGTGTCTGGTCCGGACCTAAGTGTGAACGATCTGGTATGGTTGTCTACCAAGAATATAAAACTTAAGGTTCCCTCCTGGAAACTCGGTCCCAGGTTCATCGGGCCATACAGGATCAGTTCGATAATTAATCTGGTGGCATTCCGTCTTGACCTCCCTCCTACGTTTAAAATCCACAATGTGTTCCACAAATCGTTGCTTAAGAGGTACGTGGCGCCAGTTATACCGTCACCTTTACCTCCTCCTCCAGTGGTGGTCAATGGTAACTTGGAGTTTCAGGTGTCGAAGATCATTGACTCACGTCTGAATCGCCGGTCCCTTCAGTACTTGGTTCATTGGAAGGGGTATGGTCCAGAGGAGAGGACGTGGGTTCCTGCGTCTGATATTAACGCAGACCGATTGGTTCGGGCCTTCCACACTACTCACCCAGATAAACCCGGCCCTGAGGGTCCGGAGGCCCCTCGTAGAAGGGGGGTTACTGTCACGGGTGTGTCGCTGCGAAGATCGTCGCGATTGCACACCCTGACTTCGCACAGCTGAGTTTCTGGTGCTAGGTGTTTTTCGGCACTGAGGGAGTTAATTCTTTCTCTCTCTGTGCTGGACTCACCAGCCTCGCTCAGCTGCAATTGATGTGTTGTGTAAGCTTTTCAGGGGATATAGCTCTGAGATCGCCGTCCGGGTAGACGGAATGGCATAGAAACAGTTCATTCAGAGACAGCAGTTCTGGTAAAAACTGGCCGCAACCAGTTTTATTAAAGTCCACAGCAAACAGAACATAATCAAAACCAAATCATAAACATAAGACCTGGGCTTGTCCAGCCACTAATTACACTTAGATAGATTTCCCTTTCTATCCGGGTCCAGTCTCTAACAGCCTGTGCCCAAAACAACACATATGTTCAGTAGTTACCAGCGTGGAGTTTCACAGAGTCTCCTCCTTGTGTCTGAAGGCACCTTCAACGTCCAGACTTGAGAGAGCTCCCCTCCTATTCAGCAGCTATCCGCATGGATTCTCACTGAGACTACTCCTGTGTCCGGGGTACATCGAGCACCCAGACTGAGACAGCTCATACTCCTGGAGACACCTTCTGTGCCTGGACCCCTCCTGTGTCCAGACTAAGCGAGCTCTCTGACTGTGTTCGCAGACACCTACTTCTGGTCTCCTAATTAACAGCTGAATGGTTTCAGGCCTGAGCTGCAAGTGTGTACTGAATGTAGGGTGTAGTGACCTTTCTCTACCACTAGGTTTACAAAGCCACACATTTCCCTTATACCATACAGCACAGTACCTAGGTGAAATGTACACCCCATTCAACACATATTCCTTCACTGTCTCACATATCCCCCCCCTCTTCTCCAGACCGGAGGGCTGGT
Source organism: Oophaga sylvatica (assembly GCA_033576555.1). Classification (NCBI taxonomy): domain Eukaryota; kingdom Metazoa; phylum Chordata; class Amphibia; order Anura; family Dendrobatidae; genus Oophaga; species Oophaga sylvatica. The sequence continues at coordinate 176,878,127 of JARQOD010000003.1, read as the reverse complement.
CATCCAGACCGGAGGGCTGGTCAACAATCCAAAAGAGACAGTGAACTCTGGACCAGTCATGGCCTTCATAAGCTTCATCTTCACTACTGTCATCTGTATCTTCACCTGAGCCATAGCCAACATCAGCTTTCTCTTCATCTGAAGCATCCGCACTACCCTGTACCCTCCCAGGCCTATGCTCTCTGCGGGCCTCGGGTATCCTGCACGGTTTCATCTTGACCTTAGGGCCGGGCTCAGTTTCGATACAGTGCCTGGCCAGAGAAGTACGACCCGGCACATCAGAACACTTCTGCTGACTCTTCCTCAGAAACTCACGTACCTCCTGTCCTTGGTGCACTGACCATGTGTCACCAACTATCACAGAAGGTATAGGGGGGTTTTTACTTTTCTCTAGTTCCCTTGAACCCTCTTTAGCACCTCTATTTTCTTGAATATCGGTGGACTCATAAAGTCTATTTCACAGACCTTAAGCTCCTCTGCCATGGTCTCTGACCATTTTAAGCTACTCTGTTCAAATGATTGGGACTGTAGAAGGAGCAGATCGTTTTTCTTTTGCAGTACACATAATTCATCCGCTAAGTCTCCAGCTGAATTGTAATGTTCTACTGTGACAACAGCATTCTTATATAGAGCCTTAGACTTATTGAGCAGCATTTGCTCTTGCAACGAAGAGATTCCCTGTATTCTTCCTTTTACTTCATTGACTTTCTCACGAAGATGCTCATGGCTTTCATCACACTCCTTCATCACAGTTTGGAGTTTTTTCTGAGAAGTAATCAATTCATCTGGTACCTGTTGGACGTCCTTTATGTCTTCGGCCCCTTCTTCAGGCTCTTCTGGTAGAACATGCTCAGAAGCCCTACCGTCAGTCTTGTTCCTCACAGCTTCACTTGAGACCTCAGCTTCTGATGAGGCATCTGGCTTGGTGACCACCACTTCCATGGCTTTTTCCACCTCTGCAGCATTACCTTCAGAGTCCGGGGCATGATGCAGCTCCATACCATACATTGATAACTTCTCCTCTTCAACAGCATCCACTTGTGCTGTTTTCAGTTTCAGAGTCCTGCCTTTAAAGCTCAGCTCTCCTCCTTTCACCTTAGTCTTCGCCAGGGAACCGGCCAACTGTAAAACATCTTCAGATGCCATCTTCTGTCCGGCTGTAAGGTCAGCATCAGCTTTCTTCTCAGGACTCTCAACCTCCTCTGCTACCATGCCTTCCTCATTTGCACTGGTTGCTTTATGGTCATCAGATGATTCACTATCACTACCACTATCCCTGTCTGACCCCTTTTTCTCAGCCACATCTGGCTCACTGTCAGGGCTATACAATTCATTCTCATTCACATCCTGCTCACTTTCAGGGTTATACACTTCATTTTCATTCACATCCTGCTCACTGTCAGGGTTATACAATTCATTCTCATTCACATCTTGATCTGGAACCTTAGTTAACATGTCATTCACAACATTAACTTCACCATCTGGTCCCTCAAGTATGTGACTATGTGACAACCCCAGCACTATACTTCTATATAGCTCAGGTACTAGGAGCTGGCTCACGACCTCTTCCTGGACTTCAGTGTCCCTATACAACAGGTGAGTGTTTATGCCAACATGAGGAAACCTCTCCTCAGAGCCAGGCTCTTGGGAAACCTCATTTAGAACAATTATATTTTCCTGTGCCGTTTTAAGGCTAAGTGCACACGATCAGGAATAATTGCGTTTTTTCGCGGTTTTTTCCGCGGTTTTCCGCGGTAAAAACGCCATAAAAACGCAAGCATTAAGCATCCTATACATGTTAATTGATTCCGCATGTTTTGGCCACATGTTGCGTTTTTTTCCGCGAAAAAAACGCTTCGCGGAAAAAATAGCAACATGTTCATTAATTTTGCGGAATGTAAGCGGTTCATGTGCGGTGGTACCCAGGGTCTGGAGGAGAGGAGACTCTCCTCCAGGCCCTGGGTACCATATCCCTGGTAAAACAATAATTAAAATAAAAAATAATGATATTCTCACCTTCCGGCGGCCCCCGCAGCCTTCCCGCGGCCCCCGCAGCCTTCCCGCCTTCAGCGATGCTCCCGGCAACTCCCGGTCCCAGGAGTGCTTTGCGAGAATCACCCAGATGGCATAGCGGTCTCGCGAGATGCTACGTCATCTGTGTGATTTGTCGCAAAGCACTCCTGGGACCGGAGTTGCCGGGAGCGTCGCTGAAGGCGGGAAAGCTGCGGGGGCTGCGGGAAGGCTGTGGGGGCCACCGGAAGGTGAGAATATCATTATTTATTATTTTTTTATTATTATTTTTACATTAGATCTTTTTACTATTGATGCGGCATAGGCGGCATCAATAGTAAAAAATTTGGTCACACGAGTCAAACACTATGTGTGACTCGTGTGACCAACCTGTCAATCAGTTTTCCAAGCGATGCCACAGATCGCTAGGAAAACGCTAGCATTCTGCAAGCTAATTACGCTTGCAAAACGCTATTATTCTGGCGGGAATCAGCATACAAAAAACGTGCGTATTTCCTGCGGGAGAAGTGCGGGATTGCCGCGGAAATTTTTCGCGGCAATTCCGCAACGTGTGAACTTAGCCTAAGAGTGGGGTCTCGCCATTGTTCACTCTCAAAATTGTCACAGGACACAGGTAAGTCAGGGACACTCGGTTCCCGAGAACCACCATCCTCGTCTCCCACCATCACCTGCAAAGGAATTTCAACACTATCACAGTCATCATTATTATCAATATCATTATCATGATTATGATCAGTATCATCATCACTATCATGATCATCATCATTATCATTATCAGCATCAGCATTATTATCATGGTCATCATCATTATCATGATCATCATCATCATTATCATTATCATCATCATCATCATCATTATCACACAAGTTTAACGGCCCACTAGCATTGTGTTCCGCCCCTCGGGACTGCGCACCCTCAATAGGAGCTTCATCACACTGTCCATCAGAAACATTTTTCCCCCAGAGATCCTTAGATCGGGGAAAGTCATTACCCAATATAACGGGTTGCACCAGGTTCTTCACTACCCCCACTTCACATGAAACCTCCCCGCGTTTGGGGATCAAGTCCACGACAGTCTCTGTGTAGACTTTGGTGTCTCCATGGACGCACAACACACTCAGGTGCTTATCAGGGAAGAAGTCCCTATCAATCAGGCTGTCACATACGGAAGTCACTGGACTCTCTGAGTCCAAGAGGGCCTGTGCTGGGCAGTCATTTACAACCACCGGGGACACCTCTGGTCCAGTCTCTTCGGCTGAGGTGGACACACACACAGGTTCTGCGCAGAGAGAGAGGGATCTGCCAACATCACAATACATAGGCTCCCCCTCTATTGGACAGTTGGCTGCAATTTCACGACATCTCCAACACTGTCCATCACACTTTTCCACCCACATGTCCCCTCGGGCCTGAACCCACTTATCAGCATACCCCATGTCCCCAACAGCTGGAACGCTCTTACCGCGGAGAGTTCAGCGTCCGGGAACTCTGAAGTGACGACCTCTCAGACGGCTGGTCACGGAGACAGTCTTTGCTGGCGAAGGCCTTCTCCATCAGGCTGACCAGACGATTGGCGTCCTGGTGGTCTCCTTGTCCGACCTCTGGCTGTACCTCAGGAGGACATGCTCGGGTGTAGCGGTTCACTATCACCTTTCCAACTCCATAATCAGGTTTTCTGACTGCAGACTCCCAGCTGCATCTCCAGTCATGAACTCCCCTGGCACGGGCTGTCACCGTAACACCCAGCCGGGTAAGAATCTCCGCTTTCAGCTTGGCATAGTCTTGGCTGTCCTGCTCGCTCAGGTCAGCATAGGCCCTTTGGGGTTCTCCAATCAGATAGGGTGCGACCATCATGGCCCATTCAGATAGGGCAGATTCTCCTTCTCTGCCAGTCCCTCAAACCTAGTGAGATATACCTCCACATCATCACGAGGTGTCATCTTTTTCAGGGACCGTCTTACCGCCTTCTTTACAGCGGACAATGCAGGTGACTTTGCAACATTACTTTGGGACGATGCGCTGCAAGTCTTTTGTAGTGCTGCAACCTGCTCAAAAAACAACCGGTTATTCTCCTGCTGCTGCTGCAGGAATTGCTGCTGGGCCTGCTGCATGAGCTGCTGGTGCTGCAGGCGCTGCTGCTCCATGCTCTGCTGCATGCTTCACTGGGCCTGGACCAGGTACTCAACGAGCTCCTCCATACTGCCGGACTTATCTGTCTCAACCACGGCAGTCTTATGTTGCACATTAACTTGCGCCATTTGTTCAAACAGCGCCTCCATGCTGTCATCCATGCTGTCAGACTTCTCTGTCTCAACAACGGCAGTCTTCACTCAAGACATACACACTCCACAGTCTTTTCCACAGAAAATTCAGCTCTGCTGTGCAGACACTTTTTTTTTCTCTGCAAACTCTATTAGGGCCACTGTCTCTTTAAGACTGCTCCAACAGACTTTTCCTTTGCTGCTGCACACTCCACAGTCTTTTCCACAACAAGTTCAGCTTTGCTGTGCAGACACACTTTTTTTTTTTTTTTCTTTGCAAACTCTATTAGGGCTACTGTCTCTTTAAGACTGCTCCAACAGACGTTTCTTTTGCTGACACACTTTTTTTTCTCTGCTGCTGCTTCAACAGACTTCACCTTTTATTGCTGTCTCTCGCCACTGTGCTGCACACACATTCTAGCACTAATTGTATCAGCCACTGTGCTGCCCCAGCATTCTCCGCCAATTGTAAGCTTTTCAGGGGCTATAGCTCTGAGATCGCCGTCCGGGTAGACGGAATGGCATAGAAACAGTTCATTCAGAGACAGCAGTTCTGGTAAAAACTGGCCGCAACCAGTTTTATTAAAGTCCACAGCAAACAGAACATAATCAAAACCAAATCATAAACATAAGACCTGGGCTTGTCCAGCCACTAATTACACTTAGATAGATTTCCCTTTCTATCCGGGTCCAGTCTCTAACAGCCTGTGCCCAAAACAACACATATGTTCAGTAGTTACCAGCGTGGAGTTTCACAGAGTCTCCTCCTTGTGTCTGAAGGCACCTTCAACGTCCAGACTTGAGAGAGCTCCCCTCCTATTCAGCAGCTATCCGCATGGATTCTCACTGAGACTACTCCTGTGTCCGGGGTACATCGAGCACCAGACTGAGACAGCTCATACTCCTGGAGACACCTTCTGTGCCTGGACCCCTCCTGTGTCCAGACTAAGCGAGCTCTCTGACTGTGTTCGCAGACACCTACTTCTGGTCTCCTAATTAACAGCTGAATGGTTTCAGGCCTGAGCTGCAAGTGTGTACTGAATGTAGGGTGTAGTGACCTTTCTCTACCACTAGGTTTACAAAGCCACACATTTCCCTTATACCATACAGCACAGTACCTAGGTGAAATGTACACCCCATTCAACACATATTCCTTCACTGTCTCACAGTTGTTAATTGGTTTCCTTTAAATACCTGCCTGTCTGCTGGGAGAGTGTCGGTGAAAGCATTCATTCAGACCAGCAGAGCGGATCGTTTCTGAGAAGACTTAAGCTAAGAGTGCCTGTTGTGGTTTATCAATGCAAAGTGAATAATCATGTGCACAGCCGTATAGGAGTATCTGAGTAGGTTCCCACACCATATAAATATAGCAAATAAACTCAGAACTCAACTTCAGTAGAGTGATGATTTTTAATCGTGTCCACAGTAATAACAGAAACGTTTCGGTCCTGAACTTGGACCTTCATCAGTCACATGGACTACTGTGAGTAGGTGGACCCAGCAAAAAGAGGGGCTATGCCCGGAATATCAGGTTTAAATTCTGTTCGATATAGGTGATCAAATATGGCAGCGGTTACCTGGGGGGTCCCGGTGGAGCAAAAATGTGCCTGCGGTGGACGCGGTGGACCCCCCAGGTAACCGCTGCCATATTTGATCACCTATATCGAACAGAATTTAAACCTGATATTCCGGGCATAGCCCCTCTTTTTGCTGGGTCCACCTACTCACAGTAGTCCATGTGACTGATGAAGGTCCAAGTTCAGGACCGAAACGTTTCTGTTATTACTGTGGACACGATTAAAAATCATCACTCTACTGAAGTTGAGTTCTGAGTTTATTTGCTATGTTGATGTTTATCCTCTCCTCGCTTATTGTTTATCTCCTTAACCTTTTGTGTCCCCTCTGTAGTTGAAGTTTTGTATACAAGGCAGTATTTACTTTACCCCTTGTCTGTCTCGTTTGTCTTATACTGTTTGTAAGCTGTGACCTGCCCATTCCCTGTGGTAATCAGGGTCCTTCTCAGGACTAGATTACAGTGGTCAGGGATCTACAGGAGACAGGGTTACGCTGGCGGCCTGGACCTCTGTACCATTAACAGTACCTCCAGGTAGAGGGACTAGTCAGGACCCCAGTTTAGGGTCAGCATAGACCCCGGTCCACCTCTATCCTGAGACAGCGTGACAAGTATGCGTGGAATAGTGTTGCCTTGTGAACCTGCTTCTGAACCCATGCAGTGTGATAGAGTGGTTTCTGGGGCACAGCGTTATGAGTTTCGAAAGCGCAATGGGTTATGTTTCTACTGTGGTGATGCCGCTCATGCTATTTCAGTCTGCCCTAAGCGGGGAAGACGTTTTGCACGCTCAGTTGTCTTGGGTAGTGTTCAGACTAAGTTTTTATTAACTGTTACTCTGATATGCTTTCTGTCCTCATTTTCTGCTCAGGCTTTCGTTGATTCGGGAGCAGCTATTAACCTGATGGATTTTGATTTTGCTAAACGTTGCGGGTTTCCCTTGATACCCCTACAGAAGTCTATTCCCCTACTGGGGATCGATTCTAGCCCTTTGGCTGAGAATAAACCTCAGTTCTCTACTCAGGTGATAATGAGGGTTGAACCTGATCATCAGGAGAGCTGCAAATTTTTGGTTCTGTATAATCTGCATGACATTATCGTGCTGGGTTTCCCTTGGTTACAGTCTCATAATCCTGTTTTGGATTGGAAATCTGTGTCTGTAACCAGTTGGGGCTGCCAATGTGTTAATACCAACACTCCTGTTTTTTCTGCCTCCCCCAGGCTCAGGATGTTCCTGACTTTTTGATTGATTTTTCTGATGTGTTTAGTGAAAGTAAATCTGCATCTTTGCCTCCCCATAGGAGCTATGACTGCGCTATTGAATTAGTGCCTGGTAGTAAATTCCCTAAAGGTCGCCTTTTTAACTTGTCTGTACCTGAACATGACGCTATGCGGTCTTATATCAAGGAGTCATTGGAGAAGGGTCATATCAGACCATCCTCTTCACCCTTAGGTGCCGGTTTTTTCTTTGTGGCCAAAAAGGATGGTTCATTAAGGCCGTGTATTGATTATCGTCTCTTGAACAATATTACTGTGAAATATCAATATCCGTTATCCTTGATTTCTGACCTGTTTTCCAGGGTGAAAAACGCTACTTGGTTTACCAAGCTTGACCTCAGGGGGGCATATAACCTTATTCGCATTAAGCACGGGGATGAATGGAAGACGGCATTTAACACCCCTGAAGGGCATTTTGAGTACCTTGTGATGCCCTTTGGGCTCACTAATGCTCCTTCTGTCTTCCAGTCCTTCATGAATGACATTTTCAGGGATTTTGTGGATAAATTTCTGATTGTTTATTTGGATGATATCTTGATTTTTTCTAATGACTGGGACTCTCATGTGAAACATGTTCGAACTGTATTCCAGATTTTGAGAGAGAATGCTCTGTATGTGAAGGGATCAAAGTGTCTTTTTGGCGTACAGAGGATCTCATTTTTGGGATTCATTTTGTCCCCATCTGTTATTGAAATGGACCCGGTCAAGGTTCAGGCCATCTGTGATTGGGTCCAACCTACTTCATTAAAGGCTCTTCAAAGATTTTTGGGTTTTGCCAATTTTTATCGTAAATTTATTGGTAATTTCTCGGTTATTGTTAAACCATTAACTGATTTGACCAAAAAGGGTTCTGATGTGGTGAATTGGCCTCCTGAGGCAGTCTTTGCATTTCAGGAACTTAAGCAGAGATTCACTTCTGCTCCTGTTCTACGGCAGCCTGATGTTTCTCTGCCATTTCAGGTGGAGGTTGATGCCTCTGAAATTGGGGCAGGTGCCGTTTTGTCCCAAAGAGATCCAGAGACCTCTAAAAGTAACCCTTGTGCCTTTTTCTCTCGAAAATTTTCTCCTACTGAACGTAATTATGACGTGGGTAATCGGGAGTTATTGGCCATGAAGTGGGCTTTTGAAGAGTGGAGACATTGGCTGGAGGGAGCCAAACATCAGGTGGTGGTCCTTACTGACCATAAGAATCTGGTTTATCTGGAATCTGCCAAGCGACTTAATCCTAGACAGGCCAGGTGGGCCTTGTTTTTCACACGTTTTAATTTTGTGGTTTCCTTTCTTCCTGGCACTAAGAATTTTAAGGCGGATGCCCTCTCGAGGAGTTTCCTTGCAGACTCTCCTGAGGTATCTGATCCTTCTGTTATTTTGAAAGAAGGTGTAGTTCTTTCCGCCATCTCGCCCAATTTGAGACTGGCTCTGGAGGGGTGTCAGGAGGATAGGCCCGAGCGCTGCCCTGTTGGGAAATTGTTTGTCCCGGACCAGTGGAAAAAGAGTGTGATGTCTGAAATTCATTGTTCCGCGTTGGCCGGTCATCCCGGAATTTTTGGTACCAGAGACTTGGTTAGTCGGTCCTTTTGGTGGCCTACCTTGTCTCGTGATGTCAGGTAATTTGTGCAGTCCTGCGGGACTTGCTCTCGCTCCAAGCCTTGCTCTCGCTCTAGTGGTTTGTTGATGCCATTGCCTGTGCCCAAGAGACCATGGACCCATATCTCTATGGATTTCATTTCCGACCTCCCTGTTTCTCAGAGAATGACCGTCATCTGGGTGATTTGTGATAGGTTTTCCAAGATGATACATCTTGTGCCATTACCTAAGTTGCCTTCCTCCTCTGAATTGGTGCCTTTGTTCCTTCAGCACGTGGTTCGTTTACACGGCATTCCTGAGAACATTGTGTCTGACAGAGGAGTCCAGTTTGTTTCCAGATTTTGGAGGACCTTTTGTTCTAAGCTTGGTGTTCAGTTGTCTTTCTCCTCGGCGTTTCATCCTCAGACCAATGGTCAATCTGAGAGAACAAACCAGACATTGGAGACTTATCTAAGATGCTTTGTGTCTGCTGATCAGGATGACTGGGTCTCTTTTTTGCCTTTGGCTGAGTTTGCTCTTAATAATAGGGCTAGCTCTGCCACTTTGATGTCTCCATTTTTCTGTAATTCTGGGTTTCACCCTCGATTTTCTTCAGGACAGACGGAGGCTTCTGCCTGTCCAGGTGTTGACTCTGTTGTTGAGCGTATGCAACAGATTTGGGACCAGGTAGTGGAGAGGTTGTCCCTCTCTCAGGAGAGGGCCCAGCGGTTTGCTAACCGGCATAGGACTGATGGTCCTTGGTTTAAAGTGGGGTACTTGGTCTGGTTGTCCTCAAAAAATATTCCTATGAGAGTGGCATCTCCTAAATTTAAGCCTAAGTTCATTGGACCTTATAAGATCATGGAGATTCTTAATCCTGTTTCTTTTCGTTTGCTTCTTCCAGGGACATTTAAGATCCATAACGTGTTCCACAAGTCCTTGTTGAAGAGGTTTGTTGAGCCAGTGGTTCCTACTGCTTTGCCTCCTGACCCTGTTCTGGTTGAGGGCAATATGGAGTTTGTGGTTGAGAAAATATTGAATTCTTGTTTTTCTAGACGGAAACTCCAGTATTTGGTTAAGTGGAGAGGTTATGGTCAGGAAGACAATTCTTGGGTGTTTGCTTCAGACATCCATGCTAGGAGACTCATCCGTGCGTATCATAGAACTCATCCTGACCGACCTGGTTGCTCAAGTGAGGGTTTGGTGACCCCTCCTCAAGGGGGGGGTACTGTTGTGAATGGACTTGAATTGAGTTCTGAGCAGAGGCTCCCTCTGGTGGTTACAAGCGGTACTGGACTGTCCAGTGAAGATTGTGATGATTGGGAATCAGGTGTTACTGACTGGTCTTATTTAAGGGAGTCGCCTTCCCATCAGGATTGCCGGTGATCAATTGTTCTGGTCTCAATCCTTGATTCCTGTTTCCTTTGTAGCCTGCTGTGTCGTGTCTGCATCTCCTGCTAACAGATAAGACATTTTCTTCTTTTTGTTTTTTGTGCTTGATTTTTGCATTTTTGTCCTGCACTTCTGTGGGGGCCTTCAAGGTCCCCTCCGGGGGCTTTTGCCCTCTCAGTTTAGTTCAGCCACTGATGTTTTGTACATTTGCTTTTTCCAGTTTTTTCAGTGGCTGCTGTTTTGATTTTGTTACACCAGAGAACTAATTTAGGTGGTAGAGGTCGTGTGATCTCAGGTGTTTTTGAAATTAGTAGAGTTGGTGCTTTTCAGGGTTTTTTGGGATTGCAGTAAGTGCCCTTCCTATCCTTTTCTATTTAGATAGTTTGGGCCCCAACGTTTGCTCATACTATTTTCTGTCTGTGTCAGTATTTCTTCTTGTCTAACCGCCATTACATGTTTGGGGGCTTCTATGTTCTTTGGGGATCTGCTCCGGGGCAGATAGCTTTCCTCTTTCTATCTTTAGGTATAGTTAGTTTCTCAGGCTGTGACGAGGCGTCTAGGACCAACGTAGGAACGCTCCATGGCTGCCTCTAGTTGTGGTGGTTAGTCAGGGTACTGCAATCTCATAGATTCCAACTGCTCTGGTGTATTGCCTTTTTACCTGCACTCCTCAGCTACTAAATCATAACAGGACAGATAACTAGCATTTTACACAGAAAGAAATAGGAGGAAATTACTTGTAAAATATTATAGGGAATTGCATTTCAAGCATTTTCCTAATGTACATTCTACATAGTTATATAGGTTCATAAAAGACCCAGGGCCATAAAGTGTAAACTATCGTCACCATTATACATTTTCTGTTACTAGATTATTTATAACTCACAATGTCATGCTTTTCTTTAAAAAGTTTCCAGCCCTTTTCTAAATGTTGTTATAGTGTCTGACATTACTACCTCTGTGGTCGGGTATTCTAGTCTGACTGCTCTAACTGTAAAGAACCCTTTCCTATTTAGCTGCCAGAATTGAATTTCTTCCACATGTTACAAGTGTTCCATTACCCTTTGTAAGGTCCTGGAAAGTGATAAGTTATGTGCCAGTACTATGCATTGATCACATATGTATTTATACATATAAATGAGATCTTGTAATAATGTAATAATTTAGTTTCCGCCTTTTAACTGTCTCTTTATTTCAAATATATTTTTAAAATGTGGAGCTCAAATTGGATCCCATATCCAAGATGCGGCCTTACAAGTGATTTATAGAGGGTAATAATACATTTGGGTCACAGGATTTTTTCTCTCTTTTTATGCACCCTAAAATCTTGATTGCTTTTACAGCTGTTTCCTGACATTGAGTACTGCTGCTCAGTTAAGGCTGGTTTCACATTTGCGTGTGTTTGCGCAGCGTTTCATCCACAGCAATCCGAATGCGTTATGTTTACCTCTCTTTAACATGGTGTACGCAGGGGCATGTGTTTGCATCAGTTCCCATGCGTCAGCATATGCATGCATTGTTTTTCGGTCTGCGGCGGGGTCTGGCAAACGAAACATGTTGAATTTTTGGAAGAGGCAAAAATCCGTCAAATATGCGCATTCATGCTCATGCGGATGAGTGCGTCAAATAAAGGCATTACTGTCATGGGAACGCATGCGTATGCAAGGACATGGGTACGCACATGCGTTCTATACGCATGTGTTTTATTAATGAGTTGTTCCACAAAGTGATTTAACCACCTGCTAATTTAAAAGGAAGTGTGGACACTGCAAGGCTATAACTCTCTGGATGATACCACAACACTGGCTATCAGGGGCGTAACTAGGAATGGCAGGGCCCCACAGCAAACTTCACAATGGGGCCCCCCCGCACGCATTGCCAATCCTGGTCTACCCAAGTTGTAAGAAAGATACCTTTATTATCCAAAATTAGAGGTTTTTGGACTAATGATAGTGAAATAACAGAAAAGAACCAACTCACAGGAAGCAACTGAGGTAGTGACGAAGGTAGGCTTTCTTCAGAGTAAATGAGTGAAGAAACTTGTAATCCAGCCTGCAAATTGCTTTCAAAACAGATGATTTATTCAGTAGAACAACAGTCCGGTATACAGAATAATCTAAGATTGTTCTGTATGCCGTACTTTTGTTCTACTGAATAAATCATCCATTTTGAAAGCAATTTATGGGCTAGATTACAAATTTCTTCTTCACAAGAATAATTCAACATAATTACCTTATTCAGCAGTTTCCTGGGGCCCTAGGCCCCTGATGGGGCCTGCAGTTTCCTGAGGCCCTAGGCCCCTAATGGGGCCTTCAGTTTCCTGGGGCTCAAGGCCCCTAATGGAGCCTGCTGCTTCCTTTGGACCTAGGCCCCTAATGGGGCCTGCTGCTTCCTTTGGACCTAGGCCCCTAATGGGGCCTGCTGTTTCCTAGGGCCCCAATAGGGGCCTGCTGCTTCCTGGGGCCTCTAATGTGGCCCGCTGTGTCCTGGGGCCTGAGGCCCCAGATACACTCACACCTCCCCCCTCCGCTCTCCCCCCTCTCCTCAAGTGCCGGGACGGGAAGATGCGGCTGCCGCGTCCCTGTAAAAGAGAGTCAGACTCAGCAAGCATACTTACCAATCTGCCAATCCTCAGGTGACTGCGTCCTCCAGCTCTTCTGCTCCGCGCGCCGCTCCGTCCTCCACGCTCCGACGTCCACCACGCCAGCCTTGCATGTGACGTGAGAGCGCGCGCACTCCCCCACGTCACATGACGCGGAAGTGCCGGACTGCTCGGGGCCCGTCCCACCTCCTCTCATAGCGGCACCGGAGGTGGCGGCGGGCTCCATATCAGACTCACACCACCGGCAGCTTGCATGGGCGTACCCAGGATCAAAACTAGGGGGGGCAAGCCAATGTCACATCTTATACAGGTTACATCATGTACACTGTACATTATACTGGATATTAGGTATGGAGCGTTAGAACTGTTGTATATTGTATAATACAGCAGTGTATGCAACTCTACGCTGTATATACCATGTATTATACATGGCACACTCACCTCTATACAAAGAATAAGAGGCATTATAACCTGTATATGAAAAGTATAATACAGCAGTGTATATACACTCTATATACCGCACACGATGTGTATGACCCTGTATACACCATATACTACACTCTTATTTTGAAGTAAAAAAAAAACAAAACAGGAACAAATACAATACTTAAAATAAAGAACAAGTAAAGTTAAAAATCAACAAACTTACTGGTATTTCAATGGGAACTATGGGCCTGCTTTTGGCTAATGAGATGGTCAATGTTCGGTTCCATATTTGTCACAAGTGAAGCAATTTTTCTCTTTCTTGATATCATTATTTCCTAGGGATTCCAAATTGCTATTAGTAAAATACCAATATATATACAGCGCTACAAAAACAATATACCAGCAATAAAACTGCCCACACAGAGACATACAGCCTGCACTGCCCATCACTGCAGCCTTGTCAATCCATATCATTTCATCCTCATCAGTGCACATATTGGCGCAACTCCGCTTTTAGCTCAGGCTCAGACTGGTGTGGTGCGAGAGTCCCTAATAGGCAGGTAAATGTCCCCAATATGCAGCATTGGTCCCCAATAAGCAGGTAAATGTCCCAATAGGCAGCATATGTCCTCAATAGGCAGCATAGGTCCCCAATAGTCAGCATAGTCCCCAATAGGCAGCATATGTCCCCAATAGGCAGGTAAATGTCCTCAATAGACAGCATAGGTCCCCAATACACAGCATAGTCCCCAATAGGCAGGTAAATGTCCCAATAGGCAGCATAGTCCTCAATAGGCAGGTAAATGTCCCAATAGGCAGCATAGTCCCCAATAGGCAGCATATGTCCTCAATAGGCAGGTAAATGTCCCAATAGGCAGCATAGTCCCCAATAGGCAGCATAGGTCCCCAACAGGCAGGTAAATGTCCCAAAAGGCAGCATAGTCCCCAATAGGCAGCATATGTCCTCAATAGGCAGCATAGTCCCCAATAGGCAGCATAGGTCCCCAATAGGCAGGTAAATGTCCCAATAGGCAGAATAGTCCCCAATAGGCAGCATAGTAATTTCCCCCCGGGATCAATAAAGTGTATCGTATCGTAGTAGTCCCCAGTAGGCAGCATAGTAGTCCCCCATAGGCAGCATAATCCCCCATAGGCAGCATAGTAATCCCCAATAGGCAGCATAATCCCCCATAGGCAGCATGATAGTCCCCAATATGCAGCATAATCCCACAATAGCCAGCATAATCCCCCATAGCCAGCATAATCCCCCATAGCCAGCATAATCCCCAATAGCCAGCATAATCCCCCATAGGCAGCATAATCCCCCATAAGCAGCATAATCCCCCATAGCCAGCATAATCCCCCATAGCCAGCATAATCCCCCATAGCCAGCATAGTCCCCCATAGCCAGCATAATCCCCCATAGGCAGCATAATCCCCCATAAGCAGCATAGGCCCCAATAGCCAGCATAATCCCCCATAGCCAGCATAATCCCCCATAGTCAGCAGAATCCTCCATAGGCAGCAGAATCCCCCATAGCCAGCCGGGCCCGGCGTTAAAAAAAAAAAAATACCAGTACTCACCTATCTCCCCCGCTGCTCTGAAGAAGCGCGCTCTGGACTCCGTCTTCTCCTGGCACAGGCGGCGTGACGTCATCAGGCGCGCAGGGCGGCGTGATGATGATCACGTCGCCTGTGCTGCATATGGAAGGCCGCAAGGCCTTCCTCACTCTGCACATTCCGCCCGCCGCGATTAACCCCTTAGTGACAGAGCCATTTTGCAGCTTAATGACAGGGCCAATTTTTACAATTCTGACCACTGTCAATTTATGAGGTTATAACTCTGGAATGCTTTAACGAATCCAGCTGATTCTGAGGCTGTTTTTTCATGACATATTGTACTTCACGTTAGTGGTAAAATTTCTTTGATATGACTTGTGTTTATTTATGAAAAAAATGGAAATATGGCGAAAATTTTGAAAATTTCACAATTTTCAAACTTTAAATTTTAATGCCCTTAAGTCAGAGAGATATGTCACACAAATTTCTTAATAAATAACATTTCCCATATGTCTACTTTACATCAGCACAATTTTGGGAACAAAATTTTTTTTGTTACGAAGTTATAAGGGTTAAAAGTTGACCAGCGATTTCTCATTTTTACAACACCATTTTTATTTTAGGGACCACTTCACATTTGAAGTCACTTTGAGGGGTCTATATGATAGAAAATACCCAAAAGTGACACCATTCTAAAAACTGCACCCCTCAAGGTGCTCAAAATCACATTCAAGAAGTTTATTAACTCTTTACGTGCTTCACAGGAACTGAAGCAATATAGAAGGAAAAAATTAACATTTAACTTTTTTTGCAAAAACTTTACTTCGGAACCAATTTTTTTTATTTTCACAACTGTTAAAAGAAAAAACCACAAAATTTGTTGTGCAATTTCTCCTGAATAAGCCGATACCCCATATGTGGGGGTAAACCACTTTTTGGGCGCACGGCAGAGGTCGCAAGGGAAGGAGCGATATTTGACTTTTTCAACGCAGAATTGGCTGGACGCCATGTCGCGTTTGTAGAGGCCCTGATGTGTCTAAACAGTGGAAACCCATCACAAGTGACCCCATTTTGGAAACTAGACCCCTAAGGAACTTATCTAGATGTGTGGTGAGCAGTTTGAACCTCCAAGTGCTTCACAGAAGTTTACAACATAGAACAGTGAAAATAAAAAATCATATTTTTTCCACAAAAACAATCTTTTTACCCCAATTTTTATTTTCCCAAGGGTAACAAGACCCAAAAAGTTTTTGTGCAATTTGTCCTGAGCATGCTGATACCCCATATGTGGGGGTAAACCACTGTTTGGGTGCATGGCAGAGCTTGGAAGGGAAGGAGCGCCGTTTGACTTTTTCAACTCAGAATTGGCTGGACGCCATGTCGCGTTTGTAGAGGCCCTAATGTGTCTAAACAGTGAAAACCCCCCACAAGTGACACCATTTTGGAAACTAGACCCCCTAAGGAACTTATATAGATGTGTGGTGAGCACTTTGAACCCCCAAGTGCTTCACAGAAGTTTATAACTCCCTGGCATGAAAATTTTTTCCACAAACCTGATTGTTTAGTCCCCAATTTTTTATTTTCCCAAGGGTAACAGGAGAAATTAGACCACAAAAGTTGTTGTCCTATTTGTCCTGAGTACGCTGATACCCCATATGTGGGGTGGGACCACTGTTTGGGCCACGGAAGGGCTTGGAAGGGAAGGAGCGCCGTTTGACTTTTTCAAACCAAAATTGGCTGGAATTGAAATTGGACGCCATGTCGCGTTTGGAGAGCCCCTGATATGCCTAAACAGTGGAAACCCCCCACAAATGACACCATTTTGGAAACTAGACCCTTTAAGGAACTTATCTAGATGTGTGGTGAGCACTTTGAACTCCCAAGTGCTTCACAGAAATTTATAAACGTAGAGCCGTGAAAATAAAAAATCATTTTTTTCCTCAAAAATGAATCTTTAGCCCGTATTTTTTTTTTCCCAAGGGTAACAGGAGAAATTGGACCCAAAAAGTTGTTGTGCAATTTTTCCTGAGTACGCTGATACTCCATATGTGGGGTGAAACCACTGTTTGGGTGCATGGGAGTGCTTGGAAGGGAAGGAGCGCCATTTTGTAATGCAGACTTTGATGGTATGTTCTGCGGGCGTCATGTTGTGTTTGCAGAGCCCTTGATGTGCCTAAACAGTAGAAACCCCCTGCAAGTGACACCATTTTGGAAACTAGACCCCTTAAGGAACTTATCTAGATGTGTGGTGAGCACTTTGAACCCCCAAGTGTTTCACAGAAATTTTTAGCACACTGCAGCGCTATAGCTTGCAAACACGAAATATGAAAAATATGAAAAATGAATTACATCATTACCTTAGAAATATGAAAAATTGAGAAGTCTTAGCGCATAAGATGGCCAAATTATGTGAGCCTGATAGCCACGTCAAGGCTCTTCTCGTATATCAGGTCCCTAACTAATGCCTATCCTCGCTTTAGAAAAGTCTGTCTGCATGGGAACCTATGAATCCTCTTTTCAGACTAAAATCTACATCTCTGTGGAGGGGTGATGAACCTGCTGTAATTAAAAGGCCTGTGACCACCAGGTGGAGTGCTCAGGCAGAAGGTAAATGAATACATATCAAAAAACTGACCGGCACATCCAAACTTAGATTCAGTGTGAACAGGTGCTAAACCTAGAGTCACCAACTCATATACATACAAGAAGAAAAGGTAGCACACTGTAGCGCTATAGCTTGCAAACACGAATTATGAAAAATATGAAAAATGAATTACATCATTACCTTAGAAATATGAAAAATTGAGAAGTCTTAGCGCATAAGATGGCCAAATTATGTGAGCCTGATAGCCACGTCAAGGCTCTTCTCGTATATCAGGTCCCTAACTAATGCCTATCCTCACTTTAGAAAAGTCTGTCTGCATGGGAACCTATGAATCCTCTTTTCAGACTAAAATCTACATCTCTGTGGAGGGGTGATGAACCTGCTGTAATTAAAAGGCCTGTGACCACCAGGTGGAGTGCTCAGGCAGAAGGTAAATGAATACATATCAAAAAACTGACCGGCACATCCAAACTTAGATTCAGTGTGAACAGGTGCTAAACCTAGAGTCACCAACTCATATACATACAAGAAGAAAAGGTAGCACACTGTAGCGCTATAGCTTGCAAACACGAAATATGAAAAATATGAAAAATGAATTACATCATTACCTTAGAAATATGAAAAATTGAGAAGTCTTAGCGCATAAGATGGCCAAATTATGTGAGCCTGATAGCCACGTCAAGGCTCTTCTCGTATATCAGGTCCCTAACTAATGCCTATCCTCGCTTTAGAAAAGTCTGTCTGCATGGGAACCTATGAATCCTCTTTTCAGACTAAAATCTACATCTCTGTGGAGGGGTTATGAACCTGCTGTAATTAAAAGGCCTGTGACCACCAGGTGGAGTGCTCAGGCAGAAGGTAAATGAATACATATCAAAAAACTGACCGGCACATCCAAACTTAGATTCAGTGTGAACAGGTGCTAAACCTAGAGTCACCAACTCATATACATCCAAGAAGAAAAGGTAGCACACTGTAGCGCTATAGCTTGCAAACACGAAATATGAAAAATATGAAAAATGAATTACATCATTACCTTAGAAATATGAAAAATTGAGAAGTCTTAGCGCATAAGATGGCCAAATTATGTGGCTATCAGGCTCACATAATTTGGCCATCTTATGCGCTAAGACTTCTCAATTTTTCATATTTCTAAGGTAATGATGTAATTCATTTTTCATATTTTTCATATTTCGTGTTTGCAAGCTATAGCGCTACAGTGTGCTACCTTTTCTTCTTGTATGTATATGAGTTGGTGACTCTAGGTTTAGCACCTGTTCACACTGAATCTAAGTTTGGATGTGCCGGTCAGTTTTTTGATATGTATTCATTTACCTTCTGCCTGAGCACTCCACCTGGTGGTCACAGGCCTTTTAATTACAGCAGGTTCATCACCCCTCCACAGAGATGTAGATTTTAGTCTGAAAAGAGGATTCATAGGTTCCCATGCAGACAGACTTTTCTAAAGCGAGGATAGGCATTAGTTAGGGACCTGATATACGAGAAGAGCCTTGACGTGGCTATCAGGCTCACATAATTTGGCCATCTTA
Source organism: Oophaga sylvatica (assembly GCA_033576555.1). Lineage (NCBI taxonomy): Eukaryota > Metazoa > Chordata > Amphibia > Anura > Dendrobatidae > Oophaga > Oophaga sylvatica. The sequence goes on along the minus strand of JARQOD010000003.1, from coordinate 176,859,286 downwards.
TGCGCTAAGACTTCTCAATTTTTCATATTTCTAAGGTAATGATGTAATTCATTTTTCATATTTTTCATATTTCGTGTTTGCAAGCTATAGCGCTACAGTGTGCTACCTTTTCTTCTTGTATGTATATGAGTTGGTGACTCTAGGTTTAGCACCTGTTCACACTGAATCTAAGTTTGGATGTGCCGGTCAGTTTTTTGATATGTATTCATTTACCTTCTGCCTGAGCACTCCACCTGGTGGTCACAGGCCTTTTAATTACAGCAGGTTCATCACCCCTCCACAGAGATGTAGATTTTAGTCTGAAAAGAGGATTCATAGGTTCCCATGCAGACAGACTTTTCTAAAGCGAGGATAGGCATTAGTTAGGGACCTGATATACGAGAAGAGCCTTGACGTGGCTATCAGGCTCACATAATTTGGCCATCTTATGCGCTAAGACTTCTCAATTTTTCATATTTCTAAGGTAATGATGTAATTCATTTTTCATATTTTTCATAATTCGTGTTTGCAAGCTATAGCGCTACAGTGTGCTACCTTTTCTTCTTGTATGTATATGAGTTGGTGACTCTAGGTTTAGCACCTGTTCACACTGAATCTAAGTTTGGATGTGCCGGTCAGTTTTTTTATATGTATTCATTTACCTTCTGCCTGAGCACTCCACCTGGTGGTCACAGGCCTTTTAATTACAGCAGGTTCATCACCCTCCACAGAGATGTAGATTTTAGTCTGAAAAGAGGATTCATAGGTTCCCATGCAGACAGACTTTTCTAAAGCGAGGATAGGCATTAGTTAGGGACCTGATATACGAGAAGAGCCTTGACGTGGCTATCAGGCTCACATAATTTGGCCATCTTATGCGCTAAGACTTCTCAATTTTTCATATTTCTAAGGTAATGATGTAATTCATTTTTCATATTTTTCATATTTCGTGTTTGCAAGCTATAGCGCTACAGTGTGCTACCTTTTCTTCTTGTATGTATATGAGTTGGTGACTCTAGGTTTAGCACCTGTTCACACTGAATCTAAGTTTGGATGTGCCGGTCAGTTTTTTGATATGTATTCATTTACCTTCTGCCTGAGCACTCCACCTGGTGGTCACAGGCCTTTTAATTACAGCAGGTTCATCACCCCTCCACAGAGATGTAGATTTTAGTCTGAAAAGAGGATTCATAGGTTCCCATGCAGACAGACTTTTCTAAAGCGAGGATAGGCATTAGTTAGGGACCTGATATACGAGAAGAGCCTTGACGTGGCTATCAGGCTCACATAATTTGGCCATCTTATGCGCTAAGACTTCTCAATTTTTCATATTTCTAAGGTAATGATGTAATTCATTTTTCATATTTTTCATATTTCGTGTTTGCAAGCTATAGCGCTACAGTGTGCTACCTTTTCTTCTTGGATGTATATGAGTTGGTGACTCTAGGTTTAGCACCTGTTCACACTGAATCTAAGTTTGGATGTGCCGGTCAGTTTTTTTTATATGTATTCATTTACCTTCTGCCTGAGCACTCCACCTGGTGGTCACAGGCCTTTTAATTACAGCAGGTTCATCACCCCTCCACAGAGATGTAGATTTTAGTCTGAAAAGAGGATTCATAGGTTCCCATGCAGACAGACTTTTCTAAAGCGAGGATAGGCATTAGTTAGGGACCTGATATACGAGAAGAGCCTTGACGTGGCTATCAGGCTCACATAATTTGGCCATCTTATGCGCTAAGACTTCTCAATTTTTCATATTTCTAAGGTAATGATGTAATTCATTTTTCATATTTTTCATATTTCGTGTTTGCAAGCTATAGCGCTACAGTGTGCTACCTTTTCTTCTTGTATGTATATGAGTTGGTGACTCTAGGTTTAGCACCTGTTCACACTGAATCTAAGTTTGGATGTGCCGGTCAGTTTTTTGATATGTATTCACAGAAATTTATAAACGCAGAGCTGTGAAAATAAAAAATCATTTTTTTTCTAAAAAATGATTTTTTTAGCCAGCTATTTTTTATTTTCCCAAGGGTAACAGGAGAAATTAGAACCCCAAAATTGGTGTGCAATTTGTCCTGAGTACACTGATACCCCATATGTTGGGGTAAACCACTGTTTGGGCTCACGGCAGGGCTCGGAAGGGAGGGAGCGCCATTTGACTTTTTGAACGCCACGTCGTGTTTGGAGACCCCCTGATGTGCCTAAATAGTGGAAATCCCTCAATTCTAGCTCCAACCCTAACCCCAACACACCCCTAACCCTAATCCCAACCATAATCCTAACCTAAATCCCAACCCTAATTCCAACCCTAATTGTAACCCTAACCTTAATTGTAACCTTAACTCTAATTGTAACCCTAACCCTAATTATAACCATAATTATAACCCTAACCCTAAGGCTAGGTTCATTTTGCGTTTTACCAGCCCATTCAACACATAGCGTTGACGGGCTGGTAACGGTATAGAATAACGCGATAGCATTATGCTATACCCGCTAGCGCAGAGGAATCAGCAGATGATTCATCTGCGCTAGCGGTGACGGAGCCCAGACGCTGCAGCCCGCGTCCGAGGCTCCGTCACTGAATGATGGCACGTCGCAAACGCATGCCGCTTTACGGGATGCGTCGCGATGCGCCCTCAAATGGGGGTGAAGGCAGCGTTAACGGACTGCGTTACACCGCGTTATACCGCGGTGTAACGCAGTCCGTCTAACGGACTGCCATAACGCAGTATGAACCCAGCCTAATTATAACCCTAACCCTAATGCTAACCCTAACCCTAATGCTAACCCTAACCCTAATGCTAACCCTAATTATAGGATCAGGGAGCACGTCCTGGGTATAGAGGCGGCGGTCTCTGAGTCTGACCCTAGTGTTTTGAAGACTATACCCAGACACTTTAAGATCTATCATCAGAGCAATAGTAGATTGCTTCGGTTTAGGGGTATTGATTGCTTAGATGTTAACATACGGGGGGTAATGTTTCTAAGCGCCTGGCTCAACTTGAATCTAGGTGGATCTGGACACTCAATACTGTCCATCCCTCTGGGTTAAACGAGAATTTCAATTTTGCTGCATTCTTGTGATGTGTTTGTTCCCGGTCATCTATTCTTCGTACTGCTTGGTGTGTTCGGTCACCTGTGCCGCATGGTGGCTTTTTATGGGTTTTTATTAATTTTCTGTTTTGTTATTCTTTTAGGATTAATCTGTTTATTTACCCTCCTACTGGACGTGTGTTGGATCGTGAATACTACTGTGATGTCGCATATGATGGAACATATTATACCATCCCCTGTGAATTCTGTTTGCTTATTTATTATGTTATATGCAGCAACTCCTAATTGCTGTTTAGTCCATCGTTTTCCCATTTTCCTGGTATTACGATTTGATGTCTGTATATATATATATGATTCTCTATGTACGGTTTGTAATTGTATATTCTCTGTACTGTTATATGTGTATTTGATTGTTTAATTCCTATGGTGACTTTACACATGGTATATAACTGTATATATCTATATGGAGAATACACGTTTTCATATCTTAGTATTTTTGATGGTCTGATATTGTTAATTATGAATTTTTTGTGGTATATGGGTTTTTCTTTTTTATATATTGTCATTTTTGGCTAAATATATTATTTCTTTAGGGGTTTTGCTGTTATATATTCGATTTGTTTTCATATGGTGCTATATATGGGTATATTGTCGCGGTTCCTATTTTTATACCCCATGTATGGATTACACTGCTTTAGGCAATGATGTGGACTTTGTCCTGGCCTTCCATACATGCAGTGGCTATGTTCATGTACTTCACGCATGCGTCTCATACCCGGACGGGCCTGGCCGCCTCTGGCGTCTGTAGCATCGGGTTGCTATGGATCTTTGTCCGTCGCTTCCTGATGCGTGACGTCAGCGCGACCCGGCTTCTCCTGGTGCTATGGTAACGCATGCGTCACTTCCGGTACGCGAACAACCACTTCCGGTCGGAGGGGGTTTTTATGAAAGAAAACCGTGAGCACAACCTGAATGAAACTGGTGCTTTAAAGTCTAGGTTCCCACACCGGGTACTAATAATGAAAAAAGGCTTAAGCACTGGAGCTCTGCCAGGACTTCCGCCCCACATACTCATGGAAATCAAATCAGCAGGCTCAGACAGCGTCCTGGCAGAGCTCCAGTCTACATAGCGGTGGATACCGCAAGCTTAGTCACTGGATATTTCTACTGAGCATTCTTATAAGCTACGTTTGTCTTTAAGCAGCACACTTTCCTTGGGGCACGCACCTCTCCCCTTTTTAGGAGACAATCTTCTATATAAAAATAAGTAGTCACTGATGAAGGTCTTTTCTGACCGAAACGTTTGGAGATACTACTAATAAACCTTTTAAGTTGAGTGCTTAAGCCTTTTTTCATTATTAGTACCCGGAGGGGGTTTTTATAGCCGTCATTTCCCGTTTGGGCCACGCCCCCTGACGAAGGTTCTCCCGAAACGTGCGTCGGGGCAGACGCACCCCACGCTGGACCCCCGGACACATCGTCAGCACTTCTGGTCTTTTGGTCTTTTGATTAAGTATGGCTCTGTTCTCCTGCTCATTTGCACACGCTGTGTTTTTGCTTGACCGCTTCTGCCACTTTTGCACATGCATTAATATAAGGCTGGCATTTTGAACATGCGTTTTTTGCATTTACAAATATACGATGATGACATTTCATGAGCATTTTTAGCCTATTTTTTTGTGACCTGACATGTTTATCCACTTCATATAACTATGGCATTCTCTTTGCTTGGGGTTTGTACTGGCATTTAACTATCCATCAATGTGACTTTCATGTTTTTCATGTTTTTGCCTTTACCCTCTGTTAGAGATATATACCATTATTATTTAATGTCTGTATTTATCATGTGGATATATGTGTGCTGATATGGTAAAATAATAATAATTTTTTCTATTTATGTGCCATATGTACTTCTTTATATATATCTTTAGAATTTCTATATTGTGATATATGGTATCTTACCCAGTGTCCTGGTGTGTCCTAGCGTGTGGTGCGTCCTCCATGTTGCACCGCTGCCCGGACCCACCTTGGTGTTAGTCATTTGTCATTTACCTGTGTCTTTTCTGTACCTAATAAAATTTTGTAATTTTACTATAATTGGATCTGTGGTCGTAGTTTTGTGGTGGTTTCTACCACTTTTTCTTTTCTCATTTCATTATCTACGATTGATCCATTACTAGTTCCATATGGCCATTAGGGATCTTGATAAATATCATATAATGGTGGTTATATTTATCCTGCTATTGTATATCAGTTTTTTCCATTCTAACCCTAATTATAACCCTAACCCTAATTATAACCCTAATGGAAAAATGAAAATAAATATAATTTCTATTTTTTATTATATGTCCCTAACTAAGGGGGTGATAAATGGGGGGGTTATGTACTGTTTTTTTTATTTTGATCACTGTGATAGTTTATCACAGTGATCAAAATGTACTTTTAGAGAATGAATGAATAATTTTTTGAATTTGCCGCCATTTTACTGGATGAAGAAGCTGCCTGAACGCAGGACAGGGGGAGGAATGGAGGCCAGGGGGAGGATCGGAGGACACGGGACCCCTGCAGGTACAGGGGGGGAGATCGGGGGTCCCGAGACACTATTTTTCTCCCCTCTGATGTGCGATCACATCAGAGGGGAGAGAAATTTACAGGCAGGGATCGCGGCTGTGATTTCTCTTTTGCGATCGCCGCTTTATGGCGATCGCAAAAGAGTGGTGTCTGGGGGGGCCCCTATTATGTTCTCTGGGGTCTCGGCTACCCCAGGCAGCCGAGACCCCAGAGAAATTCGCCCATCCCCCCCGTCACCTCGCGGCGGGCGCACCACTCATGCGCCCGCCATTTTGCAGCATGGCGCCGGCACCGGGGGACACCGGAGGGCCCTGGGGCCATAAGGAGGGATTGGGGGCCACAGTGGGGGTCCCGGGGACCCTTTTTCTCTCTCCTCTGATGTCCGATGACATCAGAGGAGAGAGAAATTAAATGGCACATTGTTTTTGTTTTTTTTGTTGCGATCGCCGTTACAGGGTTAATAACGGCGATCGCAACATCGGTGTCGGTAAAAACCGACCTGATTCATGTTCTCTGGGGTCTCGGCTACCCCCGGTAGCCGAGACCCCGGAGAAAATGCGCCTCTGGGGGGCACTATAGGCTTTTTCCACAGCGCCGTTAATTAACGGCGCTGTGGTTTAAGTACCCATAAAGACCACCGTTAAAAGGCGTATCGGCGGTCGTTAAGGGGTTAAAGGGCCCGCCACCCACCGGCAATGAACTGTCAGTTCATTGTCAGCGGGGCCGGTTCTTTCACTGTGCGGTACGCCCAGGGGTGAACCTAGCCTCTCTGCTGCCTGAGGCAAACTGCAAAATGGCGCCCCCCCATAGTAAATTTTTTAAATCAGTAAAAAATGGCCTGTCTTCTGCAACAGACCACGCCTCTTACCCCGAAACGCTTAGCCAATCACACGTGCTGCACACAGGGCTGTCCGGGGTAATGGCAGGGGCCTTCACATTGAGTTGAGCGAGGGATGTGTGAGCGGGAAGGGGGACGAGCGCCACCAACCAACCACCACTCGGACGAAACATGGCTGGATGCCTGTATGTACTGAGGGGTGACATTGGATGTGGTGTGTAAGTTATGGGCAATCAGTGCTGCAGCAGAGCAGTATGTGAATGGTAAAATGCATCTTGCACCTGGGGCGTACATAGAAATTAAGGGGTCCCATAACAGAAGTTCTAATTGGCCCCCCCACCAGACCACGTACAGTATTGCGCCCCTCCAAATTTCTACATTCTAAAAAATGGAAACACCAGTACTTAAGAAGGAAGTCTGTCACCCCTAAGATGCATATTAAGCTAGCTATATAGTGGTATAAGGGACTTAGCGCCTGTAAAATACTAGAACAGTACTATTTCCTGAGAAAATTATTTCAAATCTAAAGCAAATGAGGAGATTTTGGGGCACCCCTATGACAGGTCTATGGGGTTTTAGTCAATGAATGAAGGAGCCGGATATAAAATTTATTCTCCACTCTCTCCTCCTCTTTAGGCTATGTTCACACATGTAACGTTTTGCTGCATTTTTACCTTGGTTTTATGTTAATCTAAGCCTGCATTTTTTATTGTGATTCAGGGAAAAGCTGTGAACACACATTGGTTTTATTTATTTGCAGAAAGTGAAACTGCACAGGTTTTGCTGCGTTTTGGAAAGAATAAGCGTCAATTCTTTTCTGCGTTTTTGCAGCGTGTTATGGGCGAAAACACAGAAATGCAGTGTGTGAACATAGCCTTAGGGTATGTGCTCATCATCTGGAGGCGCTGCGTCTTAGAAGCAGTGTCTCTGGACCTGTGGGAACCTGCGGGTGAAGGCAGGGAGACCGCAGCTGCCCTGTACTCACGATCTGCGGTGGCTGCAGGGCGGCTTCTCCCTGCGTTCACCCAATGGAGATCTCTTCTGACTCCGCAGCATGAAATGAACATGCTGCGGAGATGCGGAAGTCCCAAAACCCGCACTGCAGCTAAAATAACGCTGCGGAGAAGAGAAGCATAGTGAGGATGAGATTTCTAGAAATCCCATCCATTATGCTGCTACTGTACTACGCAGCGTTTTGGACGCAGCGGTTTGAGATTGCGTCCAAAATGCTGCGTTCACTGATCGTAAGTATGCACCCTTAGAATGGGAGTAATGGTGATTGATCTCAAAGCCCCCTCATTTGTATTTTAATTAAATGTCATTTTCTTTGGCTCTGCACCACTATAATGTTCTGTACTGCTATGATCTTTATAGGAGCCAAGTCCCCTTTATAACTTAACATGAATTTTGGGTGTGATCGACTCCCTATAAATATATAAACCACATCATCACCACAACAAGAAAAGTAAATATGGAACACTTAAAGTTTGTCATCTGGGGTCATTGTCGCAATGCATCCCTGGGAAAGGGATTGGCCGGGAGCATTGCTGAGAGGCGGGAAGGCTGCGGGGGCCACCGGAAGGTGAGAATGTCATTATTTTTTATTTTAATTATTGCTTTTACAGGGATATGGTACACAGGGTCTGGCACATGAACCGCTCACTTTGCATAATGGTGGGCATAGCCACATGCGGAAAGTAAGGCCTCTTTCACACATCCGTTTTTTGGCATCAGGCGCGATCTGGTGCTTTTTTAATAAAACGGATCCGTTTTTTTTATATCGCCGGATGCGTTTTTTTGTCATTGACTATCATTAGCGGATGTCCTTGCGTTGCGTCCGTTTTTTGCCGGATCCGGCGGAAATGTACATTCCGGCAGCCGGACAAAACGGTCACTGCAACGTTTTTTTTTTTCTGCCGCACCCACCTGATAGTGCCTCTCTCTCTCCTCGGTCCGGACATGCGTAACAAGCATTTACAGCTTCAAAAGTTCAGAACGGACCTGGCAAAAAACCTGATCCGTTGCATCAGTTTTTTCAAAATCAGCGCCGGATCCGTCCTTTCCGGTTTTAGACAGATTGTGCCTGTTGGCAAAAAACGGATGTGTGAAAGAGGCCTAAGCGGTTCAATGCATTCCTATGGCGGCGGAATCGCCGCGATTCCGGAAAAAGAATGAGCATGCTGCGTTTTTTTCCGCATGCAGCATGTGCACATCATTGCAGAATCCCATAGGATATAATGAGTTGCGTTTGGTAAGCGTTTTTGCCGCGAAAAACCGCGGCAAAAACGCTAACAATCCGCAACGTGTGCACATAGCCTTATGGCAAAATCAGAGAATATGTTATATAGTGCATGTCCTATACTTGTAAGTGCAGGTCCCACTGATGAAGGGAAAAAATAAAATACTGATCCAGCTAGAGGCGCAACTACAACAGGTGCAGGGGTTGCAATCACACTCGGGGTCTGGAACCTAGGGGGCCCCAAAAGTACTTTTATCAAATATGAAAAGACCAATGTTATTAAAGATTTGCAATAATTGGGGGCCCCGCTGGAATTTTTTCATTGCGGCCCATGAGCGTCAAGTTACAACACTATATCTTGTGATAGCTCCCAGAAAAAAAAAGCGGCTGCTCATGTGCGGCTCGCTCCATTTATTTCTGGGCAGTGCCGACTAACGTCTTCTTCTCATACTGAATTGGCAGGAGAAAAAAAAAATTGCAGCATGCTGAGTAGCAGGGTATATTGGACGGCATGCAAACTGTCAAGTCAGTGAGTGCGGGCAGAACATTGGATTGCACTCGGATGACATCTGAGTGCAGTCCGATTTTCCGCAAAGTGATAAGATGGAGAAGATAGAGAATTTTTTCCTCCATCTTCTCCTCAGTGTGCTCCGATTCTCTCGTGAGATTATTGGATCATGTTAAGCCGACACAGTGATCAGAGGCATTAACTTAATCAATCCCATTATCCAACAGAGGAACTGCACAAGAGTCCACCACAGTCATTAGGTCATTTTGCTATGTCAGCAATACATATTGTTCTCAACAGACAAATCTGTGATATCCTATCTGTAATAGTTTAGTCAAACTAAAAAAGAGGCTTTGGCCGCCCACACAGAACCGACAGGAACCTAAACCCAGACTCATCACTACATCTATATATTGGCCGGGGTCACACTTGCGGGAAACTCGCACGAGTCTCGCACCTCAATACCCGGCACTGCTGCCGGCACTCATAACGGAGCTTTCAGCTGCATAGAAATACTTGCAGCCACACACTCCGGTCCCGAGTGTCGGCGGCAGTGCCAGGTATTGAGGTGCGAGACTCGTGCGAGTTTCCCGCAAGTGTGACCCCGGCCATAGTGAAATAACCGTGGTCTCCACTGCCCAGACTATTAGGTCCATTGCTAGAATGACCAGAACAATAAATATGTGACTGCAGAGCTCTGGAATCATGCACGAGCCTATTAGGGCCCGTCACATATAGCGACTCACCAGTGATCCCGACAACGATATGCACTTGTCAGGATCGCTGGTGTGTCGCTACATGATCGCTGGTGAGCTGCCAAACAGGCAGATCTCCGCAGCGATCAGGACAGCGACTATGGCGGGTAACAAGCGATGCACGTCGCTTAGTTACCCGCAGTGTACCTTAGATACCAGCGCGCTGGTGCAGGGAGCTGGTAACCAAGGTAAGCAGCGGGTTTCTAAGCGCCACTCGGTGCTTATAAACCCGCTTTTTACCTTGCTTACCAGCTCCCTGCAACCGCACGCTGGTATCTAACGTACACATTGGGTTTCTAGGCGCCGCGCGACGCCTAGAAACCAGATGTTTACCTTGGTTACCAGCTCCCTGCACCAGCGCGCGGGTATCTAACGTACACATTGGGTTTCTAGGCGCCGCGCGACGCCTAGAAACCCGATGTTTACCTTGGTTACCAGCTCCAGCTCGCCGATTGCTGGTCTCCCGCCACTCACATGCAGCGATGCGTGCTGGCCAGCGGGGGACCAGCAATCAAAAAATGGTCCACAGCAGAGGGGCTGATGGTCGCTGCGTGTCACACACAGCGAGATCGCTGGCTAGGTCGCCATTGCATCACAAAATCGGTGACGTTTCAGCAATCTCGCTAGTGATCTCTCTTAGTGTAACGGGGCCCTTACACAGAGCGGACATTATAGCGGAGGTGTGATAAGGTGAGGCTCAGCGGGCAATAACTGCAGAACATCCAGGTGTTGGGTGCTGGGTACCACAGTGCACAGCGTTCATCTGCAGATACGGCCGGTCTGCACTGATAGCATCACATACACCAGCACTGCACTGCCTGCACCCCAGCACATTACTGGATAGGACTCCGGATACTCAGGGGATCTTACAGGTTACACGGTGCAGGATATATGCAAGAGATTGTTATTGGGGGGGATTTGTTTGTTATGTGGGATCCTGCCAAGCAGAGACAACTGTGGGTTCAGGCCTGATCATACTCCAGAATCAGAGGCAATATATCCATATACACTCATATACTCAGAGAAACACATACTGTATACTACATACTACAGACACACTATTACATACACAAGAAACCTACGCATCCATTCACACACAGGAAAGCACACACTATACACACATACACTATACATTACATATACTCACTGCTTGCCCCATCCCAGGACACCAGGGGCAGAGGTCAGTGCTCCATATGGGCCCCAGCACAGGAGGACGCAGGGAGCTGCCGCCTCCTCTGAGTCTGCAGACAGGATCTCCCCCTCCTCCTCTCGGTCCGACTGCCTCCTGTGATCTCAGGATGGCAGCTGCAGAGGAAGGAGTTATGGAGGGGACAGCGTACAGAGGCACCAGCAGGACCTGTCAGCAGCTAGCCTCAGGAATGGTGTGGGCTGGGGGGCTCCTTCCAGCAGTGGAGGGAGCAGCACTACATCTGGAGGGGGCAGCATCAATTTGTGACACTGCCACCTACAGGCCACTGTAATTGTCACACACCAAGGAGATTTCTGGCTCTGAGCTCCTCCTGCTTTATCCCTCACTGCCGTTGTCCTGATCAGCCGGAGGGTGAGGGGGAGAGAAGATGGAGGAGGAGCCAGTGCTGGAGGCGGCACCCAGCTCTGCACAGGAGCAATGCTCAGGACTGTGTGCATCAGGTCTCCTGCACTGAGCACTCCCACTGCCGCCCAGCAGGTGGCGCCGCCTGAGGCAACAAGCTCAAGTTGCCTCATTATAGGTGCGCCCATGGCAGCTTGCGGAACTACCGTGGTGGTAGGTGAAGCAGCTGCAGCAGGGACGGGCCCCCTTCTAGCCTGGGCCCTGTGGCAGCTGCTTCCTCTGCTTCCACGATAGTTCCGCCCCTGCTGGCTATGTAAGTATAGAACCTTAGAAAATGTCTGTCTCTCTCACTGCTGTTTGTACTTTGTACTAATATTTTTTTCTGTTCACGTTTAGACGTGTCGACTGTCCTGGTGCAGTGTTTGGCTCCTGGTGCAGCGGATTTCTCCTGTTCGTCTTGTGTAGCCCTGGTATGTAAGGCACACATAAAATCCTGGAGTCTGCACAGAAAGGTAACAGTTAAAGCTTTACATCATTCATTCACACTTTAGACACACCCATTAGGGGTATAAAGTAGTGTCACGCAACCATAGACTCAGAGGGACAGTCCCACCTGTGGGGGACCCAACACCTAGCTGCTATAACATCCCCTCAGAGTTCTATTCAGCAGCGCTGGTCTTAGTGACTAGACAACTACAGGTGGCGTCACGAACTGTTATCTACCAAATCCCCTGTAAATAATTCCCCCATCATCGCCCTGACCGCCAGGGCCACAGACCGAGCCACCGCTACCAGTGACAACCCCCATAGACTTCCATGGGCTCGGCTCTGAGTACCCCATAGCCCTGGTAATCCACAATTGTGGTGGCGGGTCAGCACAAACTTGGCGTCACGAACAGGATCCGAAACTTGCAGCATTGCGAGCCCTGTGTGCCTGTGGAGTGTTTTGGTGAAAAAGACTGTTTGTGCTTTTGGCGCCAAATACCGCCATATTTGCCGCCATATTCGCGCCCTGAGGCGCTGGAGAAGAAGGTGGGCGTACCTGAAAAGCGCGCAGAGTCTCGGACACGCCCCCGGCTCTGACTCAGCGGCAGGTCCTGCAACAGGAAGTGAACGCTCTGACATCAGAGCGCCTGCGACGAAGGTCCTGTCCCCATCGCTGTGCTTGTGGAGCAGCAGCCTCTGGAAACGGTAGGCCCCGATTAACCAAGGGGGCACTAATATGTCGCAACAACCGGCCGACGGTGCGGCCCCAGCCGGAGGCCCCGACCCCGCACCGTGTGGCATTGTAGCGCCGGATGGGGGCGCAGGCCCAGCACCCGGCCCGGTGGTCCTGCTCATGCCACTAACGCTCCCATATATGCCTGGGGCGAAATGGCTTCCCCAGTACAGCGGCGAGCCAGGCACTTTAGCAGGATTCAAACGGAAGATATGCAGTGTCCTGGAAATGTACTCCATGTCTGAGAGGCAAAAAGCTGCAGTATTAATAGGGCAGCTAACTGGCGCTGCTGAGAGAGAAGTGGAGACTTGGGCTACCACGGACCAGGAGTTGGTGCCTGCGATCCTCTTAAAGTTACAGGCCATTTTTGAAGATCGCACCGAAACAGATCTCCGGATGGCATTCTACAACTGTTCACAGCAACCAAGTGACAGTATAAGGGACTATGCCTGCCGACTACAAGGGGCCCTGAGAGCCCTCAAGCAGGTTAATACCATAAGTGTCATTGATGAAAGTAAGATGCTGAAAGAACAATTTGTGCAAGGACTGAGGTCCCAATCGGAACGCAGAACTGTAAATTGGTGGTCTTTAGATCATCCAGATGCCACCTTTGATGCCCTAAAGGACATGGCAATAAAAGGACTGCGACCCCTGGGCAAACCTGAAGTGGCAACCCAACATCACCAGGGTGAAGTCACTCTGGAACCGGCAGTACCCACCTTTTCCCCGCTAGCGGCAGAAGCCAAAACGCAGGCGACGCCCCCTAGTGAATTGGACTGTCTGCGCTCGGAAGTGCGCCAGTTTACTAAAAATCTGGCTGCTGTGATGAGTGCCCTGCAGCTGCGGAAAGAGGAAGAAGGAAAGATCTTATTAGCCGACTGCCCGGAGGATGTCCCTTGGATGAACCGGAGGAGAAGGAGGACGTCGCCCCACCGGAGGAGGACAACGCCGCCCCCAGGAGCAACCCCTGACCAGCACCCTCCTCGCCGGGAGATCATCTGTTACCGCTGCAACCGGAAAGGTCATATGTCTACACAGTGTCCTTTAAACGGGCAGAACCTGGGTTCGAGGGCCAACACCCAGGTGGAGACTCGTCAGGCCCCTTAGATTGGAACCGCAGGTTCGTGGGTGGACGACCCTACCTGTCCATCATTCTGGACGGGATTGCAGTTCCGGCATTGCTAGATACTGGGTCTCAGGTGACCATAATACCTGATGTCCTATATACGAAGTTCTGGTCTATGGATAGTCTTCAACCCCCGAGCCCTGACTTTACCGTGTATGCTTCTAATGGTCTCCCTGTGGAAGTACTCGGGACCAAAAGTGTGGATGTGAAAGTGGGCAGAGAGGAGTTGAAAGACCAGGGGCTTCTAGTAGTAAAGACTGTAAATGAAGAGAACGGTTTAAATATAATTTTGGGTACTAACATTATCAGTAACTGTCTGGGAGAAGTTGTGTTTCTACTCCAACAGCTCGCTGAGATTGCCCGACCAAGGCAGAAGGGAGTGATCCAGAGGGAGATCCGGGCCCTGATGTGTCAGCAGCAAGCGAAGCTTACAGACGGCGAAATTGGTAATGTACGGGTCACCGACTCGAATCCTATTGGGTTACCCCCAATGAGTGAAATGATAATATGGTGTAGGGCAGCCATAGGTCTGAGAGGACAGAACTACCAAGCAGTAGTAGAACCCCATCGTTCAGAACATAGACCCACACTCATGACAGCGAGGGGGGTAGTGGAAGTGATAAATGGGAGAGTACCGGTACGGCTTCTCAACTGGGGAGATGACAAAGTAAATTTACCCCGTTATGCAACAGTTGCTAAATTACATGCCGTCGATAATAATTCTATTCTCCCGACTGAGTCCTTAGTCTCCCGCCAACTAGTGGAGGATAATGACCCGGCAACTCAGGTGGCGGATTGGTGTCAGCAACTCCATGTCGGGACAGACACCACTCCCGCCCACCAGAAACAAGGGGTATTACGGGTGGTACAAGAGTACGCACAAGTGTTTAGTAAACACCCCCTCGACTTTGGGGCCATTAAGGGAGTACAGCATCATATCCCTACAGGTGGTCATCCTCCCATCAAAGAGCGGTACAGGCCTATACCTCCAGCCCACTATCAGAAAGCTAAGGAAATGTTACATGATATGAAGGAAGCCGGGGTGATAAGGGATAGTTGTAGCCCCTGGGCAGCCCCTCTAGTTCTGGTTAAAAAGAAAGATGGTAGTATGAGAATGTGTGTGGACTATAGGCAAGTGAATCGCATAACACATAAAGATGCTTACCCATTACCACGAATTGAGGAGTCCTTAGCTGCTCTGAAAACGGCTAACTACTTTTCTACCCTTGATCTGACTAGTGGGTACTGGCAAGTGGCTGTGTCTGAGGAGGATTGTGAGAAAACGGCTTTCACCACCCCAATGGGGCTCTGTGAGTTCGACAGAATGCCGTTTGGGCTCAGCAGTGCCCCGGGAACATTTCAGAGAGTGATGGAGAACTGCCTGGGACATCTCAATTTTGAAACCGTGCTGCTATACCTAGACGACGTCATCGTGTATTCCAAGACATATGAGGACCATTTGAAGCACCTGGCAGAAGTATTCGAGTCCCTGTCCAGGTACGGGATGAAGTTGAAACCCTCAAAATGCCATCTACTCAAACAGAAGGTACAATACTTGGGGCACATCGTCAGTTCAGAGGGAGTAGCGCCGGACCCAGAGAAAGTCACCGCCATCCAGAAATGGCCGGAGCCGAACAACCTCAAGGAAGTGCGACAGTTCCTGGGATTAACGGGTTACTATAGGAGGTTCGTGAAAGATTACACGAAGAAGGCAGCGCCTCTACAGGACCTCCTAGTAGGACAATCCTAAAGAGCAGAAACCCTCCCTTTAATTGGGGTAAAGAACAGGCTGAAGCATTCCAAAAGATGAAAGAGATCCTTACAGGTGATGAAATCTTGGCCTATCCTGATTACAGCCAACCGTTCCTGCTGTACACCGATGCCAGCAATGAAGGCTTGGGAGCAGTTCTCAGTCAGAAGCAGAATGGCCAAGAAAAAGTCATCGCATATGCCAGCAGAAAACTCAGGCCAACTGAGAGGAATACGGAAAATTATAGCAGCTTCAAGCTGGAGTTTCTGGCGCTGGTCTGGGCCATTACTGAAAGATTTAAGCACTACCTTGCCTCCAACAAGTTCACGGCGTACACAGACAACAACCCGTTAACGCACCTGGAAACAGCCAAGCTGGGAGCCATGGAGCAGCGTTGGATGGCTCGGTTGTCAAATTATCAGTTTACCATCAAGTACCGGGCAGGCCGTAAGAATGCTAACGCCGACGCATTGTCCCGAATGCCGCATGAATCTGACACGGAAGAAGAATCGGACGACCTGGAAGAAATTGAGCTACCTGCGTTCCATCAAAATGGGATAATCCATGAGCAGCGTGTCCACAGAAAGCAGTATGGTGCAACGTTAAATCCCTTACCCCATCACAGCTGGAAAGAGACTCAGGACAGCGATCCAGTGGTCAGCCGTATCAAGGAGTTGTTAAGACAGGAAGGTTCCTCCTTGGAAAAAGATGCACCTATGTCAGCAAAGCTCCTGTGGAATGAGAGAAGCCGGTTGTTCCTATACCGTGAGAAGTTGTGCAGGAGATACATCAACCCCAGGACCCATGAGATGGTATGGCAGATAGTGGTCCCCAAGGCAGACGTCCAAATGGTGTTAGAAGCCTACCACGATCAAGCGGGACACTTTGGCTGGAAAAAGCTGGAGACCTTGCTGAGGTGCCGGTTCTACTGGGTAGGAATGCGCAGCTCCATCGAGAGGTGGTGTCGGAACTGTGGACCCTGTGGTCTCCGACGAAAGGACTACGGTAGTCAGAAGGCACCCCTGCAGCCTATCCGGACGACTCGTCCCTTGGAGATCGTGGCCTTGGACCACGTCAAATTGTCGCCAAGCAGGTCTGGATACTCATATGCCCTGACCATGGTGGATCATTATTCGAGATTTTTGGTGGTCATCCCCGTCAAGGATCAGACAGCAGTGACGGCAGCAAGGACCTTTCAAGCAAGCTTCTGCAGACCACATGGGTATCCGGAGCAGGTACTGACTGATCAAGGCCCTGCTTTTGAAGCGGATCTGTTTAAGGAATTTTGTCACTTGTATGGGTGTAAGAAAATTAGAACGACGCCATACCACCCCCAAACCAACGGCCTTTGCGAGAAAATGAACCACATTGTCGTTGACTTGCTAAAATCCATACCACTGGAAGAAAGAAATCGGTGGCCAGAATTGTTACCTGACCTAGTTGACTTGTACAACCACATACCAGTGAGTTCTACCAACTGCACGCCAGCTTACCTTATGAGAGCAAGGCCTGGAAGACTGCCAATGGATTTGGAACTTGGTGTGGTGGAACCAGAGGCAGATGACACTGTTGAAAATTGGGACACAAATCGGCAAGAGCAATACAGAAGAGTGCAAGCCTGCGTAGAAGAAAGTCTTAATAAAGCACGGGAAAAGCAGGAAAATGTTTACAACAAGAATGCTCCCGCTAAGCCTTTCACGCCTGGAGAAATTGTGTTAAAAAGGAAAAGGAAGCTGCACAAGTTGGACAACCAGTGGGAACAAGAACCATATGTCGTACAAGATTCCAAATTTGATAACAGAAAAGTCTGTATCATCAGCAAGGATGGAGGAAAAACGACTGCCACTGTGTCAAGAGATCATTTAAAGTTGTGTCCAGACCATTTGAAGCTTCGGGAAGATAACCCTATTGTGAATCAAGAAGAGAGTGTTGAAGCGGTTATACACACGGATCTGGGAGATTTACCTGCGGATTGGCCCAGACTGGGAGATGCGGTAATCATTCCTGTGTTGCAGTTTTATCAGCCACAAGAGGAAACTCCACCTCCAGTCATGCCCATTGTGCCAACAGAGCCAGTTCTAGAGGTACCTATTCCAGCAGAACCCCAGCCTGCAGAACCTCAAGAAGTAGAATCACCAGAAGCAGTGCCCCATGCTATGGGATCCCCTGGTGAAGCTGACTCACACCGCCCAGCCCTCAGTACGCTTGCCAGATCCATAGAAAGATTGAGACAGTATTATAGTTTGTCGTTACGCAGAACAGATAGATCAGAGACCATTATACCTGATGCTACTCCACGTAGATCAGAACGTACAACGAAAGGGAAGCTACCTATTCGTTATCAACAGTAGTCCTAACAAACTAGTTTATTATGACTCAGAAAAGGTTTATTATTTATGACCAATTGTATAAAGTTGTATAAAGAAGTTTATTGCACTTGAAGGAATTTCAAGTATTGTGATATAATGTGAATTACTTGAAAATGTCTTATAATGGACTGCGTGGCTGAGGACTGAGCCAGCCCAAAAACTGTATCCTGTAAATAGTTGCACTACGGTGCCTTGTCTTGGTTTCACACGAAGCCTTGACTAACCTCTGAACCGAAAACCCGTATGGTGTGGCACTGAGTGAGGTCTGCAGTCAAAAGTCCTGCAGCCCACCCAGGACCCACGTGGAAGGTTTGGTGCGGGTCCTTCACAAGAATACTGTGTATTTATTGAGTGTCTTGATGTTGTGATACTTTTGTATTTTCTATTGTTCATAATGTAACGTTTAAGATTTCGTACCTCCCGGATGGGATGAGTTTCATGTTATTGTTTAAATGCAAAACAGAATGTCTTTCTTTTTATATTTTACAGCCCGGGAGTGCTGTGTTTTACCAAGGGGGGATGTGTAGCCCTGGTATGTAAGGCACACATAAAATCCTGGAGTCTGCACAGAAAGGTAACAGTTAAAGCTTTACATCATTCATTCACACTTTAGACACACCCATTAGGGGTATAAAGTAGTGTCACGCAGCCTGCGTAAGAGGAGAGTTCCTGTCTCAGGACAGTGAAGGAGAGTTCCTGTCTCAGGACAGTGAAGGGAGTTCCTGTCTCAGGATAGAGAGAAAGTTCCTGTCTCAGGACAGTGCAGAGAGTTGAGTTCCTGTTAGAGCTCTGTGTGAGTTGAGTGCCAGAGTAGCTCATCTGACCAAGAAGTGGAGGCTAGTACGGGTGAGCCAGTTCATCCTAGCCTAGTCAGAGCTACCTCTTAACCAGCCTGGACTTAGAGGATACTAAGAGCTGCTCATTGAGCTCAAAGGAAAAACTGACTTTCTACATCCACGCTGCAGTGCTATGTTAAGAGCAGAAGCAGGGCGAAGGGCACAGTGGAGAAGACAGAGCAGTGCCTTAGGTAGTGAATTACCTGCACTAATTATCCGGTCACTGGGGACCAAGGAGTTGCTATTGTTTCAGGCATAGTAACGAGAAAACCAGAGTCTCGCTGGACTATAAGTCGCAGGAGCAAGCCTTAGTGTCGGTACGTAACCGGAGTCAGGGGAACAAGGACTTTGAGTTAAGCGCTTGACAAAAGTAAGGACTTAGTTTCACCATTTAGAAGGCTCCATCACAAAGCCGGCCGGGCAGTACAGCTATAGAGTTAGCTGGAGTATTTGGAGTTAACTACGCTTCATGCAAGTTGGACTCACCTACATATTGGAAGTTAAGGAGGCCTCTAACCTGCTCAGCTGTTACCTAGACGTGCATTCTCCACCCCGACCAGCTCCCCGGGACCTGCCTAAACATCTGACAAGTAAAAGGTATGGAAAGACGCTGGATGGTGTGAGACTGATTCATTTAACTGCACCCTACATCATTATAACCATAGACTCAGAGGGACAGTCCCACCTGTGGGGGACCCAACACCTAGCTGCTATAACATCCCCTCAGAGTTCTATTCAGCAGCGCTGGTCTTAGTGACTAGACAACTACAGGTGGCGTCACGAACTGTTATCTACCAAATCCCCTGTAAATAATTCCCCCATCATCGCCCTGACCGCCGGGGCCACAGACCGAGCCACCGCTACCAGTGACAACCCCCATAGACTTCCATGGGCTCGGCTCTGAGTACCCCATAGCCCTGGTAATCCACAATTGTGGTGGCGGGTCAGCACAGTCTGCTGGTGCTGCTTTCTGTCATGGTGAGGACAACACTGTCTATGTAAGTATAGAAGCTTTGTAAATGTCTGTCTCTCTGAATGCTTTTTCTATTCCTTGTAGACTGGCCGACTCTCTGGTGCTGTGAGTGTCTCCTGGTTGTCTTCTGGTGCAGCGGTTTTCACCTGGTCGTCTACTGGTGCAGTGGTTGCCTCCTGTTGCTGCCGTCTGTCCCTGGCCTGTGCTGACAGCTGTGCTGTTGGACTACTGCCTGTAATGTAAGTATTTGTGTCCATTTTTTTTTTGTCTACATTGTTTTTGGATCTTTACAAGTTTAATTTTTCTTCTCTGTTACTTTCTGTAATGTTTCACTTGACTGCTGCCTGCTCTTCAAAATGTCCTGAAGCGAAGAACTGACGTCTTCCCCAGGTGGACCCAACAAAGATTATGTAATCACATTTGCTATACTGATTAGTATGTATTTACTGGCAATACTCCACATGTGTTAAACCATTTAATTTCTTTACAGGTACCTGGCAGTGATGAAGAGCAGAAGCAGTCGTGTGGAGATGATTCTTCCCAGGGTCGTCGGGCTCATGTGTCTCAGGAGAAAAGACGGGGTGTAAGTATTCTTTTCATCAGAGTTGTACTACAATTTTTTTTCAGTTTTACTTAAAATTCTTTTTTTCTATTTTATCTATAGGTTTCACAACGGGAAGAAGCCACTATCGACATTGACAAGGAGCAACTTATTCACCTTGTGCAAGAGAGAGTACCGTTGTGGGACACCCGTGATAGGAGCTGATAGGAGCTCGGCCCCAGACAGAGTACGTGAGAGAGAAGCATAGAGGGAAGCTTCTGGAAGGAAAGAAGGGGTCCTAGGGTCACGGATAGTGAGTGATCCATCCGTGTGGCCCGATCCAATTTTGGAGGGACCAGGTCGCAGAAGGAACTCGCCCCCTAGCCTAGTGGAGAACTTTATGACTCAGCTAGCAAGCCGACTGCTGTGACAACTTTAGGGGTCACAGACAACAACCACACTCATCTTCTCCGGACAGGCAGCTATATAGAATCAAGGAAATGCAGAGAAGACGTTATCTGACAGGATTCGCAGCAGCCGATCTGGGACACTGTGGGGTGCTGGAAAGGAAGCAGGAGTGGGAATCAGCACAGTGAGATGGCCAGTGAAAGGAACATATAGAAAGGAGTCCTGGAAAGGTGTATCCCAATCTACCTGGGAGTTTGCTGAGCATCTCACCTGGAGGACACTGTACCAAGCGGGCATCTGTGCTGCAGACAGAACTGTGAGTAAAGCTTTGGAAACTGCATCTGACTGTGTTCTCTCAAATTCTTCCTGTGGCACACACTCCACTCTGCTACATCTCCCAGCACTATTACTTTCTACAACATCTTTCTGCCCTGAGACAACCAGCTTCACCTGTTGGAAGCTATTCCAACTCTGCTGCATCACCATCAGTCTCAGAGGATCTGCACAGCAGCGCTAGTCACCTCTGACCAGACATCACAGGTGGCATTACGAACACTTTACTACAAACTCTATCATCCCCTGTAAATATTCCCCTTTTATTGGACTCCCAGGGCCACGGAACGGGTTGCTGCTGCCGTGACACATCCCTTTAAGACACCGGCCCAGTACCGAGTTTCCCACTGTCCTGGCGGGCAATCCACATTCTCTTGATGAGCTTCAAGAGGTAGTCACTGGAAATGGTTTTCACTTCACAGGTGTGCCCTGTCAGGTTTAACCCCTTAACCCCCAAGGGTGGTTTGCACGTTAATGACCGCGCCAATTTTTACAATTCTGACCACTGTCTCGTTATAAGGTTATAACTCTGGAACATTTCAACGGATCTTCACGATTCTGAGATTATTTTCTCGTGACATATTGTACTTCCTGATCGTGGTAAAATTTCTTCGATATAATGTGTGGTTATTTATGAAAAAAATGGAAATATGGCGAAAATTTTGAAAATTTTGCAATTTTCAAACTTTTAATTTTTATTCCCTTAAAACAGAGAAATATGTCAAATAAAATAGGTAAGAAATAACATTTCCCACATGTCTACTTTACATCAACACAATTTTGAAACCAAATTTTTTTTTTTGCTGCAAAGTTATAAGGGTTAAAAGTTGACCAGCGATTTCTCATTTTTACAACAAATTGTACAAAACCATTTTTTTTTAGGAACCACCTCATATTTGAAGTCACTTTGAGGGGTCTATATAGCATAAAATACCCAAAAGTGACACCAATTTAAAAACTGCACCCCTCAAGTTACTCAAAGCCTCATTCAAGAAGTTTATTAACCCTTCAGGTGCTTCACAGGAGCTGAAGCAACTTTGAAGGAAAAAATGAACATTTAACTTTTTAGTCACAAAAATGATTTTTACAAACAATTTTTTTATTTTCACAAGGGTAAAAGGAGAAAATGGACAGAAAAAGTTGTTGTGCAATTTCTCCTGAGTACGCCGATACCCCATATGTTGGGAAAAACCACTGTATGGGCGCACGGCAGGGCTTAGAAGGGAAGGAGCGCCGTTTGACTTTTTCAAACCAAAATTGGCGGGAAATCAGTGTGAACGCCATGTCGCGTTTCGAGAGCCCCTAATGTGCCTAAACAGCGGAAACCCCCCAATTCTAACTCCAACCCTAACCCCAACACACCCCTAACCCTAGTCCCAACCCTAACCACAAACCTAACCCTAACACACCCCTAACCCTAATCCCAACCCTAACTTTAGCGCCAACCCTAAAAATAACTTTAGCAGCAACACTAACCCTAATGGGAAAATGGAAATAAATAAATTTTTTTAATTTTATTATTTTTCCCTAACTAAGGGGGTGATAAAGGGGGTTTGATTTGCTATTTATAGCGGGTTTTTATGATTGGCAGCTGTCACGCTAAAAGACGCTTTTTATTGCAAAAAATAGTTTTTGCATCATCACATTTTGAGAGCTATAATTTTTGCATATTTTGGCCCACAGAGTCATGTGAGGTCTTATTTTTTGCGGTACGAGTTGACGTTTTTATTGGTCGCTTTTTATTTCGATTTTTGGGAGGTTAGAATGAACAAAATACAGCAATTCATGAATTTCTTTAGGGGGAGGCGTTTATACCGTTCCGCGTGTGGTAAAATTGATAGAGCAGTTTTATTCTTCGGGTCAGTACAATTACGGCGATACCTCATTTATATAATTTTTTTTATGTTTTGGCGCTTTTATACAATAAAAACAATTTTATATAAAAAATAATTATTTTTGCATTACTTTATTCTGCGAGCTATAACTTTTTTATTTTTTCGCTGATGATGCTGTATGGCGGCTCATTTTTTGTGGGACAAGATGACGTTTTCAGCGGTTCCAAGTTTATTTTTGATCACGTGTTATTCCACTTTTTGTTCGGCGGTATGATGATAAAGCATTAATTTTTTGCTTTGTTTTTTTTTAAGGGGTTCACTAAAGGGGTTAACTAGTTGGACAGTTGTATAGGGGGGGTCGTTACGGATGCGGCGATACCAAATATGTGTACTTTTATTGTTTTGTTTTTTTTATTTACAGGAAAAATTGAATTTTTTGGGGAATACATTTTTTTTATTTTGGAATTTTTTTTAAAACATGTTTATTTTTATTTTTTTCACTTTTTTACTTTGTCCCAGGGTGGGACATCACTGTAAAATGTCAGATCGCTGGTGTGACAGTGTGCACAGCACTCTGTCACACCAGCGATCGCACAGGCACTGCTGCAGGCTTCTCAGTGCCTGCTCTCAGCAGGCACTGAGGAAGCCGCCTCACTGCAGGACCCGGTGGCCATCTTGGATCCGGGTCTTTGGAGGGAGGAGAGTCCCTCGGAACAGAGCGACACATCTCAGGGAAGCCCCCTCCCTGCGCAATGCTCCCCTGTGCCCCTGGTACACCGCGATCATGTTTGATCGCGGTGTGCCAGGGGTTAATGTGTCGGGACCATTAACTGCAGGACCCGGTGGCCATCTTGGATCCGGGTCTTTGGAGGGAGGAGAGTCCCTCGGAACAGAGCGACACATCTCAGGGAAGCCCCCCTCCCTGCGCAATGCTCCCCTGTGCCCCTGGTACACCGCGATCATGTTTGATCGCGGTGTGCCAGGGGTTAATGTGTCGGGAGCGGTCCGTGACCACTCCTGACACACAGTCCCGGGTGTCAGCTGTGATAATTAGCTGACACCCGGCGGCGAATAGCTGCGCTTCCCTCGGGAGCGCAGCTGATCGCCTATGACGTACTATCCCGTACATGGTCAGATTGGCACGGGTTTCATGGACGGGATAGTACGTCTGATGTCAGAAAGGGGTTATGGGCACAAAAAATTAAAATTTTGAAAATTGCAACATTTTCAACATTTTTGCCAAATTTCTGTTTTTTTCATAATTAAACGCATATCGAACAAATTTTACCACTAACATGAAGTACAATATGTCCCAAAAAGCAATCTTATAATCAGTGTGATACGTTGAAGTGTTCCAGAGCTACATGTGATTCTTACAAAATTAGAATATCATCAAAAAGTTAATTTATTTCAGTTCTTCAATACAAAAAGTGGCACTCATATATTATATAGAGTCATTACAGAGTGATCTATTTCATGTGTTTATTTCTGTTAATGTTGATTATTATGGCTTACAGCCAGGGCTGGACTAGCCATCTGGCAATTCTGGCATTTGCCAGATGGGCTGGTACCTGCACTCGGCGGCTCTGTCACTTAGTGTCTCCAGATACCTTCCGCTGCAAAGAGATCAACGCTGCACTCCTTCTCCCACGAGTCCCACGTGACCTCCTTTTCTTTACATTGACATTATGCACATGGAGCATGAAAGAGGAGATGACACCTCAGCCAGTCAGCATGATTTTTAACTATGGATAGCCAGCCTCGCAGGAGCCGGCTGAGGTATGTAGCATCCATACACTGAAGAGCAGCAGCAGTTCAGCTGGTGAGAAGGACTTTTTCCCGGTATAACAGAGGACATTAGGCAAAACGCTTGTCCTCTGTTCTGTCCAGCATCCAGCAGCTCCTACCTCTGATCTGCTGCTGCCATCTTGCTATACATGATCTTCAGCGTGCGAGCCACGGCGCATGACTTCACTGCCATGTTTCCCCAGTCAGGGGCGCACGAACCTCAGCTGCCAGCTTCTGATTGGCCATCGGCATATATGGCAGCGTAGGGAGCTGGCGGGTTCCCTGCGTCACAATACATTTCAGCTGTATGTTGCAGGACCCCTCCAACTCTGGGCCCCTGTGTAGCTGCACCAGCGATATGTCCGACCCTACCATTACTGATCTCTCTGGCACCCACTGTTGAATGTGACCCAATCTGAGTGTGTTCCATTAATAACCATTTTCTGTTTCCTATCACTGAGCCAGTTAGCCCAGTTACATATATTTTCCCCTGGTCCCATTGCTCTCATTTTATAGACCAAACCTTCTGTGTGTCTATGTATGAAATGCCTTTGAAAAGTCCAGATAGACAAAATCCACTGTGTTTCCCAACAGTGTTTCCCGATCTAGAGCTTACCTCCTCAGATCAGATTAGTTTGCAAGACAGATCCCTCATAAACATATGTTGCTATTAGGAAATTAGATTATTCTTATTGAGATACTCCAGGATAACATCTAGAAAATAGTTTACCGCACACTCAATTGGAATTTTTGTAAGGTGAATATAGATTTATTAATGGACAATCAATGTCGCTTTATGTTTCTTGCTTTGCCTCTATATTTTGATTGTCCATTAATAAATCTATATTCACCTTACAAAAATTCCAATTGAGTGTGCGGTAAACTATTTTCTAGTCTACTCTTGGACTTACCAGTCCATTATACCAGCACCTCATCGATACTTGACCTGAGTGCACGCTAACTTACCCTCCTTATTCCAGGATAACATCTGTTAGAAAACCTACAAAGATGGTGCCCACAGTAAAGGTTAAACTTATCAGTCTATAAACTCCAGGCTCCGATGTTGTCCCCTTCTTGAATATTGGTACCACATTTGCTAATGTTGGTGGGTGAATGTAATGCTGGTGGATGTGGACCCAGTGTCAGACTGAAGAACAGTGGGCCCACCAGAGGATTAAATTTTTTTGCTTCTGCCAACCTCTAGCCCACTGCAAGTCTCCGTGCGTGGATCTTCTTATGGGTAAGATGACTTTTTTTTGCCTTTTAGATTATATACATGTCATCCACTTTGCTGGAACTGTAATATTTTTTTTTTGTATGAAAATATGCAGCAGAACTTCACCTAAATGAGTGAGGTGCGGATAGGGGGGCAGTTTAGAAGTGAACATATGTCTGTCCTGGGGAGGGTGAGGAAAGGACAGTTTGTTTTTGAAACCTCCTAAACACTTCCAACCTCCGCTGCTTCACTGCAGCTCACACCGTCAGGTCAGTTAGTGAGGATTTAGGGCGTCTCTTAAATGGTGACATTTTACATCAGTATCTGTTATGAGACGCCCGGAGAGGATCCAAAACACAGAAGAGGTGACAGTGATTCTGTTATTTTTCTCTGTGTTTCTTCCCTCTGGTTTTTATGTTACAAATACTGATGTAAATTACGGCCCCAAATACTCACTGTGTGAATGAGGCGAGGAAGCTGCGTGTAATCCTGTGATACTGTGAGTCCTTACTCCGAGGATGAGCGCACACTCGCAGGTGCTGTGCTGTAATGGCTGTCTCTTCTTCTCCATCTTCATCACCAGATCAGGGGCAACCCCTGGGACAAAACTGTGGCCGGCAAATGTCCAGACGTGTGACTCAGTGATGTGTGACGAACCCCGACTCCCAAATAAAATGAATCCGGTAGAAGCCCAGGAAATAAATACACGAAGCATCACAATTAGGTGTCAAACGTTCTTAACTTTATTTAAATGAACATGACACCGAAAATGGCACAACCCCCGACTCACGAAGAGTCACCCCCCAGCACTCAGGAGAGGAAAAACCCCTTGGTGGAAACCTCTAGAGAACCATGGCTGGAGGGCTGCCCTTCCCTTGGGCTTAGAGAGTTAGTGCCGATATATAACAGATGGAACTGCAGAATTTTACAATTGATACATTTTACCAGATTTACAGAGAACGACATAACAAATATAGACTATAAATGTGATAAC
Source organism: Oophaga sylvatica (assembly GCA_033576555.1). NCBI lineage: Eukaryota > Metazoa > Chordata > Amphibia > Anura > Dendrobatidae > Oophaga > Oophaga sylvatica. Next base: position 176,832,399 of record JARQOD010000003.1, on the reverse strand, counting down.
CGGATGTGGGAGAGATCTGGCTGCGATATCTGTCACCACATTGGTTGCTAGACCCAATTTGGCTGATCTGATTCCCAGGTGGATGAACCATTTTTCCCTTACAGATTCAGGTCCAAGACTCAAGAAGCTGGACACTTAGTTAAAAGGATTGTTCATTATGGATGACCCCTAATAGGATAACTATCCCCTCCCCCTCCCAATTTATCACCCATTAAAGTCACAGATCCATCCATGAACTCCCAAAGGAGAGCAGCTCTTTGTAGGGGGTAACAGAAGGGAATCCTGTCCCGGGGACCCCCCTCTGTTACCTTCCCATGCCCTGGGGGTGTCTATAGCAGACAGCCCCTTTCCCTGCTAGAACCTCCAAATTTCACCACGGTCGGCTCATTACGTGGGGTGGTCAAGCTCAACGTCCTCAGGCGCATCAGTAATGGCGCTGATCGTGGCAGCGCGGCGATCTATTATGGAATCTTCTTTATCACACGTGTCTATGACCTCAGAACAGTTGTCATGGTTACTACAGGGGCTATTACTAATGCCGGGCCAAGTATTAACCCTTTCATCATTGGTAATCCGCTTTCATTATAGATGTAAATTACTGCACTTGTTACCAGCAGACGCCTATCATTATGGCTTCCTTTAGGCTCCATAAGAAATACAGATTAGAAATTAAACCTGCGAGTGTTTCAGGAGGGCTGTGCACTTTATAGATGCAGAGACTGGACAGATAACTAGCACTTTACACAGAAAGAAATAGGAGGAAATTACTTGTAAAAAATTATAGGGAATTGCATTTCAAGCATTTTCCTAATGTACATTCTACATAGTTATATAGGTTCATAAAAGACCCAGGGCCATAAAGTGTAAACTATCGTCACCATTATACATTTTCTGTTACTAGATTATTTATAACTCACAATGTCATGCTTTTCTTTAAAAAGTTTCCAGCCCTTTTCTAAATGTTGTTATAGTGTCTGCCATTACTACCTCTGTGGTCGGGTATTCCGCAGTCTGACTGCTCTAACTGTAAGGCTAAGTGCACACGTTCAGGAATGTTTGCAGAATATTCCTGAGCAAAAACGGACTTTTTTCGCAGGCGAAACGCACATTTTTTTTGCGCGTTTTTTGCGCGTTTTTGTGCGGATTTGATGCGTTTTTACCGCGATTTTCCCTGAACTTTCTAGGTCAATAATATAGCGGGAAAAACGCTAGAATTCCGCAAAATTAATGAACATGTAGCTTCTTTTTCCGCGATGTGTTTTTTTTCGCGGAAAGAAACGCACCAAGTGCACAAAAATTGCGGAATTCATTCTAAATGATAGCATGCTTCATTCGTGCATTTTGACGCGTTTTTTCCCGCGAAAAAACACAAAAAAAAACGCAAATAATCCTGAACGTGTGCACTTAGCCTAAAGAACCCTTTCCTATTTAGCTGCCAGAAGTGACTTTCTTCCACATGTTACAAGTGTTCCATTACCCTTTGTAAGGTCCTGGAAAGTGATAAGTTATGTGCCAGTACTATGAATTGATCACATATGTATTTATACATATAAATGAGATCTTGTAATAATGTAATAATTTAGTTTCCGCCTTTTAACTGTCTCTTTATTTCAAATATATTTTTAAAATGTGGAGCTCAAATTGGATCCCATATCCAAGATGCGGCCTTACAAGTGATTTAGGGTATGTTTCCACGATCAGTAAACATTCCGGATTAGCTGCGTGTTTGATGCTGTGCGTTGGCGCAGCGTCAAACACGCAGCGTCAAACACACAGCGTCCAGATGTTACAGCATAGTGGAGGGGATTTCAAGAAATCCCGTCTCCACTATGCGTAAAAATACGCAGGCGGAAGACCTGCGTTTCCGGACATGCGGCGCGTCTTTTCAGACCGCAGCATGTCCTAACCCGTTGCGGCCACGCTGCATCGCCGCAACGGAAATAACACAGGAACACATCCGGAAAGAGCGCGCATCAAAAAGGGGGCGGGGCTTAGGACGGAGCGGAATTTCCGCTCCGTCAAATGCGCTGTGGTTTCGGACCGTGGAACCACAGCCTTATAGAGGGGAAATAATACATTTGGGTCACAGGATTTTCTCTCTCTTTTTATGCACCCTAAAATCTTGTTTGCTTTTACAGCTGTTTCCTGACATTGAGTACTGCTGCTCAGTTAAGGCTGGTTTCACATTTGCGTGTGTTTGCGCAGCGTTTCATCCACAGCAATCCGAGTGCGTCATGTTTACCTCTCTTTAACATGGTGTACGCAGGGGCATGTGTTTGCATCAGTTCCCATGCGTCAGCATATGCATGCGTTGTTTTTCGGTCTGCGGCGGGGTCTGGCAAACGAAACATGTTGGATTTTTGGAAGAGGCAAAAATCCGTCAAATATGCGCATTCATGCTCATGCGGATGAGTGCGTCAAATAAAGGCATTACTGTCTATGAGAACGCATGCGTATGCAAGGACATGGGTACGCACATGCGTTCTATACGCATGTGTTTTTTTAACCCCTTCCCGACCCATGACGCCTACGTCGGCGTCATGAAAACCTGTGCCATCCCGACCCATGACGCCGACGTAGGCGTCATGCTATAAATCATGTTACTGCGGGTCGGGGGTCTGGGGTCACTGAAAGGTCACCCAACCCGCAGTAACAGGACCCTTACTGCATCACCACAGGGGGGTTGGCTTAACCCCCACGTGGCCACGATCGCTCTGATTGGCTGTTAAAAGTGAAACTGCCAATCAGAGCGATTTGTAATATTTCACCAATGAAACTGGTGAAATATTACAATCCAGCCATGGCCGATGCTGCAATAGCATCTGCCATGGCTGGAGACCGCGATCCGACCCCCCCACACCGAGTCACGGCGGTGATCGGCCGCCGCCATCGAAAGATGGCAGCGATCGGTCACCGCCGTCGCTGTCTGCTACCCTGCTCCTGCGATCACCCCCCCTCACCTTCCGATCCCCCCCCCTCACCTTCCGACGTCCCCTACTCACCTCTCCCGGTCCACCGATGTCCCTGGATCCGTCCCGGCGGCTGCCCGGGATTCTTCATGGGCGCCGCCATCTTGGAAAATGGCGGGCGCATGCGCAGTGCGCCGGCCGGCCGGCGCATGCGCAGTGCGCCCTCCATTGTAAAAAAATTTATTTTCATCACTGTGATAAACTGTCACAGTGATCAAAATAAAAAAAAAGTAAATGAACCCCCCCCGTCATAGGTAGGGACAAATAATAAAAAAAATAATTTTTTTTTTTTTCCTAGCAGATTTTGCTGCTGATCCGCAGCTGATTTTGCTGCTGATCCGCGGCTGATTTCGCTGCGGATCCGCGGCTGATTTCGCTGCTGATCCGCGGCGGATATCGCTGCTGACTTGCGGCTGATTTCGCTGCTGATCCGCAGCGGATTTCGCTGCTGATCCGCGGCTGATTTCGCTGCTGATCCGCGGCTGATTTCGCTGCGGATCCGCGGCTGATTTTGCTGCTGATACGCGGCGGATTTCGCTGCTGATCCGCGGCGGATTTCGCTGCTGATCCGCGGCGGATTTCGCTGCGGATCCGCGGCGGATTTCGCTGCTGATCCGCGGCGGATTTGCTGCTGATCCGCGGCGGATTTCGCGGCGGATCCGCGGCGGATTTCGCGGCGGATCCGCGGCTGATTTCGCTGCTGATCTTTGGCGGATTTTGCTGCTGATCCGCGACTGATTTTGCTGCTGATTCGCTGCGGATCCACGGCGGATTTCGCTGCTGATTCGCGGCGGATTTCGCTGCTGATCCGCGGCTGATTTCGCTGCTGATCCGCGGCTGATTTCGCTGCTGATCCGCGGCTGATTTCGCTGCTGATCCGCGGCGGATTTCGCCGCTGATCCACTGCGGATTCGCCGCTGATCCGCGGCGGATTTCGCCGCTGATCCACGGCTGATTTCGCCGCTGATCCGCGGCGGATTTTGCCGCTGATCCGCGGCGGATTTTGCTGCTGATCCGCGGCGGATTTTGCTGCTGATCCGCGGCGGATTTTGTTGCTGATCCGCGGCGGATTTTGTTGCTGATCCGCGACTGATTTTGCTGCGGATCCGCGGCTGATTATCTGCTGATTCATCTGCGCTAGCGGGTATAGCATAACGCGATCGCGTTATGCTATACCGTTACCAGCCGGTCAACGCTACGTGTTGAACGGGCTGGTAAAACGCAATATGAACCCAGCCTTAGGGTTAGAACTAGGGTTAGGGTTAGCATTAGGGTTAAGGTTAGAATTACGGTTAGGGTTGGAATTTGAGTTAGGGTTGGAATTAGGGTTAGGGTTGGAATTAGGGTTAGGCTTGTAGTTAGGTTTATGGTTAGAGTTGGGATTAGGGTTAGGGGTGTGTTGGGGTTAGGGTTGGGGTTAGGGGTGTGTTGGCGTTAGTGTTGGAGTTAGAATTGAGGGGTTTCCACTATTTAGGCACATCAGGGGGTCTCCATACGCGACATGGCGCCACCATTGATTCCTGCAAATTTTGCGTTCAAAAAGTCAAACAGTGCTCCCTTTATTCCAAGCCCCGACGTATGCCCAAACAGTGGTTTATCCCCACAGATGAGGTATCAGCGTACTCGGGAAAAATTGCACAACAACTTTGGGGGTTCTAATTTCTCCTGTTAACATTGGGAAAAAAATTTGGGGACTAAAAATTATTTTTGTGGAAAAAAAATGATTTTATATTTTCACGGCTCTGCGTTATAAACTTCTGTGAAGGACTTGGAGATTCAAAGTGCTTATCACACATCTATAGGAGTTCCTTGGGGGATCTAGTTTCCAAAATGGGGTCACTTGTGGGGAGTTTCTACTGTTTAGGCACATCAGGGACTCTGCAAACGTAACATGACGCCCGAAGACCATTCCATCAAGTGGGCATTTCAAAACGTCACTACTTCCCATCCTAGCCCCCACGTGTGCCCATACAGTAGTTTTCTCCCACATATGGGATATCAGCATACTCAGGACAAATTGGACAACAACTTTTGGGGTCTAATTTCTCATGTTACCCTTGGGAAAATAAAAAAATTGGGGACTAAAAGATCCTGATTGTGGAAAAATATATATTTTTTATTTTCATTCCCGGGCGTTATAAACTTCTGTGTAGCCCTTGGGGGTTCAAAGTGCTCACCACACATCTAGATAAGTTCTTTGCGGGGTCTAGTTTCCTAAATGGGGTCACTTGTGGGGAGTTTCTACTGTTTAGGCACATCAGGGGCTCTGCAAACGTAACAAGATGCCCGCAGACCATTCCATCAAGTCGCCATTTCAAAGCGTCACCACATCCCTTCCGAGCCCTGACGTGTGCCCAAACAGTGGTTCCCCCCCACATATGGGGTACTAGCGTACTCAGGACAAACTGGACAACAACTTTTGGGGTCCAATTTCTCCTGTAACCATTGTGAAAATAAAAAATAGTGGGCTAAAAAATGATTTTTTGAGAAAAAAAATGATTTTTTATTTTCACGGCTCTGCGTTATAAACTTCTGTGAAGCACCTGGGGGTTCAAAGTTCTCACTATGCATCTAGATAAGTTCCTTAGGGCATCTAGTTTCCAAAATGGGGTCACTTGTGGGGGAGCTCCAATGTTTAGGCACACAGGGACTCTCCAAATGCGACATGGCAATCGCTAAATATTCCAGCATATTTTCCATTCAAAAAGTCAAATGGCGCTCCTTCCCTTCTGAGCCCTGCCGTGCGCCCAAACAGTGGTTTATGACCACATATGAGGTTTCTATGTACTCAGGAGAAATTTCCCAACAAATTTTAGGATCCAATTTATACTGTTGCCCATGTGAAAATGAAAAAAACTGAGGCTAAAAGAACATTTTTGTGAAAAAAAAGTACTTTCTTTTTTTTACGGATCAATTTGTGAAGCACCTGGAGGTTCAAAGTGCTCACTATGCATCTAGATAAGTTCCTTAGGGGTCTAGTTTCCAAAATGGGGTCACTTGTGGGGGAGCTCCAATGTTTAGGCACACAGGGACTCTCCAAATGCGACATGGAAACCGCTAAATATTCCAGCATATTTTCCATTCAAAAAGTCAAATGGCGCTCCTTCCCTTCTGAGCCCTGCCGTGCACCCAAACAGTGGTTTATGACCACATATGAGGTATCTGTGTACTCAGGAGAAATTGCCCAACAAATTTTAGGATCCAATTTATACTGTTGCCCATGTGAAAATGAAAAAAACTGAGGCTAAAAGAAAATTTTTGTGAAAAAAAAGTACTTTCTTTTTTTTACGGATCAATTTGTGAAGCAACTTGGGGTTCAAAGTGATCACTATGCATCTAGATAAGTTCCTTAGGAGGTCTAGTTTCCAAAATGGGGTCACTTGTGGGGGAGCTCCAATGTTTAGGCACACAGGGACTCTCCAAATGTGACATGGCAACCGCTAAATATTCCAGCATATTTTCTATTCAAAAAGTCAAATGGCGCTCCTTCCCTTCTGAGTCCTGCTGTGCGCCCATACAGTGGTTTATGACCACATATGAGGTATCTGTGTACTCAGGAGAAATTGCCCAACAAATTTTAGGATCCATTTTATCCTGATGCCCATGTAAAAATGAAAAAATTGATGCTAAAAGAAAATTTTTGTTGGAAAAATTAAAATGTCCATTTTTTCCTTCCACGATGCTTTAGTTCCTGTGAAGCACCTGAAGGGTTAATAATCTTCTTGAATGTAGTTTTGAGTAGCTTGAGGGGTGCAGTTTTTATAAAGGTGTCACTTTTGGGTATTTTCTGCCATATAGACCCCTCAAAGTGACTTCAAATGTGAGGTGGTCCCTAAAAAAAATGGTTTTGTAAATTTTGATGTAAAAAGGAGAAATCGCTGGTCAACTTTTAACCCTTATAACTTCCTAACAAAAAAAAATATTGTTCCCAAAATTGTGCTGATGTAAAGTAGACATGTGGGAAATGTTATTTATTAACTATTTTGTGCCACATAACTCTCTGGTTTAACAGAATAAAAATTAAAAATTTGAAAATTACAAAATTTTCAGAATTTTCGCCAAATTTCCATTTTTTTCACAAATAAACGCAAAAATTATCGACCTTAATTTACCACTAACATGAAGCCCAATATGTCACGAAAAAACATTCTCAGAATCGCTAGGATCCGTTGAAGCGTTCCTGAGTTATTACCTCATAAAGGGACACTGGTCAGAATTGCAAAAAATGGCAAGGTCTTTAAGGTCAAAATAGGCTGGGTCATGAAGGGGTTAATGAGTTGTTCTACAAAGTGATTCAATCACCTGCTAATTTAAAAGGAAGTGTGGACACTGCAAGGCTATAACTCTCTGGACTCTGGACTCTGGACGATACCACAACACTGGCTATGCAAGTATAGAACCTTAGAAAATGTCTGTCTCTCTCACTGCTGTTTGTACTTTGTACTAATATTATTTCTGTTTACGTTTAGACGTGTCGACTGTCCTGGTGCAGTGTTTGGCTCCTGGTGCAGCGGGTTTCTCCTGTTCGTCTGCTGGTGCTGCTTTCTGTGATGGTGAGGACAACACTGTCTATGTAAGTATAGAAGCTTTGTAAATGTCTGTCTCTCTGAATGCTTTTTCTATTTCTTGTAGACTGTCCGACTCTCTGGTGCTGTGGGTGTCTCCTGGTTGTCTTCTGGTGCAGCGGTTTTCACCTGGTCGTCTACTGCTGCAGTGGTTGCCTCCTGTTGCTGCCGTCTGTCCCTGGCCTGTGCTGACAGCTGTGCTGTTGGACTACTGCCTGTAATGTAAGTATGTGTCCATTTTTTTTTGTCTACATTGTTTTTGGATCTTTACAAGTTTCATTTTTCTTCTCTGTTACTTTCTGGAATGTTTCACTTGACTGCTGCCTGCTCTTCAAAATGTCCTGAAGCGAAGAACTGACGTCTTCCCAGGGTGGACCTGACAAAGATTATGTAATCACATTTGCTATACTGATTAGTATGTATTTACTGGCAATACTCCACATGTGTTAAACCATTTAATTTCTTTACAGGTACCTGGCAGTGATGAAGAGCAGAAGCAGTCGAGTGGAGATGATTCTTCCCAGGGTCGTCGGCTCATGTGTCTCAGGAGGAAAGACGGGTGTAAGAATTCTTTTCATCAGAGTTGTACTACAATTTTTTTTCAGTTTTACTTAAAATTCTTTTTTTCTATTTTATCTATAGGTTTCACAACGGGAAGAAGCCACTATCGACATTGACAAGGAGCAACTTATTCACCTTGTGCAAGAGCGAGTACCGTTGTGTGACACCCGTGACCGTCAGCACTCCGACAATGCTGACGGTTGGGACAGTGCCACTCAGCGTGCCAGAACAGATTTTGATAAGTATTGCAATGTGGTCTGAAACTGCAGTGAACCTGTGAATGGATGTGCATTGTTTTCTAATTTTTTTTTTCTCTTCACAGTGAAGCGAATCAAAATCTGTTGGCGCTGGATGAAGGATTGCTTCAACAAGGACATGAGAGAGGAGGTTCAAGTTCGAAGTGGTTCTGCTGCAAGATTCCGGAAATACAAGTACCACCGGGACCTTGCCGTTCTGAGACCTGCGCTTGCTCAGCGAACATAAGTATATACAGTACAGACCAAAAGTTTGGACACACTTTCTCTTTCAACGATTTTTCTGTATTTTCATGACTATGAAAATTGTGCATTCACACTGAAGGCATCAAAACTATGAATTAACATATGTGGAATTATATACTTAATAAAAAAGTGTGAAACAACTGAAAATATGTCTTATATTCTAGGTTCTTCAAAGTAGCCACCTTTTGCTTTGATTACTCCTTTGCACACTGTTGGCATTTGTGGCGCCCCTAAGGGTTCAGTCACCACAGAGGTATTGCACCTCATCCAGAAGTGTGATACTCCACTCTCAGGTAAGGAGGGAGGACCACCCAGGACTCTAACACCTGCACCCAACACAGACTATACCAGCTGGGCACCCTGGACGTACCCTGAGGGAGGATGGTCTCATCCCAGTCTGGTTAGTAAAGAGTGTATGGGTGGTGGGTGGAGAAAGTAAGAAGGAGGGGAAATGAGGCTTTAGGAAGCAAGGACAGAGTCTAGTCAGACAGTCTGGGAGGGGACCTGGAGCTGATAGGAGCTCGGCCCCAGACAGAGTACATGAAAGAGAAGCATAGAGGGAAGCTTCTGGAAGGAAAGAAGGGGTCCTAGGGGCACGGATAGTGAGTGATCCATCCGTGTGGCCCGATCCAATTGTTGAGGAACCAGGTCGCAGAAGGAACTCGCCCCCTAGCCTAGTGGAGAACTTTATGACTCAGCTAGCAAGTCGACTGCTGTGACAACTTTAGGGGTCACAGACAACAACCACATTCATCTTCTCCGGACAGGCAGCTATATAGAATCAAGGAAATGCAGAGAAGACGTTATCTGACAGGATTCGTAGCAGCCGATCTGGGACACTGTGGGGTGCTGGAAAGGAAGCAGGAGTGGGAATCAGCACAGTGAGACGGCCAGTGAAAGGAACATATAGAAAGGAGTCCTGGAAAGGTGTATCCCAATCTACCTGGAAGTTTGCTGAGCACCTCACCTGGAGGACACTGTACCAAGCGGGCATCTGTGCTGCAGACAGAACTGTGAGTAAAGCTTTGGAAACTGCATCTGACTGTGTCCTCTCAAATTCTTCCTGCGGCACACACTCCACTCTGCTACATCCCCCAGCACTATTACTTTCTACAACATCTTTCTGCCCTGAGACAACCAGCTTCACCTGTGGGGAGCTATTCCAACTCTGCTGCATCACCATCAGTCTCAGAGGATCTGCACAGCAGTGCTGGTCACCTCCGACCAGACATCACAGGTGGCATTACGAACACTTTACTACAAACTCTATCATCCCCTGTAAATATTCACCTTTTATTGGACGCCTAGGGCCACGGACCGGGTTACTGCTGCCGTGACATATCCCTTTAAGACACCGACCCAGTACCGAGTTTTCCACTGCCCTGGCGGGCAATACATATTCTCTTGATGAGCTTCAAGAGGTAGTCACTGGAAATGGTTTTCACTTCACAGGTGTGCCCTGTCAGGTTTAATAAGGGTGATTTCTTACCTTATAAATGGGGTTGAGACCAAAGGTCTCAAATTTGGACTCATCAGACCAAAGCACAGACTTCCACTGGTCTAATGTCCATTCCTTGTGTTCTTTAGCCCAAACAAGTCTCTTCTGCTTGTTGCCTGTCCTTAGCAGTGTTTTCCTAGCAGCTATTTTACCATGAAGGCCTGCTGCACAAAGTCTCCTCTTAACAGTTGTTGTAGAGATGTGTCTGCTGCTAGAACTCTGTGTGGCATTGACCTGGCCTCTAATCTGAGCTGCTGTAAACCTGCGATTTCTGAGGCTGGTGACTCGGATAAACTTATCCTCAGAAGCAGAGGTGACTCTTGGTCTTCCTTTCCTGGGGCGGTCCTCATGTGAGCCAGTTTCTTTGTAGCGCTTGATGGTGTTTGCAACTGCACTTGGGGACACTTTCAAAGTTTTCCCAATTTTTCACACTGACTGACCTTCATTTCTTTAAGTAATGATGGCCACTCATTTTTCTTTACTTAGCTGCTTTTTCTTGCCATAATACAAATTCTTACAGTCTATTCAGTAGGACTATCAGCTGTATTTCCACCAGACTTCTGCACAACATAACTGATGGTCCCAACCCCATTTATAAGGCCAGAAATTCCACTTATTAAACCTGACAGGGCACACCTTTGAAGTGAAAACCATTTTCGGTGACTACCTCTTGAAGCTCATCAAGAGAATGCCAAGAGTGTGCAAAGCAGTCATCAAAGCAACAGGTTGCTACTTTGAAGAACCTAGAATATAAGACATAATTTCAGTTGTTACACACTTTTTTGTTAAGTATATAATTCCACATGTGTGGAATGTACCCCACATGTAGCCTGCACTCCCCATATGTAGCCTACATCTCCATATGTACCCCCACATGCAGCCCACACCCCCATATGTAGCCTACATCCCCATATGTACTCCCACATGTATCCTGCACCATCATATGTAAACCCCAGATGTAGCCTGCACCCATGTACTGCCCACATGTAGCCTATACCCATGTACCCCCATATACGATTAACTCTCATATGCACCCACATATATGTTCTGTGCCCCACATGTTGCCTGCACTCCCCATGTGTACCCCACATGTAGCCTGTACCCCCATATGTGCCCTACAAATAGCCTGTACTCCCATATGTACCCCCACATGTAGCCTGCACTCCCATATGTACCCTCACATGTAGCCTGCACTCTATATATGTACCCCCACATATAACCTGCTACCAGGGCCAGTGTTAGTGGCAGGCAAAGTAGGCATTTGCTAGGACCCCCACTCCCCCAGGGCATCTCAGCCAGTGGGGTGCCATTAATAGCAGCACAATACGCGGCCTCTATGGGGCCCCTTAGTCAGGGGGCCCAGGGCCAGCGCCGGCTTTGCCCCTCTCTCATTGCGCTTTCAACTGTAATGGCATCCTAGATGTCTGTACAGTTGAATTCAATGATGGAGGAGAGAGCATCAGGTGATGCTCACTCTCCCCTCTTTCCTACTCTGCTTCTGACGCAGTGGGCGCGATGACATCACTTCATCACTTCAGGCTGTGCCAAGCAGTGGAGCTTCTGAGAAGATGTGCTGCAGAGACCGGAGCAGCGACGGAACAGTGAGTGGTGAGTATGTATTTATTTATTTTTACATCAGTGAGTATGTGGTGGCCATAATACTGGAGGAATATGGGCTGCATTATACTCTGTGGGGCTGCATTTTCTTATATGGGCTGCATTTTACTACATAGGGGGCTGCATTATACGACACAATCCTACGAATTGCCGACACAATCCTACTACATTTTTTGGGTTGGAAAACTTATGATTTTATTACACCGTTTAAACAAAAGGAAATCTTTGCAAGTTTAGAATCGTTGTAACTGTACTGACCTGAAAAGTAATATTGCCAGGTCATTTTTACCATACAATGAAGGCCATAACAGCAAAACCCACAAAGAATGTCAGAATTGCATGTATTTCACCTTTTCTTTCAACTTTTTTCAGAACATTATATGGTAAAATGATTGTTGCCATTCAAAACTACAGTCACCCTACAAAAAACAATCCATCACATGGCTATGTCGACGGAGAAATAAAAAGTTGAAAGCAGGTGAAGAAAAAACGAAAGCAGAAAAATAAAGGAAGCCTAACATCACAACATTGCCTAGTAACCCTGCTGACCCGAAAAACAGTTTGTGAAGTTGCAGATTATTTATTATGAGGATCTGCGAATTGTGGTTGGGTGTATTTGGTTTATGGGAAGGTGGTGTTATTATGAGTGTTTTTTTTTCTTTTTTAACCTCTTAACGACCGCCGATACGCCTATTAACGGCCGCAGTTAAAGGTACTTATGCCTCAGTGTCGCTTTTTAACGGCGCTGAGAAATGAGTGTAAAACCGAGACCCCAGTCAACATGATTCGGGTCGGTTTTTACCGACCCCAGTGTTGCGATCGCCGTCATTAACGGAATAACGGACGGCCAAAAAAAAGTCAGCTTTCCCATTTAATTTTTCTCTCCTCTGATGTAATCACACATCAGAGGAGAGAGAAATTGGGTCCCCCGATTTCCCCCCGATACCTTCAGTGTCCCTGGACCCTCGTGCATCCCCCGATCCTGTCCCCCAGCCGCTGGCGTCTTCTTCCGGGAAGAAAGATCTGACGGCCGGCACCCAGCAACAATAGGAAGTTTTTACTATTGGTTCATTTTAATCACTGTGATAGACCCTATATCAGTGATCAAAATAAAAAAATAATAAATTAAACCCCCTTCATCAACACCTTAGTTAGGTAAAAATAATAAAATTAAAAAAGTATTTATTTCCATTTTTCCTTTAGGAATATGGATGGGCTGAAGTTAAGGTTGGGGCTAGGGTTAGGGTTGGGCTAAAGTTAGGGTTGGGCTAAACTTAGGGTTGAGCTAGGGTTAGGGTTGTGGTTATGGTTGGGATTACGGTAAGGGTTTGGATTAGGGTTAGGGGTGTTTTATGGTTGGGTTTGTGGTTAGCGTTATGGTTAGAGTTTGGTTTAGGGTTATGGGTGTGTTGGGGTTAGGGCTGGAGTTAGAATTGGGGGGTTCCACTGTTTAGGTACATCAGGGTGTTTCCAAGAGCGACATGGCGCTACCATTGATTCCAGCCAATTTTGCGTTCAAAAATTCAATCGGCGCTCCCTCCCTTCTGGTCTCTAAAAAAACTGGTTTTGTAAATTTTGTTTGAAAAATGAGAAATTGCTCATCAACTTTTAACCCTTATAACATCCTATCAAAAATTATGTTTCCAAAATTGTGCTGATGTAAAGTAGACATGTGGGAAATGTTATTTATTAACTATTTTGTGTGATATGACTCTCTGATTTAACCCCTTCACCCAGGGTCGGACTGAGGCACCGGGACACCGGAGATATCTCTGGTGGGCCTCAGCCCCCAGCCCCTGCCTCCTTTATTAGTCCCTGCCCTACATGTTGATAGTGCCTACACAACTGACCGGCCATGCTTTGTGCAGATGTCAGGCGCAAACTCCCCTCATCCAGCTGAGAGCACTGCGCCAGCCATTTCCACATCATCCTATAAATCATTCCCAGCAATGACATCGCTAGGCTGTTCTGTGCGCACAGGACCTGTGATGAGGTCATGGGAGGGGAGGAGTTAGGGGTCACATGATCAGGGGCCTCTGTATGCAGGACTTTGGGGTGCTGATTGTCATGGTGCTGGATGAGGGGAAGTTTCTGTGTGAGGTCAGGAGGGGTTTACACGGTGGATGTAGCAGAGCTGTTTGTGTATGAGGTGTACGGAGCAGAGCCACGTGTGTATGGGGTGTATGGAGCAGAGCCGCGTGTGTATAGGGTGTACAGAGCAGAGCCACGTGTGTATTGGGTGTACAGGGCAGAGCCACGTGTGTATTGGGTGTACGTAGCGGAGCTGTGTGTGTATGGGGTGTACGGAGCGGAGTCGCGTGTGTATAGGGTGTATGGAGCAGAGCCACGTGTGTATAGGGTGTACGGAGCAGAGCCGTGTGTGTATGGGGTGTACGGAGCGGAGTCGCGTGTGTATAGGGTGTACGGAGCAGAGCCACGTGTGTATAGGTTGTATGGAGCAGAGCCGCGTGTGTATGAGGTATACGGAGCAGAGCCACGTGTGTATGGGGTGTACGGAGCAGAGCTGTGTGTGTATAGGGTGTACAGAGCAGAGCCACGTGTATATAGGGTGTACGGAGCAGAGCCGCGTGTGTATAGGGTGTATGGAGCAGAGCCGCGTGTGTATGAGGTATACGGAGCAGAGCCACGTGTGTATGGGGTGTACGGAGCAGAGCCACGTGTGTATAGGGTGTGCAGAGCCACGTGTGTATTGGGTGTACGTAGCGGAGCTGTGTGTGTATGGGGTGTATGGAGCGGAGCCGCATGTGTATAGGGTGTACGGAGCAGAGCCGCGTGTGTATAGGGTGTATGGAGCAGAGCCGCGCGTGTATAGGGTGTATGGAGCAGAGCCGCGTGTGTATAGGGTGTACGGAGCAGAGCCACATGTGTATGGGGTGTACGGAGCGGAGCCATGTGTTTACGAGGTGTACGGAGCAGAGCCACGTGTGTATGGGGTGTACGGAGCAGAGCCCAGCGTGTATGGGGTGTACGGAGCGGAGCAACATGTGTATAGGGTGTACGGAGCAGAGCCGCGTGTGTATAGGGTGTATGGAGCAGAGCCACGTGTGTATGGGGTGTACGGAGCGGAGCCGCATGTGTATAGGGTTACGGAGCAGAGCCGCGTGTGTATAGGGTGTACGGAGCAGAGCCGCGTGTGTATAGGGTGCATGGACCAGAGCCGCGTGTGTATAGGGCAGAGGTGGGCAAACTTTTTGACTCGTGGGCCACACTGGGTAAATATATTGGACCCAGGGGCCGGACCAAAAGTCAATGGACGGGGTGTTTGTGTGAATTACTATAAATTAAATTTAAATTTTGTAATATTAAAGGTTTACTTTCATTTAATGTAGAAAAGCATAAAAAGAGTTATTGTACAAAGCTTTTATGCAATGTATTCCTATACTATGTATACATAGTATGTATAACTCACCTTCAATTTTAGTGGGAACAGTGTTGTTGGTCTCCCTTTTTTGCCAAGGCATCAAAGTCTGGAGTTAGCTTTGTTGTTGCAATTCGCAGAATAGATCTGAGGTGTTGGTCAGTTAACTGGGATCTGTGAGGGGATTTATTGATGTTCATGACGCTGAAGGTCTGCTCACACACGTAGGTTGAGCCAAACAAAGCCATCATCTTGGAAAAGTGTCTTCTTTAAGTGAGGCATAGAACTCTTTTAGTGCAAGAGAGTGGAAGCTCTCCTTTAAGACAGGATCAGATTGAAGATCAATTAGTTCCAATTGCACTTCTTGTGGTGCTATTTCTGGGTCTTGTGACAAGGGACAGGCCACCAGCTGAAGTGACTTTTCAATTTTTTCAAAATCTGAAAACCGACGGCAGAATTCTTCATGCAGGTCGTTTAGTGATTTGCTATATTTATTCACATTTTGGATGGCCTTTTCCTGTGTGGCTAGTGTAGGAAAATGGGAGAAGTTTTTCTTTGAAATTTGCCTGGAAAAAAAAGTCAGCTTTGTCTTGAAGGCATTCACATTACTATACATGTCGTGCACATACAGGTCTTTTCCCTGTAGCTTGACATTAAGCTCATTCATGTGAGAAAAAATGTCAACAGCAAACGCAAAGTCACATAGCCAATTCTTGTCGCTCAGCTCCAGAAAATCATCAGACTTCCCCTTCAACTCCAAAAATGTATAGATCGCTTCTTTGAGATCCCACACTCGTTTAAACACTTTGCCCAAACTCAACCAGCGGACACGAGAGTGGTAAAGCAAGTCTTGGTGGTCTGCATCGGTTTCCTCCAGAAATGCGATGAACTGACGGTGCTGAAGTCCCTTTGCTCGTATGCAGTTAACAAGTTTTACAACTGGATTCACAACATGACTAAGCTGTAATACAGATTTACACAAAGATTCTTGATGTATAATGCAATGCAGAAAAATAACATCTTGGTCAGGGTTTTCCTCTTTCACTTTATCCTGAATTCTTTTCAACAGTCCCACATTTTTTCCAGTTAAATTTGGAGATCCATCTGTAGTGACATTAACAAGTTTTCTCCAAGGCAGCTTCAAACTTTGGATGACAGCAGATACCCGGTCATACAAGTCCTCTCCCCGTGTTTTTCCTTTAAGTGACTCCATGGCCAAAAACTCCTCCGTTATTTCAAAACTGTCGCTAATCCCTCGGATAAAAATTAAGAGCTGAGCTGTATCTTTTATGTCTGTACTTTCGTCCAGTGCTAGCGAATATAATTTAAAGGACTCTGCTATATTATTTAACTTGCTGGTTATGTCTTCATCAATCAGTTCCACACGGCGAGTCACTGTCCTGCGTGATAAACTGAGTTTTTCAAACTTGTCTTTACTTTCAGGACACAAAATACCTGCTGTCTCTATCATGCATTCTTTCAAAAACTCACCTTCAGAGAAGGGTTTGCTAGCTTTTGCTAATTTGAAAGACAGCATAAAACTTGCTTTGGTACTTGACTCTTGAACAGTTTGTCTGTGAAATATATTTTGCTGAGCCTGTAATTTAGCCATCAACCTCTGAGCTGTAGCCCCCCGTTCATGGGACGACTGCTTGCTAGCATAGTTAGCATGCTTCGTGACAAAGTGACGGCTCATATTATATTCTTTAAAAACCGCAACAGTTTCCTGGCATATCAGACATACAGCCATTGATCGGACTTCGGCGAAAAAATATTTTGCCATCCACTCCTTCTTAAACACTCTGCATTCCCTGTCTACTTTTCTTTTTTTTGAACCACTCATTTTGGGATTCTGAAAAGGTTAAAAAAAATATTCTTGGTCACACAGAGTCAGAGGGAGGGTAAGCTCACATTCGTATTCAAGCCTTGAATGAACGTGCTTTAACAACCACTGCTTCATTACTTACTGTGGCAGGGGAAAAGAGGCAGGACGCAAAATCGCCACCAGTTATCGAGAGAGACTGCACAGTAAGAATAAAGATCTACAAATAAAAATAGGAGAAAAAAAAAGAAATAAAAATGCTAAACGCAACAGAAAAATAAAAAAAAATATGCAGCCATTGTCCCACAGTTATATGCAGCCACATTGTCCCACAGTTATATGCAGCCACATTGTCCCACAGTTATATGCAGCCACATTGTCCCACAGTTATATGCAGTCACATTGTCCCACAGTTATATGCAGCCACATTGTCCCACAGTTATATGCAGCCACATTGTCCCACAGTTATATGCAGCCACATTGTCCCACAGTTATATGCAGCCACATTGTCCCACAGTTATATGCAGCCACATTGTCCCACAGTTATATGCAGCCACATTGTCCCACAGTTATATGCAGCCACATTGTCCCACAGTTATATGCAGCCACATTGTCCCACAGTTATATGCAGTCACATTGTCCCACAGTTATATGCAGCCACATTGTCCCACAGTTATATGCAGCCACATTGTCCCACAGTTATATGCAGCCACATTGTCCCACAGTTATATGCAGCCACATTGTCCCACAGTTATATGCAGTCACATTGTCCCACAGTTATATGCAGCCACATTGTCCCACAGTTATATGCAGCCACATTGTCCCAGATATTTCCAGCCACATTGTCCCAGATATGCAGACACTTTGCCCCAGTTATATCCAGTCACTGTCCCAGTTATGCAGACACTTTGCCCCAGTTATATCCAGTCACTGTCCCAGTTATGCAGACACTTTGCCCCAGTTATATCCAGTCACTGTCCCAGTTAACCCCAGCCACATTGCCACACTGCCGCATACATATACTTACCGCTCCTCGCGGTCCGGGTCAGTCACGATCTCCTCTCCCGCCGCATCAGGCCTCTGACGTCAGCGCGCCTGCGTCTCATGGGGAGACGCAGGCCGACGGGTCCACGGCAGCGGCGTCTTTGAGTCATGTGGTGTCATGAATCATGACACCACATGACTCATTACGTGTATGGCCGATGCGGCGGGGGCGCGGGCAGTGTGACGGCGGCCGCGCATCAGTCACTGCATCCGGCGCCTGCGATCCCTCTGACTGCCGCGGGCCGGTCAGAGAGGATCAAAGGGCCGGATGCGGCCCGCGGGCCGTAGTTTGCCCAGCCCTGGTATAGGGTGTACGGAGCAGAGCCACGTGTGTACGGGGTGTACGGAGCGGAGCCACGTGTGTACGAGGTGTACGGAGCAGAGCCACGTGTGTATGGGGTGTACGGAGCATAGCCATGTGTGTATGGGGTGTACGGAGCAGAGCCATGTGTGTACTTGGTGTACGGAGCAGAGCCCAGCGTGTATGGGGTGTTCGGAGCGGAGCAACATATGTACGGGGTGTACAAAACAGCCATGTGTGTACGAAGGTTACGGAGTGGAGCCATGTGTGTATGGGAGGAGAGCGGGGAAGGAACAGGCACCGGGAGAGAGGAGAGCTGGGCGAGGAACTGGTGGCTGTGTCCGCAGCAGGCTCTAGGCTGTTCCTCATCCAGCAGTGGGCAGTCTGTGGACGCCCAGCCGTGCACTATGGCGGCTGTGGAAGTCACCGGGACCATCAGCTGCAACGGGAGCAGCGACACCTCCAGCCCCGGTGAGGAGAGGATGAGGCGCCTCTTCCAGACCTGTGATGGGGACGTCGATGGCTATATCAGCAGGTATGGGGGGCACAACTTTCCTACTTACTCCTGAATAGTTGGCTGCAGGGTTCACTTATCCCCCTGTGAGTGCAGGAGGCTGGGCTGAGAACCCTTGTGCCCACTGATGATGCCACCCTCCGGGCCCTGGGGCTCCACTCATTCTGCTCCGGTACAGCACATGTCCCTCCTTGCCCCTGTGCTGCCCACCTTTCCTGGGTACAGCAGGGGGAATCTGCTGGCAGGGTCAGTCCTCAGGGCGCTGTGTTATGTTACGGTAGCTGAGGAGTGCAGGCAAAAAAGGAAATACACCAGAGCAGTTGGAATCTATGAGATTGCAGTACCCTGACTAACCACCGCAACTAGAGGCAGCCGTGGAGCGTTCCTACGTTGGTCCTAGACGCCTCGTCACAGCCTGAGAAACTAACTACACCTAAAGATAGAAATAGGAAAGCTATCTGCCCCGTAGCAGAACCCCAAAGATAATAGAAAGCCCCCAAACATGTAATGGCGGTTAGACAAGAGGAAATACTGACACAGAAAGAAAATAGTATGAGCAAACGCTGGGGCCCAAACTATCTAAATAGAAAAGGACAGGAAGGGTGCTTACTGCAATCCCAGAAAACCCTGAAAAAACACCAACTCTACTAATTTCAAAATAACCTGAGATCACACGACCTCTACCACCTAAATTAGTTCTCTGGTGTAACAAAAACAGCAGCCACTGAAAAAACTGGAAAAAGCAAAAGTACAAAACACAGTGGCTGAACTAAACTGAGAGGGCAAAAGCCCCCGGAGGGGACCCAGAAGGCCCCCACAGAAGTGCAGGACAAAATGCAAAAATATAGCAAAAACACAAAATAAGAAATTGTCTTATCTGATAGCAGGAGATGCAGACACGACACAGCAGGCTACAAGGGAAACTGGAAAGAAGGATTCAGACCAGAACAATTGCTCACCGGCAACCCTGATGGGAAAATGATTCCCTTAAATAAGACCAATCAGTAACACCTGATTCCCAGTCCTCACAATCCTCACTAGTACCGCTTGTAACCACCAGAGGGAGCCTCTGCTCAGAACTCATCTCAAACCCATTCACAACAGTACCCCCCCCTTGAGGAGGGGTCACCGAACCCTCATTTGAGCAACCAGGTCGGTCAGGATGAGTTCTATGATACGCACGGATAAGTCTCCTAGCATGGATGTCCAAAGCAAACACCCAAGAATTGTCTTCCTGACCATAACCTCTCCATTTAACCAAATACTGGAGTCTTCGTCTAGAAAAACGAGAATCCAATATTTTCTCAACCACATACTCCAGATTGCCCTCAACCAAAACAGGGTCAGGAGGCACAGCAGCAGGAACCACTGGCTCAACAAACCTCTTCAACAAGGACTTGTGGAACACGTTATGGATCTTAAATGTCCCTGGAAGAAGCAAACGAAAAGAAACAGGATTAATAATCTCCATGATCTTATAAGGTCCAATGAACCTAGGCTTAAATTTAGGAGATGCTACTCTCATAGGAATATTCTTTGAGGACAACCAGACCAAGTCCCCCACTTTAAACCGAGGACCATCAGTCCTATGCCGGTTAGCAAACCGCTGGGCCTTCTCCTGAGAGAGGGACAACCTCTCCACTACCTGGTCCCAAATCTGCTGCATACGCTCAACAACAGAGTCAACACCTGGACAGACAGAAGCCTCCGTCTGTCCTGAAGAAAATCGAGGTGAAACCCAGAATTACAGAAAAACGGAGACATCAAAGTGGCAGAGCTAGCCCTATTATTAAGAGCAAACTCAGCCAAAGGCAAAAAAGAGACCCAGTCATCCTGATCAGCAGACACAAAGCATCTTAGATAAGTCTCCAATGTCTGGTTTGTTCTCTCAGTTTGACCATTGGTCTGAGGATGAAATGCCGAGGAGAAAGACAATTGAACACCCAGTTTAGAACAAAAAGTCCTCCAAAATCTGGAAACAAACTGGACTCCTCTGTCAGACACAATGTTCTCAGGAATGCCGTGTAAACGAACCACGTGCTGAAGGAACAACGGCACCAATTCAGAGGAGGAAGGCAACTTAGGTAATGGCACAAGATGTATCATTTTGGAAAACCTATCACAAATTACCCAGATGGTGGTCATTCTCTGAGAAACAGGAAGATCGGAAATGAAATCCATAGAGATATGGGTCCATGGTCTCTTGGGCACAGGCAATGGCATCAACAAACCACTAGAGCGAGAGCAAGGCTTGGAGCGAGAGCAAGTCCCGCAGGACTGCACAAATTCCCTGACATTGCGAGACAAGGTAGGCCACCAAAAGGACCGACTAACCAAGTCTCTGGTACCAAAAATTCCGGGATGCCCAGCCAATGCGGAACAATGAATCTCAGTCATCACACTCTTTTTCCATTGGTCCGGGACAAACAATTTTCCAACAGGGCAGCGCTCGGGCCTATCCTCCTGACACCCCTCCAGAGCAAGTCTCAAATTGGGCGAGATGGCGGAAAGAACTACACCCTCCTTCAAAATAACAGAGGGATCAGATAGCTCAGGAGAGTCCGCAAGGAAACTCCTCGAGAGGGCATCCGCCTTAACATTCTTAGTGCCAGGAAGAAAGGAAACCACAAAATTAAAACGTGTGAAAAACAAGGCCCACCTGGCCTGTCTAGGATTGAGTCGCTTGGCAGATTCCAGATAGACCAGATTCTTATGGTCCGTAAGGACCACCACCTGATGTTTGGCTCCCTCCAGCCAATGTCTCCACTCTTCAAAAGCCCACTTCATGGCCAATAACTCCCGATTACCCACGTCATAATTACGTTCAGTAGGAGAAAATTTTCGAGAGAAAAAGGCACAAGGGTTACTTTTAGAGGTCTCTGGATCTTTTTGGGACAAAACGGCACCTGCCCCAATTTCAGAGGCATCAACCTCCACCTGAAATGGCAGAGAAACATCAGGCTGCCGTAGAACAGGAGCAGAAGTGAATCTCTGCTTAAGTTCCTGAAACGCAGAGACTGCCTCAGGAGGCCAATTCACCACATCAGAACCCTTTCTGGTCAAATCAGTTAATGGTTTAACAATAACCGAGAAATTACCAATAAATTTACGATAAAAATTGGCAAAACCCAAAAATCTCTGAAGAGCCTTTAATGAAGTAGGTTGGACCCAATCACAGATGGCCTGAACCTTGACCGGGTCCATTTCAATAACAGATGGGGACAAAATGAATCCCAGAAATGAGATCTTCTGTACGCCAAAAAGACACTTTGATCCCTTCACATACAGAGCATTCTCTCTCAAAATCTGGAATACAGTTCGAACATGTTTCACATGAGAGTCCCAGTCATTAGAAAAAATCAAGATATCATCCAAATAAACAATCAGAAACTTGTCCACAAAATCCCTGAAAATGTCATTCATGAAGGACTGGAAGACGGAAGGAGCATTAGTGAGCCCAAAGGGCATCACAAGGTACTCAAAATGCCCTTCAGGGGTGTTAAATGCCGTCTTCCATTCATCCCCGTGCTTAATGCGAATAAGGTTATACGCCCCCCTGAGGTCAAGCTTGGTAAACCAAGTAGCGTTTTTCACCCTGGAAAACAGGTCAGAAATCAAGGGTAACGGGTATTGATATTTCACAGTAATATTGTTCAAGAGACGATAATCAATACACGGCCTTAATGAACCATCTTTTTTGGCCACAAAGAAAAAACCGGCACCTAAGGGTGAAGAGGATGGTCTGATATGACCCTTCTCCAATGATTCCTTGATATAAGACCGCATAGCGTCATGTTCAGGTACAGACAAGTTAAAAAGGCGACCTTTAGGGAATTTACTACCCGGCACTAATTCAATAGCGCAGTCATAGCTCCTATGGGGAGGTAAGGATGCAGATTTACTTTCGCAAAACACATCAGAAAAATCAAACAAAAAGTCAGGAACATCCTCAGCCTGGGGGAGGCAGAAAAAAACAGGAGTGTTGGCACTAACACATTGGCAGCCCCAACTGGTTACAGACACAGATTTCCAATCCAAAACAGGATTATGAGACTGTAACCAAGGGAAACCCAGCACGATAATGTCATGCAGATTATATAGAACCAAAAATTTGCAGCACTCCTGGTGATCAGGTTCAACCCTCATTATCACCTGAGTAGAAAACTGGGGTTTATTCTCAGCCAAAGGGTAGAATCGATCCCCAGTAAAGGAATAGACTTCTGTAGGGGTATCAAGGAAATCCACAACGTTTAGCAAAATCATAATCCATCAGGTTAATAGCTGCTCCAGAATCAACGAAAGCCTGAGCAGAAAATGAGGACAGAGAGCATATCAGAGTGACAGTTAATAAAAACTTAGTCTGAACACTACCCAAGACAACTGAGCGTGCAAAACGTCTTCCCCGCTTAGGGCAGACTGAAATAGCATGAGAGGCATCACCACAGTAGAAACATAACCCATTGCGCTTTCGAAACTCATGACGCTGTGCCCCAGACACCACTCCATCACACTGCATGGGCTCAGCAGCTGGCTCACAAGGCAACACCACTCCACGCATACTTCTCCGCTCACGCAAACGTCTGTCAATTTGAATCGCTAATGACATAGAATCATTGAGACCAGAGGGACAGGGAATCCCACCATAACATCCTTTACATTATCCGACAGACCCTTCCGGAAAAGGGCCGCCAAAGCGTCGTCATTCCATTTGGTCAGGACTGCCCACCTACGGAATCTCTGACAGTATAACTCAGCGTCATCAAGCCCCTGATTTAATGCCAACAAGGCTTTTTCAGCTTGATCAGTGACATTAGGCTCATCGTACAATAACCCCAAAGCCTGAAAAAATGCATCAACATCACTCAAAACAGGATCCCCAGGTATCAGGGAAAAAGCCCAATCCTGAGGATCGCCGCGCAGGAGAGAGATGACAATTTGAACCTGCTGCGCTGCGTTTCCTGAGGACTTCGATTTTAAGGCAAGAAACAATTTACAATTATTTTTGAAATTCTGAAACTTAGCTCGATCCCCTAAAAACAAATCTGGCATGGGGATCCTAGGTTCCACAACAGGCAACCTAGCAAGATATGCAGCAATACTCTGAACCTCAGTGGCAAGCTGATCCACACGGCCAGACAATTGTGCAAACTCCATTGGGAGAAAAGATCCTCCCCAGCACCCAGAGATACAGAGGGAAAAAAAAAAAAAAAAATGCAACAAACAGAAAAATATCTCTGACAACTTTTCTTCCTTCAAAATATTTTTTCCCTTCTGTGAGTACCATACAATTTTTGTCAGGCCGGTGATACTGTTATGTTACGGTAGCTGAGAAGTGCAGGCAAAAAAGGAAATACACCAGAGCAGTTGGAATCTATGAGATTGCAGTACCCTGACTAACCACCGCAACTAGAGGCAGCCGTGGAGCGTTCCTACGTTGGTCCTAGACGCCTCGTCACAGCCTGAGAAACTAACTACACCTAAAGATAGAAATAGGAAAGCTATCTGCCCCGTAGCAGAACCCCAAAGATAATAGAAAGCCCCCAAACATGTAATGGCGGTTAGACAAGAGGAAATACTGACACAGAAAGAAAATAGTATGAGCAAACGCTGGGGCCCAAACTATCTAAATAGAAAAGGACAGGAAGGGTACTTACTGCAATCCCAGAAAACCCTGAAAAAACACCAACTCTACTAATTTCAAAATAACCTGAGATCACACGACCTCTACCACCTAAATTAGTTCTCTGGTGTAACAAAAACAGCAGCCACTGAAAAAACTGGAAAAAGCAAAAGTACAAAACACAGTGGCTGAACTAAACTGAGAGGGCAAAAGCCCCCGGAGGGGACCCAGAAGGCCCCCACAGAAGTGCAGGACAAAATGCAAAAATATAGCAAAAACACAAAATAAGAAATTGTCTTATCTGATAGCAGGAGATGCAGACACGACACAGCAGGCTACAAGGGAAACTGGAAAGAAGGATTTAGACCAGAACAATTGCTCACCGGCAACCCTGATGGGAAAATGATTCCCTTAAATAAGACCAATCAGTAACACCTGATTCCCAGTCCTCACAATCCTCACTAGTACCGCTTGTAACCACCAGAGGGAGCCTCTGCTAAGAACTCATCTCAAACCCATTCACAACAGCGCTGCTCCCATTGCTCTGAGAAGTGGAGTTATTTCTAGCAATTCCTGACATTTGTGCCCATGTACTTAGAACAGATTATGAAGGGCAGCGATGGCACATGAGAAATCCCAGCGGGATGTGACATTCGGGCTCAGTCTTACAGGATTTATGGCAGATATGACACATCTTAGTTTACCTAAGGCCATGTTCACACTGAGGTGTAAGTGCACCAGAATCTGAAGCAAAAAAATCTGGGGCTGAACCTGTGGTGCTCGCTGTGGGGTCTGCGCGTGGAATACCCCATCCCATTGTGTAAGGCCACGGGCCACCCACTGCAGTATCCAGGAAGATTGTTCACTAGGTGACATGTCACAGGTTAAAAGAAATCCACTGGAATGGCCAGCAGTGCAGATTACACATTGCAGTTTATGGGGGCGATTTGTGGGTAGTTCATATGTTAATCTGCTCTGTGGAGACTAAGGTAGGCTCATACTGACGGTGTTTTTTCTCAGTTTTTGCAGTAGAAAATCTTTAAAAAAAACACCAGTTTTAGAGTTTGTGTTGTAAAACACTGCCAAAAAACCCTCTGTGTGAACATGTTCTACGAGAGGAAAAACAATCTGTTTTTCAAGAAGAAAACTCTTCAGGAATTATTACTTTTCTCTTGGGTTTTGTAGACCTAAAATCTCCTTTATATTAGTATTTTCTGGACTTTACTTGAGCTCTTTTTCAACACTTTATTCTTGCTGGAGCTTTTTCTTTATGGGAGCGTCTTACTGACAGTCGATGACTTTAAAAAAAATCTTTATAACGAATAAGAAAACAGTAGCTTTTTTTTTTAAACGAAAGCACTGACATACGCTTGAAAAGACTTCATGATGTTGACATCTTTTTAGCTTTCCCATTGACTTATATTTTAAAGGGAACTTCTCATATCACCAAATAATGTTAATCTGCAGATATCAGCCACCGCCTGAATCAGCGTGGGAGCGATGAGGAGAGGTGAGTATATATATATATATATATATATATACAGTATATGTCCTGGTTGCATGATACCCTGTATGAGGGGGGGGGGCATGTAACTCTATGAGGAGGGCTGCATTATATTCTGTGGGGGGGCTGTATTATACTATATGAAGGGGGCTGCATTATATTCTATGGGGGGCTGCATTATACTCTGATGCTTGCTGCATTATATTCTACGGGGAGCTACATTATATTCTATGAGGAGGGCTACATTATATTCTATGAGGAGGGCTATATTATACTATATGAGGGGGCTACTTTATATTCTATGAGTTGGCTACTTTATATTCTATGAGAGGGGCTACCCCAACCCCTGCTACATAATTACTAACTTATATTATACCCTGATATTAGCGCGTTTTACCGCACAATTGGTGGTCTTGTATTTATTTCTATGTAGCTACATAGCGGGCCCCAAGAATGATTTTCTCTGGTGGGCCCAAGGTGCTCCAGTCTGACGCTGCCTTCACCCCCAAGGGTGGTTTGCACTTTAATGACCGGGCCAATTTTTACAATTCTGACCACTGTCTCTTTATGAGGTTATAACTCTGGAACGCTTCAACGGATCTTCGCGATTCTGAGACTGTTTTTTCGTGACATATTGTACTTCACGTTAGTGGTAAAATTTCTTCGATATATCTTGCATTTATTTTTGAAAAAAATGCAAATATCGCGAAAATTTTGAAAATTTTGCAATTTTCAAACTTTGAATTTTTATTCCCTTAAAACAGAGAAATATGTCACACAAAATAGTTAAGAAATAACATTTCCCACATGTCTACTTTACATCACCACAATTTTGGAACCAATATTTTTTTTTGTTAGGAAATTATAAGGGTTATAATTTGACCAGCGATTTCTCATTTTTACAACAAAATTTACAAAGCCATTTTTTTTTAAGGACCACCTCATATTTGAAGTCACTTTGAGGGGTCTATGTAGCAGAAAATACCCAAAAATGACACCATTCTAAAAACTGCACCCTCAAGGTACTCAAAACCACATTCAAGAATTTTATTAACCCTTCAGGTGCTTCACAGGAGCTGAAGTAACGTGGGAGGGAAAAATGAATATTTAACTTTTTAGCCACAAAAATGATCTTTTACAAACTTTTTCACAAAAAGTAAAAGGAGAAAATTGACAGATAAAGTTGTTGTGCAATTTCTCCTGAGTACGCCAATACCCCATATGTGGGGGAAAACCACTGTTTGGGCACACGGCAGAGCTCGTAAGGGAAGGAGCGCCGTTTGACTTTTTCAAACTAAAATTGACTGGAATTGAGATTGGACCCCATGTCGCGTTTGGAGAGCCCCTGGTGCTACTAAACAGTGGAAACCCCCCACAAGTGACACCATTTTGGAAACTAGACCCCCTATCTAGATCTGTTGTGAGCACTTTGAACCCCTAAGTGTTTCACAAAGTTTATAATGCCTGGGTGTGAAAAAAAAACAACGATTTTCCACAAAAATGATTTTTAGTCCCAAATTTTTGATTTTTCCCAAGGAAATTGGACCCCAAAAGTTATTGTCCAATTTGTCCTGAGTATGCTGATACCTCATATGTGGGGGGTGGGACTGTTTGGGCACACGGCAGGGCTTGGAAAGGAAGTAGTAATGTTTTGGAATGCAGACGTTGATGGGGTCATGTTCCGTTTGCAGTGCCCCAGATGAGCCTAAACAGTGGAAATCCCCCACAAGTGACCCCTTTTTGGATACTAGACCCCCTAAGGAACTTGTCTAGATCTTTGGTGAGCACTTTGAACCCCCAAGTGCTTCACACATGTTTATAATGCTCGGGCATGAAAATAAAAAAACCTATTTTTTTACCACAAAAATTATCTTTTAGTCACTAATTTTTTATTTTCCCAAGGGTAACAGGAGAAATTGGACCACAAAAGTTGTTGTCCAATTTGTCCTGAGTACGCTGATACCCCATATGTGGGGGAACCACTGTTTGGGCGCACGGCAGAGCTCGAAATGGAAGGAGCACCATTTGACTTTTTCCAACCAAAATTGGCTGGAATTGAGATTGGAAGCCATGTTGCATTTGGAGAGCCCCTGATGTGCCTAAACAGTGGAAACCCCCCACAAATGACCTCATTTGGGAAACTAGACCCCCTAAGGAACTTATCTAGATATTTGGTGAGCAATTTGAACCCCCAAGTGCTTCACACAAGTTTATGACGTAGAGCCGTAAAATTAAAAAATCATATTTTTTCCACAAAAATGATCTTTTCACCCCAATTTTTATTTTCCCAAGGGTAACAAGACTCCAAAAGATATTGTGCAATTTGTCCTGAGTACGCTGATACCCCATATGTGGAGGTAAACCACTGTTTGGGTGCATGGCAGAGTTTGGAAGGGAAGGAGCGCCGTTTGACTTTTTCAACGCAGAATTGGCTGGATGCCATGTCGCATTTGGAGAGCCTCTGATGTGCCTAAACAGTGGAAACCCCCCAGAGGTGACCCCATTTTGGAAACTAGACCCCTCAAGGAACTTATCTAGATGTGTGGTGAGCACTTTGAACCCCGAAGTGCTTCACAGAAGTTTATAACGTACAGCCGTAAAAATAAAAAATCCTTTTTTTAAAAAAAAAAATGAGTTTTTCGCCCCCAATATTTTATTTTCACAAGGGTAACAGGAGAAATTGGACCCCAAAAGTTGTTGTCCAATTTGTCCTGAGTACGCTGATACCCAATATGTGGGAGAAAACTACTGTATAGGCACACGTTGGGGCTCGGAAGGGAAGTAGTGACATTTTGGATTGCAGACTTTGATGGAATGGTCTGGGGGCGTCATGTCGCATTTGGAGAGCCCCTGATGCGCCTAAACAGTGGAAACCCCCCACAAGTGACCCCATTTTGGAAAATAGACCCCACAAGGAACTTATCTAGATGTGTGGTGAGCGCTATGAAGCCCCAAGTGCTTCACAGAAGTTTATAACGTACAGCCGTAAAAACAAAAGATTCATTTTTTTTTTACAAAAATGATATTTTCGCCCCCAGTTTTTTATTTTCCCAAGGGTAACAGAAGAAATAGGACAAATTGCACAATAACTCTTGGGGTCCAGAGTACGCTGATACCCCATATGTGGGGTAAACTACTGTTTAGGCACATGGCAGAGCTCAGAAGTGAAGGAGCACCGTTTGACTTTTTCAACGCAGAATTGGCTGGAATTGAGATCAGATGTCATGTCACATTTGGAGAGCCCCTGACGTGCCTAAACAGCGGAAACCCCCAATTCTAACTCCAACCCTAACCCCAACACACCCCTAACCCTAGTCCCAACCCTAACCACAAACCTAACCCTAACACACCCCTAACCCTAATCCTAACCTTAACCCTAACTTTAGCGCCAACCCTAAAACTAACATTAGCCGCAACCCTAACCCTAACCCTAATGGGAAAATGGAAATAAACACATTTTGTTAATTTTATTATTTTTCCCTAACTAAGGGGGTGATAAAGGGGGTTTGATTTACTATTTATAGCGGGTTTTTATGATTGGCAGCTGTCACGCTAAAAGACGCTTTTTATTGCAAGAAAGTTTTTGCATCATCACATTTTGAGAGCTAAAATTTTTGCATATTTTGGCCCACAGAGTCATGTGAGGTCTTATTTTTTGCGGTACGAATTGACGTTTTTATTGGTACCATTTTTGAGCACGTGACATTTTTTGATCACTTTTTATTTCGATTTTTGGGAGGTAGAATGAACAAAAGTCAGCAATTCATGAATTTCTTTTGAGGGAGGCATTTATACCGTTCCGTGTGTGGTAAAATTGATAAAGCAGTTTTATTCTTCGGGTCAGTACGATTACGGCGATTCTTCATTTAAATCATTTTTTTATGTTTTGGCGCTTTTATACAATAAAAACAATTTTATATAAAAAATAATTATTTTTGCATCACTTTATTCTGCGAGCTATAACTTTTTTATTTTTTCGCTGATGATGCTGTATGGCGGCTCGTTTTTTGCGGGACAAGATGAAGTTTTCAGTAGTACCAAGTTTATTTATATCCGTCTTTTTGATCGCGTGTTATTCCACTTTTTGTTCGGCGGCATGATGATAAAGCATTGATTTTTTGCTTTGTTTTTTTTTTTTTAAGGGGTTCACTAAAGTGGTTAACTAGTGGGACAGTTTTATAGGGGGGGTCGTTACCAAATATGTGTACTTTTATAGTTTTGTTTTTTTATTTACAGGAAAAAATGAATTTTTTGGGAATACATTTTTTTTTTATTTTATTTTGGAATTTTTTTTAAAACATGCTTATTTTAATTTTTTTCACTTTTTTACTTTGTCCCAGGGTGGGACATCACTGTAAAATGTCAGATCGCTGGTGCGACAGTGTGCACAGCACTCTGTCACACAAGCGATCGCACAGGCACTGCTGCAGGCTTCTCAGTGCTTGCTCTCAGCAGGCACTGAGGAAGTCGCGTCACTGCAGGATCCGGCGGCCATCTTGGATCCGGGTCCTTGGAGGGAGGAGAGTCCCTCGGAACAGCGCGACACATCGCGCTGTTCTGAGCGTCTCAGGAGAGCCCCCTCCCTGCGCGATGCTCCCTGTGCCCCTGTTACACTGCAATCATGTTTGATCACGGTGTACAGGGGTTAATGTGACGGGAGCGGTCCGTGACTGCTCCTGACACACAGTCCCGGGTGTCAGCTGTGATAATCAGCTGACACCCGGCGGCGAATAGCTGCGCTCCCCCTGGGAGCGCTGCTGATCGCCTTTTCGTACTATCCCTACATGGTCAGATCGGCAACGGGTTTCAATGGACGGAATAGTACGTCTGATGTCAAAAGGGGTTAAGGGTACAAAAAAATTAAAAGTTTGAAAATTGCAACATTTTTTCAAAATTTTCCCAATTTCTGTTTTTTTCATAAATAAACGCATATCGAACAAATTTTACCACTAATATGAAGTACAATATGTCCCAAAAAAAAAAATCTTACAATCAGTGTGATACGTTGAAGCTTTCCAGAGCTACATGTGATTCTTGCAAAATTAGAATATCATCAAAAGTTAATTTATTTCATTCTTCAATTCAAAAGTGACACTCATATATTATATAGAGTCATTACAGAGTGATCTATTTCATGTGTTTATTTCTGTTAATGTTATTATTATGGCTTACAGCCAGGGCTGGACTGGCCATCTGGCAATTCTGGCATTGCCGATGGGCTGGTACCTGCACTCAGCTGCTCTGTCAACTTAGTGTCTCCAGGTACCTTCCTTCTCCCATGACTCCCACGTGACCTCCTTTTCTTTACATTAACATTATGCACATGGAGCATGAAAGAGGAGATGACACCTCAGCCAGTCAGCATGATTTTTAACTATGGATAGCCAGCCTCGCAGAGCCGCTGAGGTATGTAGCATCCACACACTGAAGAGCAGCAGCAGTTTCAGCTGGTGAGAAGGACTTTTTCCCGGTGTAACAGAGGACATTAGGCAAAACGCTTTCCTCTGTTCTGTCCCATCCAGCAGCTCCTACCTCTGATCTGCTGCTGCCATCTTGCTATACATGATCTTCAGCGTGCGAGCCATGGCGCATGACTTCACTGCCATGTTCCCCCAGTCAGGGGCGCACGAACCTCAGCTCCAGCTTCTGATTGGCCATCGGCATATATGGCAGCGTAGGGCTGGCGGGTTCCCTGCTCACAATACATTTTCAGCTGTATGTTGCAGGACCCCTCCAACTCTGGGCCCCTGTGTAGCTGCACCATCGATATGTCCGACCCTACCATTACTGATCTCTTGGCACCCACTGTTGAATGTGACCCAATCTTGAGTGTGTTTCCATTAATAACCACTTTCTGTTTCCTATCACTGAGCCAGTTACCCAGTTACCATATATTTTCCCCTGTCCCATTGCTCTCATTTTATAGACCAAACCTTCTGTGTGTCACTGTATGAAATGCTTTGAAAAGTCCAGATAGACAAATCCACTGTGTTTCCCAACAGTGTTTCCGATCTAGAGCTATCTCCTCAGATCAATTAGTTTGCAAGACAGATCCCTCATAAACAATGTTGCTATTAGGAAATAATTATTCTTATTGAGATACTCCAGGATAACATCTGTTTAAAAACCTACAAAGATGGTGCCCACAGTAAAGGTTAAACTTATCAGTCTATAAATTCCAGGCTCTGATGTTGTCCCCTTCTTGAATATTGGTACCACTTTGCTAATGTTGGTGGGTGAATGTAATGCTGGTGGATGCGGACCCAGTGTCAGACTGAAAGAAGTGGGCCCACCAAGGATAAATTTTTTTGTTTCTGCCAACCTCTAGCCACTGCAAGTCTCCGTGCGTGGATCTTCTTATGGGTAAGATGACTTATTTTTGCCTTTTTGATTATATACATGTCATCCACTTGCTGGAACTGTAATATTTTTTTTGTATGAAAATATGCAGCAGAACTTCACCTAAATGAGTGAGGTGCGGATAGGGGGGCAGTTTAGAAGTGAGCATATGTCTTCCTGGGGAGGGTGAGGAAAGGACAGTTTGTTTTTGAAACCTCCTAAACACTTCCAACCTCCGCTGCTTCACTGCAGCTCACACCGTCAGGTCAGTTAGTGAGGATTTAGGGCGTCTCTTAAATGGTGACATTTTACATCAGTATCTGTTATGAGACGCCCGGAGAGGATCCAAAACACAGAAGAGGTGACAGTGATTCTGTTATTTTTCTCTGTGTTTGTTCCCTCTGGTTTTTATGTACAAATACTGATTAAATTACGGCCCCAAATACTCACTGTGTGAATGAGGCGAGGAGCTGCGTGTAATCCTGTGATACTGTGAGTCCCTTACTCCGAGGATGAGCGCACACTCGCAGGTGCTGTGCTGTAATGGCTGTCTCTTCTTCTCCATCTTCATCACCAGATCAGGGCAACCCCTGGGACAAAACTGCGGCCGGCAAATGTCCAGCGTGTGACTCAATGATGTGTGACGAACCCCGACCCCAAATAAAATGAATCCTAGAAGCCCAGGAAATAAATACACGAAGCATCGCAATTAGGTGTCAAACGTTCTCAACTTTATTTAAATAATCATGACACCGAAAATGGCACAACCCCGACTCACGAAGATCACCCCCCACACTCAGGAAGGAAAACCCCTTGGGGAACCTTAGAGAACCATGGCTGGAGGGCTGCCCTTCCCTTGGGCTTAGAGAGTTAGTGCCGATATATAAACAGATGGAACTGCAGAATTTTACAATTATACATTTTAAACCAATTTACAGAGAACGCATAACAAATATAGACTTAAATTGATAACCGGATGTGGAGAGATCTTGCGATATCTGTCACCACATTGGTTGCTAGACCAATTTGGCTGATCTGGTTCTCAGGTGGATGAACCATTTTTCCCTTACAGATCCAGGTCCAAGACTCAGAAGCTGGACACATTAGGTAAAAGGATTGTTCTTTATGGATGACCCCTAATAGGATAACTACCCTCCCCCCTCCCAAATTTATCACCCATTAAAGTCACAGATCCATCCATGAACCCCAAAGTAGAGCACTCTTTTGTAGGGGGTAACAGAAGGGAATCCGTCCCGGGGACCCCCCTCTGTTACCTTCCCATGCCCTGGGGTGTCTATAGCAGACAGCCCCTTCCCTGCTAGAAACCTCCAAATTACCACGGTCAGCTCATTACTGGGGTGGTCAAGCTCAACGTCCTCAGGCGCATCAGTAATGGCGCTGGATCGTGGCGCGCGGCCTTCTATTATGGAATCTTCTTTATCACACTGTTATGACCTCAGAACAGTTGTCATGGTTACTACAGGGGCTTTACTAATGCGGGCCAAGTATTAACCCTTTCATCATTGGTAATCCGCTTTCATTATAGAGGCAAATTACTGCACTTGTTACCAGCAGGCGCCTATCATTATGGCTTCCTTTAGGCTACTTTCACACATCATCTCTTTGTGTCAGGCATAATCCGTTGAATACTGAAGGGACGGATCCGGCGCTGAAATGAAAAAACTGATGCAACGGATCAGTTTTTTTGCTGGATCCGACCTGAACTTTGAACCTGAAAAGAAGTTTTGCAGCCAAAAATGCAGGTTCGCATGTCCGGAGATAGTGGAAAATGTAGTAGTAGTAGTCCCAGATTTCCGAAATCCGGATCAGTTTTGACGGTTTCCATAAAAGACTGATCCGGTTCCATGGACTTCTATATTTCCGGCTGCCTGATGCGCCCTTCAGGCACTATTAGGCGGCTCCGGAAAAAAAACAAACGTTGCAGTCACCGTTTTGTCCGGCGCCGGAATGTACATTTCCGCCGGATCCGGACAAAAACATGATGCAACGCAATGACATCAGGCGCGATCCGGCGCTAATGAAAGTCAATGCTAAAAAACCGCATCCGTTACGGATCCGTTTTTTTAACAACACGCGGATCGTGCCTAAAAATCAAAAAACGGATGTGTGAAAGAGGCCTTAGGCTCCATAAGAAATACAGATTAGAAATTAAACCTCGAGTGTTTCAGGAGGGCTGTGCACTTTATAGTGCAGAGCTGGACAGATTAACTAGCATTTTTACACAGAAAGAAATAGAGGAAATTACTTGTAAAATATTATAGGGAATTGCATTTCAAGCATTTTCCAATGTACATCTACATAGTGTAAGCTTTCAGGGGAATAGCTCCGGGATCGCCGTCGGGTAGACAGAGTGGCACGGAAACATTCATTCACAGCAGTACTGGTGCAATGGCCCAACCATTTTATTTAAAGTCAAAAGCAAACAAGACATAAAACAAATCATAAACAGAAGACTGGGCTGTGTAGCCACTTACTACACTTAGATAGATTTCCCTACTATCGGTCCCAACTCTAACAGCCGGGGCCAAAACAACACATATTTCAGCATTTACCAGCATGGAAGGTTCCCGATCTCCTCCTTGTGTCTGAAGGCCCTTCAACGTCCAGACTTGAGAGAGCTCCCTCCTTTTCAGCAGCTATCTGCATGGATTCTCACAGAGACTACTCCTGTTCCGGGGTACAATCGAGCACCCAACTGAGACAGCTCAAACTCCTGGAGACACCTTCGTGCCTGGACCCCTCCTGTGCCCGACTAAGCGAGCTCCTCCATACTCCTGGAGACACCTTCTGTGCCTGGACCCCTCCTGTGTCCAGACTAACAAGCTCTCTGACTGTGCTCCCAAGCACCTACTTCTGGCTTCCTAATCAACACCTGAAGTGGATTCAGGTCTGAGCTGCAAGCGTGTACTGAATGGCAGGTGTAGTGACCTTTCTTTACCACCAGGTTTACAAAGCCACACATTTCGCTCATACCAGTCGCAAAGTACTTAGGTGAAATATAACCCTCATTCAACACATATCCTTTCACTTCTCACATATCCCCCCCCTCTTCTCCAGTCCGGAGGGCTGGTCTCCAGACCGGAGGGCTGGTCAACAATCCTAAAGAGCAGTGAACTCCGGACCAGTTATGGCCAACCCCAAGTTCATCTTCACATGTCATCTGTATCTTCACCTAAGCAACCGCACTGCGCTGACCCTCCCAGGCCTATGCTCTCTGCGGCCTGGGTGTCCTGCACGGTTTCAGCTTGACCTTAGTGCCAGCCTCAGTCTCGGTATAGTGCCTCACCAGAGAAGTACGACCAGGCACTCAGAACACCTCTGCTGATTCTTCCTCAGAAACTTTTGTACCTCCTTTTTTGGGGCACTGACCCGTGTCCCCAACTGTCACAGAGGTATAGGGTTTTTTTCACTTTCTCTAATTCCCCCTAACCTTTTTTAGCACATCTACTTCTTAATATCAGTTGATTCATAAATTCTATTTTCACAGAACTTAAGCGCCTCTGTCATGGTCTCTGACCATTT
The DNA here is from genome assembly GCA_033576555.1 of Oophaga sylvatica. Lineage (NCBI taxonomy): Eukaryota > Metazoa > Chordata > Amphibia > Anura > Dendrobatidae > Oophaga > Oophaga sylvatica. The sequence continues at coordinate 176,796,623 of JARQOD010000003.1, read as the reverse complement.
TGGCCACACTGTTCAAACATTGGCCACTGTAGAGGGAGCTATCGTTTTTCTTTTTCGGTACAACATACTTTCATCCTCTTCTGTACAGGCTCTTCTGGTAGGACATGCTCAGAAGCCCTACCATCATCTTCTCTTCACCACGTTCTGCATCCCATAGAGCTCCTGTGTGTCTGCAGCGGTAACGGAGCGACACATCGCCCTCCCACTCACTGGGAGGGTTCAGGGTAACTCCATGAAAAATGCGCTAGCCACCAAGGCAACCGATTCTCAAAATCTTCTCCAAATCCTTTGTGTCCTCGGGAAACGATGGGCACCGGGCGCCGAACTTCCGGCCCGAGCTTCGCGGTTGCAGCCACGGATCCGGACAGGAAAAAAACCGTCCAAAGCCGCTTCTTCCGGCAGAAACGATTCCGGGGCAGAGTCGTCCCACATCTTCGTTTGTTCCTCACGCTTAACTTGAACCTCAGTTCTGGTGAGCATCTGGTTTTTGGTCTACCACTTCCATGGCTTTTTTCCCACCTCTGCAGAACACCCTCAAGTCCTTGGATGATGCAGATCACACCACAATTGATAACTTCTCACTTCAACAGCATCCACTTGTCTGTGTTCAGTTTCGAGTCCTCCTTTAAAGCCGCTCTCTCCTTTCACCTTAGTCTTCGCCAGGGAACCCCCACTGTAAAACATCTTCAGTGCCATCTTCTGTCCGGCTTAAGGTCGCATCGCTTTCTTCTCAGGCTCTCAACCTCCTCTGCTCCATGCCTTCCTCATTTGCACTGGTTGCTTTATTGTCATCAAGATTCACTTCACTACCACGTCGCCCCTTTTTTTCAGCCACATCTGGTCATTTCAGGGTTAACCTTCATTTTTTCATTCAATCCTGCCACTGTCAGGGTATACAATTCATTTTCATTCACTCCTGCTCACTGTCA
>JARQOD010000003.1:176755546-176795594 GCA_033576555.1 Oophaga sylvatica | reverse complement strand
CGGAACTCGGAATCGGAATTCCGATACAGCCAATATCGGCCGATACCCGATATTTGCAGTATCGGAATGCTCAACACTACTAGGGACACATTAGTCCTTTACCATTATGTTTAAAGCCACTAAACATAACAGCAGACATAAAAAAATATTGAAGTGGCATTGATTGTATGTGATTATTTCAAAAGGTGATGGGCTGCGTAACTTACACACAACATGACAAGAAAAACATCACAACATATACAATAAAGTGAGAAGAAATATCTTTATGACTGAGTAACATAGCCACACTACATGTGTAATAATGCCTCCTCTTGCCAGGCAGTAGCACCCTCAGGGGACACAAAATATTGAGTGAAGACATAACGTACTTTTATGCCTGAAGGTGGACGACGGGGATCAGGGCCGGATTACTAATAAGGCCAATTAGGCCATGGCCTATGGGCCCCTGAGCCTCTGGGGGCCCATAGGCCCCCACTGTCTGCCGGCGTTCGTACCTGCCGTCGGCTTCTATTGAGGAGCGGTGCCTGCTGCTTGCGTGCCGACCCTCAATTCAGCCTGCACAGTCTCAGGCTCACAGCTGACTGTGCAAGGCTGAGTCTGAGAGGAGACAGCAGGCACCTGTTTCCTGCGCTGAGTCTCCGCTCCTCTTCTACAAATACCCTGGACAGCTGCCTGTGAATCTGATCTAAAGCTGATTGGCTGCAATACAGCCAATCAGCATTAGTTTTCTTTATGTGACCTCACAGCACAGCTAAGGCAGGAAGCTGTGCTGTGATAGGTCGGCTGTCCTGCGCAAGCTGCACAGCATATTTGTATACAGGAGCAGAGGGACAACGCTGCTGGCTGCAGAGTGTATGTAAGTAAATATAATATATGAAGCCTGCAGCCTGACTAGTTCTCCAGCCACTGAAGCAGTTAGGGAAGGGGCCCCCATGCAATCTAAAGGGGACACAGGTGAGGGGCTCACATGAAATTTCCTGTGGGCCCCCTCCACTGTTTCACCTCTTATTTTCTGTGGGCACCCTTCCCCATTGTGTCAATCATCTGTATTTTACTGTGGGTCCCTTTACCCCATCTGAGCAGGCACACAGGAAGGTGACACCATGAGGAGGGGGCCCACTGGAAATTAGAGGTGAAACATTGGGGAGAGGTGGGCCACTGGAAGTTAGAGGTGAAACATTGGGGACAGGTGGGCCCACTGGAAATTAAGGGTGGAAGTGGGCCCAAATATATAGGATGACAGTGGGGGAGGTGGCCCGAAGATATTTAACCCCTTCATCCGCCTTACATGTATGGCACACGTTAAATGCCACTGTCCATCTATGACAGCAGCATATAACATGAGCTGACATGCGTGCATCATTCTCTCGCCAATCAGCACCTCAAAATCACATCACGGCTGTGCCAATGGTCATACTGTCATGACAGCCAGGGGTCTATTGATGACCCCTGTGACTGTCATTACGGATCTCATTTGAAACCCTTCCTGCGGCCAGTCGTCAAAGGAGACCTTGATTTCTGCAAAATGCAGCGATGTGTCTCATGTGATGTAGTATATAGAGGATCTGTCAGCTCTCCTGTGTGGTGTAGTATATAGAGGACCTGTCAGCTCTCCTGTGTGGTGTAGTATATAGTGGATCTGTCAGCTCTCCTGTGTGGTGTAGTATATAGAGGATCTGTCAGCTCTCCTGTGTGGTGTAGTATATAGAGGATCTGTCAGCTCTCCTGTGTGGTGTAGTATATAGAGGATCTGTCAGCTCTCCTGTGTGGTGTAGTATATAGTGGATCTGTCAGCTCTCCTGTGTGGTGTAGTATATAGAGGATCTGTCAGCTCTCCTGTGTGGTGTAGTATATAGAGGGTCTGTCGGCTCTCCTGTGTGGTGTAGTAAATAGAGGATCTGTCAGCTCTCCTGGGTGGTGTAGTATATAGAGGATGTGTCATCTCTCCTGTGTGGTGTAGTATATAGAGGATCTGTCGGCTCTCCTGTGTGGTGTAGTATATAGAGGATCTGTCAGCTCTCCTGTGTGGTGTAGTATATAGAGGATCTGTCGGCTCTCCTGTGTGGTGTAGTAAATAGAGGATCTGTCAGCTCTCCTGTGTGATGTAGTATATAGAGGATCTGTCAGCTCTCCTGTGTGGTGTAGTAAATAGAGGATCTGTCAGCTCTCCTGTGTGATGTAGTATATAGAGGATCTGTCGGCTCTCCTGTGTGGTGTAGTATATAGAGGATCTGTCCTGTGTGGTGTAGTATATAGAGGATCTGTCATCTCTCCTGTGTGGTGTAGTATATAGAGGATCTGTCCTGTGTGGTGTAGTATATAGAGGATCTGTCATCTCTCCTGTGTGGTGTAGTATATAGAGGATCTGTCAGCTCTCCTGTGTGGTGTAGTATATAGAGGATCTGTCAGCTCTCCTGTGTGGTGTAGTATATAGAGGATCTGTCAGCTCTCCTGTGTGGTGTAGTATATAGAGGATCTGTCGGCTCTCCTGTGTGGTGTAGTAAATAGAGGATCTGTCAGCTCTCCTGTGTGATGTAGTATATATAGGATCTGTCAGCTCTCCTGTGTGGTGTAGTAAATAGAGGATCTGTCAGCTCTCCTGTGTGATGTAGTATATAGAGGATCTGTCAGTTCTCCTGTGTGGTGTAGTATATAGAGGATCTGTCAGCTCTCCTGTGTGGTGTAGTATATAGAGGATCTGTCAGCTGTCCTGTGTGGTGTAGTATATAGAGGATCTGTCAGCTCTCCTGTGTGGTGTAGTATATAGAGGATCTGTCCTGTGTGGTGTAGTATATAGAGGATCTGTCATCTCTCCTGTGTGGTGTAGTATATAGAGGATCTGGCAGCTCTCCTTTGTGGTGTAGTATATAGAGGATCTGTCAGCTCTCCTGTGTGGTGTAGTATATAGAGGATCTGTCAGCTCTCCTGTGTGGTGTAGTATATAGAGGATCTGTCGGCTCTCCTGTGTGGTGTAGTATATAGAGGATCTGTCGGCTCTCCTGTGTGGTGTAGTAAATAGAGGATCTGTCAGCTCTCCTGTGTGATGTAGTATATATAGGATCTGTCAGCTCTCCTGTGTGGTGTAGTAAATAGAGGATCTGTCAGCTCTCCTGTGTGATGTAGTATATAGAGGATCTGTCAGTTCTCCTGTGTGGTGTAGTATATAGAGGATCTGTCAGCTCTCCTGTGCGGTGTAGTATATAGAGGATCTGTCAGCTCTCCTGTGTGGTGTAGTATATAGAGGATCTGTCGGCTCTCCTGTGTGGTGTAGTATATAGAGGATCTGTCAGCTCTCCTGTGTGGTGTAGTATATAGAGGATCGTCAGCTCTCCTGTGTGGTGTAGTAATAGAGGATCTGTCAGCTCTCCTGTGTGGTGTGATATTAGGATCTGTCGCTCTCCTTGTGGTGTAGTATATAGAGGATCTGTCAGCTCTCCTGTGGTGTAGTTATAGAGACTGTCAGTCTCCTGTGTGTGTGTAGTTATATAGAGGATCTGTCAGTCTCGTTGTGGTGTGTATATTAGAGGATCTGTCAGCTCTCCTGTGTGGTGTAGTATATAGAGGATCTGTCAGCTCTCCTGTGTGGTGTAGTATATAGAGGATCTGTCAGCTCTCCTGTGTGGTGTATATAGAGGATCTGTCTGTTCTGTGGTGTAGTATATAGAGGATCTTCGGCTCTCCTGTGTGGTGTAGTAATAGAGATCTTGTTCGTGGTATAGAGTCTGCGCTCTCCTTGTGGTGTATATAAAGTCTGTCATTCTGTGTAGTATAGCTTCGCTCTCCTGTGTGTGTAATATGACAGTCCCGTTATAGACGCTTGGTATATAAGGTCTGCATCTCTTGTAGATAAGATTCGCCTTTGTGATAGACTCCTCCCGTGGTTATAGATCGCTCTGTGGTGTTAGGTCTTCACTCTGTATTGATCGCCTCTGGGATATAGATCTGTCACTCCTGTGTGTATTCTCGCCCTGTGTGTTATATAAGACTCCTCCTGGTTAGAGAGTCTTCCTTGATGTCTCCTGTGTATATAAGATCCTCGGTGATATATAGAGGATCTGTCAGCTCTCCTGTGTGGTGTAGTATATAGAGGATCTGTCAGCTCTCCTGTGTGGTGTAGTATATAGAGGATCTGTCAGCTCTCCTGTGTGGTGTAGTATATAGAGGATCTGTCAGCTCTCCTGTGTGGTGTAGTATATAGAGGATCTGTCAGCTCTCCTGTGTGGTGTAGTATATAGAGGATCTGTCAGCTCTCCTGTGTGGTGTAGTATATAGAGGATCTGTCAGCTCTCCTGTGTGGTGTAGTATATAGAGGATCTGTCGCTCTCCTGTGTGGTGTAGTATATAGAGGATCTGTCAGCTCTCCTGTGTGGTGTAGTATATAGAGGATCTGTCAGCTCTCCTGTGTGGTGTAGTATATAGAGGATTCAGTCCTGTGTGGTGTAGTATATAGAGGATCTGTCAGCTCTCCTGTGTGGTGTAGTATATAGAGGATCTGTCGCTCTCCTGTGTGTGTAGTATATAGAGGATCTGTCAGTCTCCTGTGTGTGTAGTATATAGAGGATCTGTCAGCTCTCCTGTGTGGTGTAGTATATAGAGGATCTGTCAGCTCTCCTGTGTGGTGTAGTATATAGAGGATCTGTCAGTCTCCTGTGTGGTGTAGTATATAGAGGATCTGTCAGCTCCTGGTGGTGTAGTATATAGAGGATCTGTCAGCTCTCCTGTGTGGTGTAGTATATAGAGGATCTGTCAGCTTCCTGTGTGGTGTAGTATATAGAGGTCTGTCAGCTCTCCTGTGTGGTGTAGTATATAGAGGATCTGTCAGCTCTCCTGTGTGGTGTAGTATATAGAGGATCTGTCAGCTCTCCTGTGTGGTGTAGTATATAGAGGATCTGTCAGCTCTCCTGTGTGGTGTAGTATATAGAGGATCTGTCAGCTCTCCTGTGTGGTGTAGTATATAGAGGATCTGTCACTCTCCTGTGTGGTTAGTATATAGAGGATCTGTAGTCTCCTTGTGTGTAGTATATAGAGATTGTCAGCTCTCCTGTGTGTGTAGTATATAGAGGATCTGTCAGCTCTCCTGTGTGGTGTAGTATATAGAGGATCTGTCAGTCTCCTGTGTGGTGTAGTATATAGAGATCTGTCAGCTCTCCTGTGTGGTGTAGTATATAGAGATCTGTCAGCTCTCCTGTGTGTGTAGTATATAGAGGATCTGTAGCTCTCCTGTGTGGTGTAGTATATAGAGGATCTGTCAGCTCTCCTGTGTGGTGTAGTATATAGAGGATCTGTCAGCTTTCCTGTGTGGTGTAGTATATAGAGGATTGTCAGCTCTCCTGTGTGTGTAGTATATAGAGGATCTGTCAGCTCTCCTGATGGTGTAGTATATAGAGGTCTGTCAGCTCTCCTGTGTGGTGTAGTATATAGAGGATCTGTCAGCTCTCCTGTGTGTGTAGTATATAGAGGATCTGTAGTCTCCTGTGTGTTATATAAGAGGATCGTCGCTCTGTGGGGTAGTATATAGAGATCTGTTGCTCTCCTGTGTGGGTATATAGAGGTCTGTCAGCTCCCTGTGGGCAATATAAGATCTGTCCTCTCTTTGTCATTATAAACTGCAGTCCTGTGGGTGAGTATAGGGATCTGTCAGCTCTCCTGTGTGGTGTAGTATATGGGATCTGCAGTCCTCTGTGTGTTGTATATAGATACTTCAGTCTTCCTGTGGGTTAGATATAGAGGATCTGCAGTTTCCTGTGTGGTGTAGTATATAGGATCTGTCAGCTTTCCTGTGTGGTGTGTATTAAGAGGATCTGTCGCTCCCCTGTGTGGTGTAGTATATAGAGATCTGTCAGTCTCCTGTGTGGTGTAGTATATAGAGGTCTGTCAGCTTCCCTGTGGTGTATATATAGAGGATCTGTCAGCTCTCCCGTGTGGTGTAGTTATAGAGGATCTGTTAGCTCTCCTGTGTGGTGTGTATATAGGAGGTCTGTAGTCTACCTGTGTGGTGTAGTATATAGAGGATCTTCAGTTTCCTGTGTGTGTAGTATATTAGAGGATGTGTCAGTTCCTGTGTGGTGTAGTATATAGAGGATCTGTCAGCTCTCCTGTGTGTGTAGTATATAGAGTTGTCAGCTCTCCTGTGTGGTGTAGTATATAAGTTCTGTCAGCTCTCCTGTGTGGTGTAGTATATAGGGATCTGTACCTTGTGATATTAGTATAAAACTGCAGCTTGGTGGGAGTAATGAGTCTTCTCCTGTGGTATCAAGTCATCTGTCAGCACTGTGGTACAGATAAAGGACTTCTTCTACATGATTGTGAGAATATAGAGCAGTGTCAGCTTCCGCTGTGTGGTGTAGCTGGGATTCATCTCCTGGTGTGAGTCACTCCATACGAGTATCGGATCGCATCTCGCTGTATCGTGAATTGACGGATCTTCAGTTCATCCTTTGTCATATGTATACCGAGATCTGGTCAGCTCTCCTTTAATTACTATTAGAGGATTGTCAGCTTCCTGTAGTGTATACATACGAGATTGTGCACTCTTGTATGAGTAATAGAGGATCTTCAATGTCATCTGTGTTGGTGTGTATATAGGATCTGTCAGTCTCCTGTGGGTTATATAAGGGCGTCAGCTTCCTTAGTGTTAGCATGTAGGTCTGTGCTCTCTGTTAGTGGCAGTATTAGATCTGTGTCGCTCTCTGTAGTGTGTAAAGTTAGATATAGAATCTTATTTGTGGGTTATCTATAAGACTTAGTCCAGTGTGATATACTATAGATGTGTAAACTGTCAGCTTTCCAGTGTGGTTGTATAATAAGGATCGTGTCAGTTCCTGTGTGGTGTAGATATGAGATCGTCAGTCTCCTTGATGGTTGGTGTCGTTATAGAGATCTGTCAGCTCCCTGTGTGTGTAGTATAGAGATCTGTCAGTTCACCTGTTGTGTTGTATTAGAGTCTGTGTCTCTTTGTGTAGTATATTAGAGGAATCTGTCAGCTCTCCTTGTGGATTAGTAATAGAGGATCTGTCAGCTCTCCATGTGTGTGTAGTAATAGTGTCTGTCAGCTCTCCTGTGTGGTTAGTATATAAGGTCTGTCAGCTCTGGTGTGTAGTATATAGAGGATGGTAGAAGAGCTTCTCCTGTGTGGTGAGTATATAGAGATCAGTTGCTTCACTTGTAGTGTAGTATATAGGTCTTCAGCTCTCTTTGTGGTGTAGTATATAGAGGTCTCAGTCCTGGTGTGTAGTAATAGAGGATCTGCAGCTCTCCTGTGGTGTGTATAGGATCTGCACTGTGGCTGAATAGATCTTTCATTTTGTCATTGGGTCTGTAGTTCCTTTTAGTATATGAGTCAGTCGTCTGTTGGTGAGTATATAGAGGATCATTCCTTTGTGAGTTATGAGCTGTCCTCTCCGTATATTAGATTGGTTGCAGTTCACTATTGAGTGACTATAAGGCTTCGTTCCTGTGTGGACGTTTGTTGTAGTTTGTCTGTCAGCTCTCCTGTGTGTTAGTATTAGAGATCTGCGTCTCCAGTGTAATTATTTGTTATATAAGACTGTCATTCCTGTGTGGTGTAGTAAGAGGATCTGTTAGTTATCTCCTTGTGGTGTTGTCTCCTTTAAAGATATCTTCAGTCTCTGTGTGAGGTAGTGATCGTATAAATGGATCTGCACATCCTTTGGTAGAGTAATAGAGGATCTGTTAGTCTCAGGAGTTGCTGTGAGTTGATGTCAGAATGCACTATAAAAGGCGCCGCAGCCATTTTAGCGTCACTGTGCTGTGAACTCAGTTAGGGACAGAACGCTGCTGTGCTGACTCTGAGGGACAGTTAGATATTGCGATTTTGTGTACTACTGTGCTTGAGGCAGGCTAGTTTACCAACCGCTGTGTAAAGCTTCATTTTGCCAGTGTTGTTTTAACAGCTCTGTGCAAGGTGTGTGTGTGACAGTGCAGGTGACGCTGCAGTTTGCTCTGCATCCACCGCTGTTTGTAGGCATCTGCACGTGTCACTTTTTTTTTTTTTTTTTTTTTTATTTTATTTAGTGGAATTGGTGCAGCTCCATTATATTAGAAAAAAATCAAATCTATTAGTGTGACGTGCTTCCATCCGTATACAATACATTGGTTGCAAACACTATAGAAGTACAGAAAGGAGCTTTTCACAGATTGTGGACAGTTGTGTTTCAGTGTTCACTTCAGTCTGTGTTTTTTACTTTTTTGAGTGCAGATCACGCTCCAGTTACTTGTTCAAGCACTGCTGCTTGTACTCTGCTGAGCGTGTCTCAGTGGCTCATCCTTTTCATTTATCTCCAATTGGTTCTGCTACATTCCATTTAAAATAAATCTAATCTATTAGTGTGACGCGCTTCCATCCGTATACAATACATTGGTTGCAAACACTATAGAAGTACAGAAAGGAGCTTTTCACAGATTGTGGACAGTTGTGTTTCAGTGTTCACTTCAGTCTGTGTTTTTTACTTTTTTGAGTGCAGATCACGCTCCAGTTACTTGTTCAAGCACTGCTGCTTGTACTCTGCTGAGCGTGTCTCAGTGGCTCATCCTTTTCATTTATCTCCAATTGGTTCTGCTACATTCCATTTAAAATAAATCTAATCTATTAGTGTGACGCGCTTCCATCCGTATACAACACATTGGTTGCAAACACTATAGAAGTACAGAAAGGAGCTTTTCACAGATTGTGGACAGTTGTGTTTCAGTGTTCACTTCAGTCTGTGTTTTTTACTTTTTTGAGTGCAGATCACGCTCCAGTTACTTGTTCAAGCACTGCTGCTTGTACTCTGCTGAGCGTGTCTCAGTGGCTCATCCTTTTCATTTATCTCCAATTGGTTCTGCTACATTCCATTTAAAATAAATCTAATCTATTAGTGTGACGCGCTTCCATCCGTATACAATACATTGGTTGCAAACAATATAGAAGTACACAAACGGGCCTTTCACAGCTACTGAACATGGGTTTTTAATTTTTAACTAAAATATGTATTTTTTCAAATGACACAAATATAAGTAATGTTGAAGAGGAATAGTCCTACATCCATTGTTTGCACAATATTACAGGTGTACATCATGTCCCTTAATCAACAATGTATTATTATATTTACTTGTATGCTTTTATTTAAAAGCCAAGAACACAGAAGGATAACCTTCGCACTGCAGCTGTTGTCAAAGTTCAACCCACATTATGCACTTCCAACATTGCAGCATTTGAGGCATGATGTGAGTTGGATTGGTCAAAGTTATGGAGTGAGAAGGTTCACCATCAGTACCCTATAGCATAAGTATGCTTTTGTGTTAGCATTTGTGTTAGACATGTGGATATCTGCCATAATATGTCACAATTATTTAGTTACAGATTTGTTACCAACACTAATCATTGAATGGTTTTAAATTTGACGTTTCACTTGTTTACAGCTTAGAAATAAGGGTGTAGCCTGATATCTATGTGTAGCACTAGCCACTTTAACATGTCATGTTTTTTTAAACATGTGTAGCTAGGTAGCAGTAATTTTTGCCGGACACACAGCAGGGGAACAGCAGGCGTTACTGAACCCCACTATTACTATAGCTTGTGTATTGGTCTGTGGACACGACACTTCTGAGCAGCAACTGGCAGTGTTGTAGCCCAGGGAGTATAGCTCAGGTGGTAGAAAGATGAACATAACAGGAGACATGGAAAACGTTGCCAACCAGTTAGTTAATCTGAAACCGGACAGGCAAATTCAGGCGAGATCCATGCCTAGTTCATTTTCAGAAAAGTAAGCCGTTCTACATTATCGTAGGATAGTCGCATGCAACGGTCTGTTAGTACACCACCTGCAGCAGTAAAGACGCGCTCCGATAATACACTGGCAGCAGATCAAGCCAGCACCTCCAATGCATACTGGCTAAGCTCTGGCCATGTATCCAGCTTAGAGACACAAAACTTGAATGGGGAAGAGCCATCTGAGAGTACACTGAGAGGGCAAGACATGTAGTCTGTAACCATCTTACGGAAATGTTGCCTCCTGCTGACTGGAGCCGTCTCGGATGGTGTAGACATTGGTGGCGCTGCCACAAAACTTCGACACATTTGGAACATACTGTTCTTGCCCTGTGCAGAGGCGCTGCTTGTGCTCCCTCTTGTTGCAGAGCTGTCTCCACTGCCTCGACGCACAGAGCTGCTTTGTAAATCAGTAGCAGCAGCAGTGCTCTCGGCTGGAATGGAGAACATTATGGATTGCACCAGTGTGTCTTGGTACTTCCGCATTTTACGCTCCCGGTTCAACGGTGTGATGAGGCTTTGTAAGTTGTCCCGGTAGCGAGGGTCTAGGAGGGTGTACACCCAATAATCAGACGTGGTGTGAATGTGTTCGATGCGGCGGTCGTTTCTCAGCCACTGCAGCATGAAATCAACCATGTGCTGCAGACTCCCAACTGGCCAAGAAACGTTGTCCCCTGCAAGAGGCGTCATCTCCGCCTGCTGTGCATCACCCCACCCTTGGTCTACATACTGACTAGAGCATTGTCTACCTCCCTCTGGAGCGATGTCTTCCTCCTCCATTGACTCCTCCTCATCCTCCTCACAAAGTCCTTCAAATACATATAAATTTACAAAATTTAAAACTCAAAATTTAAAAACTTTGTATCATAATTCTGTAACATCAGTTTATGGAAACACAATACCATTACAAAAGGATAGACAAAAAATGTACATTATGTGATTTGTAAATACATTAAAAGTTTGTAATGGTTATGAAAATATAGACAGCGACTCTGGAGGTTCAATTGTTGATACAGCATGGTACTTTGAAAGTCCTCCAGCCCTTTGTGAGGAACCACGTTGCGCTGACTGTCCAGAAGGTGATGGAATTTGTGACTCCTCATCCTCCACCTCTTCCAAAACCTCATGCCTTAGTGCTTGCAGTGTTTTTTGAAGCAGGCAGATAAGGGGGACAGTCAGGCTGACTAGTGCATCATCTGCACTCGCCATCCGCGTTGACTCATCAAACGCACGCAAAACGTGGCAGATATCCTTCATAGAGTTATTCGCCACTCATTACACTGGCAGTGGCTGCCCATTCATTATAGGATCCAATTCTAATTACTGGTTCTCACCAACAAAGCTCTCCACAGCGCAGCACCCCCCTACATCTCCTCCCTTATTTATATTTATCGGCCTAACCGACTGCTGCACTCTGCAAACGACCTTCGACTAACCTCTGCACTAATCCGTACCTCCCACTCCCAACTCCAAGACTTCACCCGCGCTGCGCCAATCCTCTGGAATGCTCTACCCCAAGAAATTAGGACTATCCGCAATTTGGATGGTTTCAGGCGCTCCCTCAAAACACATTTGTTCACAGTGGCCTATCACATTCACTAATCAAAGTCATTCTATGTGTAATTCTGTGTGTGTAGCCCATTCACTATCTCCATGCATCCCTCACTTCCTTAAAATGGCTGGACCATCATTGTAAAAACACCATTGTATATAAACACCTGTACTTTGTATCTCCCACACCTCATTGTAGATTGTAAGCTTTCACCAGCAGGGGCGGCTGATTTTGCTTTAATTATTGTATTGTTAACGTTGTTACTTATGACTCGTGTTTTGAAACTGTTAAACTGTAAAGCACTGCGGAATATTATGGCGCTATATAAATAAATAATATTATTATTCTTATTATAGAGGCCCACTCAGTAGTGGTGAAGTGTGAACGGCGCAAATTGCGAGTTGACTGCGCCTGATGCAGCTGATACTCCATTACTGTTGGCTGCTGCTCACACAACCGCTCCAACATATGTAACGAGGAATTCCACCTGGTGGGTACGTCACATATGATGCGATGTTCATGAAGGTGAAATCTGCGTTGCAGAGCTGCAATCAGCAATCTGGCCATGCTGGAACGTCGCAAGTGAGCGCACTCTAGGCGGACCTTGTGCAGCAGTGCATCAAGATCCGGATAGTCCCTCAAAAAACTCTGCACGACCAAGTTGAGCACATATGACAGACATGGTATGTGAGTGAGGTTGCCAAGGCCCAGAGCTGACACCAGATTTCGGCCATTGTCACACACTACCAAGCCTGCCTGTAGATTCTCTTCCAAAAACCACACGTCGCTCTCCTGCTTTATGGCATTACAGAGCTCCTGCGCTGTGTGGCTAAGATTCCCCATGGAAATTAATTTCAGGATGGCCTGTTGACATTTGGACACGGCTGTGCTCATATCGGTCGCAACAGGTAAACGTTCACGGGTCCATGTGGAGGTAGACCGTGACGGCTCCTGCAGCGATGATTCTGAGGAACTGGAATAGGAGGAGGAATCAATGTGTACAGACTTGATTCCTGCAATCCTTGGAGTTGGCAGAACACGTACAGCGCCACTCGCAAGATCAGTACCCGGCTGCACAACATTGACCCAATGGGCAGTGAGGGAAAGGTATTGTCCCTGGCCATGGGTGTTAGAACCCTCTTGTTAGGTTTTGTTTCAGTTTGCTGGTCACATGACCTTTTTTCCCTATTTAGTCTGGCTCCGCCCTTCTGGCTTTGCTTGACTTCATTGTATTATCTACTGTTAAGCTAGCCGGGTGCTTAGGTGCCTTAATCTGTCAGTTTTGCTTGATGTTAGGATCACAAAGTATTTATTTTTCTGTTTAATTATCCATGCTACAATTTATGTTAGGAGGTGTCCACCTTTTCTCACAGTCCCTAGATCTTGTAGGGATTACTCCCTCGCAACTATAGGTCTTCGTTCACACTAGATGAGGACTTTAGCGGGTCTGGTCGCAGGATCAGGTTCCCCGTTACATCGTAGGGATTCAGCTTAGTTGTATTGTAGGGACAGAATTCCCTTCTTTCCTTACTGGTTGTAGCAGATCATAACAATGGGTACTGGTCCACGCATCGGTGGTCAGGTGGACCTTGCTACTGAGGGCTTTTAGTAGCGCATGTTTAATTTTTCCCTCAACATGCTTTTGCAGACCAGGGACGGCTTGCCTGCTGAAATGAAATCGGCTTGGCACATTGTATTGTGGGATTGACAATGATATTCAGTTACGGAAACTGTCTGTCTCCACCAGCCTGAATCACAGCATTTCAAGGGACAGGAGTTTTGCAATGCCAGCATTCAGAGCCTGTGCTCGTGCATGGTTTGCGGAGTATGGCCGTCTTTTATCCCATGCCTGTGCTACCGCTGGCTGTTTTGTGGCCTGGGAGTGTGAGGATGACAGGGAACTTGCTGCTGTGTGTGGAATAACAGTTTGTCTCTGGACAACAGTGGCCGAGGTTCTTCCATGGCGATCCTGTGAGGAAGCATAACCAGCTGTGTGTGAGCTCGATGAAGAGGCTTCAACACAACCTGAAGATGTAGGTGCTGCTGTAGGTTGGCCTACATCTCTAGTGTGTCTTTGTAACTCAACTACGTGCTTTGTCCGCACATGTTTCCACATATTTGTGGTATTGAGGTGACTGACACTTTTAGCTATTTTTAATTTTTAATTACACAGCTTGCATTTCACATAGCAAATATCATGTGCAAGTGTGTGAAAAAAGGACCACGCAGTGCAAGTCCTGGGAGCGCACGTTTTGACTTTTGGAAGACAACTGCTCCGAACAGGTGCCAAACTGGAGGCTACAGGCAACCGAGTCTGCAGCCTAACTCTCCCTCCTGTTTGTACCGTTGGGGCAATGTCTTCCTCTATCTTCCTTCTATCACTAACCATTTCTCTAGGCCTCTCCCAGCTTTCAACCAAAGTACTGGTTCTCACCCACAAAGCTCTCCACAGTGCAGCACCCCTCCTACATCTCCTCCCTCATTTCTATCTATCGGCCTAACCGACTGCTGCGCTCTGCAAACGACTTTCGACTAACCTCTGCACTAATACGTACCTCCCACTCCCGACTCCAAGACTTCTCCTGCTCTACGCCAATCCTCTGGAATGCTGTACCCCAAGAAATTAGGACTATCCACAATTTGCATGGTTTCAGGCGCTCCCTCAAAACACATTTGTTCAGAGCGGCCTATCACATTCACTAATCAAAGTCATTCTATGTATTCTGTGTAAGTGTGTGTGTGTCTCTAGCCCATTCACTATCTCCATCCCTCAGTCCCTTAAGATGGCTGGAACATCATTGTAAATGCACCATTGTATATAAACACCTATACTTTGTATCTCCCCCATCTCATTGTACATTGTAAGCTGTCACGAGCAGGGGCGACTTATTTAGCTTAAATTATTGTATTGTTAACGTTGTTACTTATGACTTGTGTTCTGAAACTGCTAAACTGTAAAGCGCTGCGGAATATGATGGCGCTATATAAATAAATATTATTATTATTCCTCTGAGCTGCTCCCACCACCTTCCTGTTCTTCATGCCATGTTGGGTCTTGGACCTCATCATCTCCACTACCCTCTTCCAACACCTGCTGTTGGGTGGTCTGGCCAGCACCATGCTCAACAGAAACTGGCACCTGGGTCTCATCATCATCATCAGATGCGTTCTGCGGTGTGCTGACCATCGGCACTGTCTCACCCGCCTCTTCAGATTCAGAGAGACACAGCTGTTGCGCATCACTGCATACTCCCTCTTCACATTACAGAATGCTGCTTGGCTGGGCCCCTGTTTGCAAGCCAATAGATTCTGAGAACAGAAGCAGACACTCAGCTGGCTCCTGTACAGAACTCTCTGACTGCCTGGGCAATTTGCCAGGCGGTGAAGAGACAGATGGTTGCCCAACAGTGCTGTGGTCCTGAGAGGAGGTGGAAGCAATTGAAGTCGATGCATTGGCTGACATCCAAACAACAACGGCTTCAATTTGTTCTTCCCGCAGCAGGGGGGTACTCCGAGCTCCTACAAAAGTGCGCATAAAGGAACGCTCACGGCCCGGGGAAAACTGGTGGATGCTGTGTCACTGGGGGCCGCAGCAGCCACAGAATCCCCACGTCCTCTCCCTGAAGAAACTCCACGACCACGTGCCTTACTCCCTGCCTTCTTCATCTTGGTAGATTGATAAAGAAAGTCTGAAAAGTTATAAGGTCTAAGTGTGGTTATTCCGCAGAGACTGCAGTGAACACTGCACACAACTGTTCACTACCCAATGCGTCTCAGCAGGAAGGCAGTCTGTGCGTCAAAACAAAGGCACAAGCATACATCCATGTACCCTGTTTATACAGCTATATAAAAAAAAATATGTAGTAGTGACGCACACTTTATTGAGGTACAGTATTACAACGCCATTCACCATCTGTGGCTATGCAGTGTCATCTATATATACCTTATCTATCTGTTGTCATGCTTCCAAGTCGACAGTCAGCCATAAATAGCAATTTTCACTATGCACTATGCACTTTTTAAAGGTTATGTTTGTTAATAAAAATGATTATTGCCACATATTATGAGTATTACATGATGGAAATTGTATAATTTTGTATAAAATATTTAGGGACATTATTCAGCAAATGGAACATTTTAGTAATATCACAGATAACTTGGAATGCTGATGATGTTTTGAAGTCAGACATTCATTGTCTATACAATAAAAATGGTGTACATACTGTTACTTATCCATCATTAATGGATTCAGATATGTACTTGTATGCTTTTATGTACAACCGTATAGCAGATTCCTTAACTAATTTATTTTGTGGTTTGCATTGCTGTTCAACATGTTAATGTATGTGTTTATGTTTGTCAATTCTTTATTTATCTAGATATTAGTTTAAATGAAATCATCATCTTATGGTAGTAAAGGTTATCTTTCTCTTGTTTGAAGTATAGACATTTAAAATTGACAGGTAACAAGGAAATTACTTGATCTAGTATTTAAACATCCTCCTTGACCCTGGGCTCCAACACCGCCAGTTGTTGCTCGGAAGTGCTGTTAGCACAGTCAACACTTGCTCCTGTGTTACTGGGGTTCAGTAACGTCAGCTGGTCCTCGGTTGTGCCATTGGCTCTTTTCCTTCTGCTGCCCCTCCGGGTTCCAGCACAGTCAGCTGGTCCTCGTTACTTGCATTGGCTCTTGTACCTTCTGCTACCCGTCCGGGTTCCAGTACCGTCAACTGGTTCTCCGCAGTGCCTTTGGCCTAGGTGCCTCCATCTCGGTATCCGAGTTCCAGCAACGTCTGCTGGTCCTTGGTAGTGCTTTGGAGCACAGGTACCTCCTGCTTAGTAACCGTGTCCCAGTAACATCAGCTGGTACAAGATTGTGCTACAAATACAAGATACGGAACAAGAGACACAAGAACAATAAGCAGAAGATCTAAAAGCAGAAGAACATGAAGTATAAGACCAAAATGAAGAGCAAAATATATGCTCTAAATTCTAAGCAGAAGAAGACTAAGCAGTGTATGGGGGTGAGTCCGTTCCTCCTCGTGGTGCCCCTGGAAAATGCCTGCTGCTGCAGGCTAAACTGAACACGGACAAATACTGTTGTAATTTAAATCTTTTGTGACAGCAAGAACGGAAGGATGAAAAATTCATACTTTGACAGATTACAAGTACAGGATTCTCTGTCACAAATAAGAATATGATGAAGAAGATGAAGCAGAATATGAATAAGAATAATAGTTTAATAAGAAGAATATGAGTAATGTTAACAAAGATGAATAGCAAGAAGTTTAAGAAGAAGATAAAGAAGGTGAAGATGAAGAATAATTTGATGAAAAAGATGATGCTGCAGAAGATTATGAAGGAGAAAGTGTGTGAAAAGTTAAAAAGGTGAAGATGAAGAGCATGGAAGTTGTGTAATATACATATTTGCCAAAATATAAAAAACGTTAACATTGTCAATTTCTTCGTCAATCCGAACATCTTTAAAAAAAAAAAATTTATGCTATTCCATTTGATTGGGTTAAACATCTATGCCTTTAATGTCTCCTCAACCTTCCCCAATACATTCTACATTACTCTTTCTTGTTTTCCTTCATGTACAATTAACCAACAAGGCAAGAATGGGTTTTTTTTAATTTCGATATTTTGTTCCCATAGACTTACATGGGACTTCCGGTATCGGTATCGGGTATCGCCGATATTTTAGTGATATCGGCGATACCATTCCGATTCCGATACTTTAGGATATCGGAAAGTATCGCTCAACTCTAATCATCACGTGATGTACCGTCCGGGCGAGAGCAGCGGCGTGCGGCGAGAACAGCAGCCAGCAGGAGTATTCTCCTGCTGTGTTTCGCCTCTCGCGATTGGCTGACAGGCGAGCGGCAAGATGCAGAAAGACTTCTGCATCTCCGCTCGTCATTGGCTAACGGGCAGCGTGGGAGTCCGGCCCCCCTCCCATGAACACGCAGCAGCCAGCAGCAGAGGAGCCGAGCGTGTGCTGGCTGCGCAGCGTTGTGAGAGAGTGAGCAGAGGGCGAGGCTGAGGCACGCTGCCGGGAGCTGGCTGACCGACTGACCGGACTCCGGAGAGAGCAGACTCTGCAGAGGAGCACAGTGTACACAGCCAGCCAGGCAGGCAGCACTGTCTTGTCCCCATATGGTTCTCTCTCCCAGACATATGGGGGGCATCGTTACTGAGACAACCATGTGGGGAGTCTTGGAACATTATTGCTGACTGGCCTGCAGACGAGAGGGCGGCAGGAGGCAGGCAGGTGTCACATTAGCAGGGCCGACATTACCTTAATCCGGTGCTGCATCCACCTCTAGACTAGACAAGAGGTGGTTGGTTTTTAGAAACAGGCCATTATTACCGTGGGACATCAGTGGCATTTTTTGTGTCTCCACTGTCCACATGTTTCCCTCAGTCAGCTCAGCAATAATGTCCCCATATGGTTGTCTCTCTCTCAGACTGTGAGAGGGACATGGGGGGGGGGGCAACGTTGCTGAGAGAACCATGTGGGGAGCCTGGGGACATTATTGCTGATGGCTGAGGGAAACGTGTGGACTGTGTGATGGAGGGTGGGCAGTGGCAGAAGTGTATTCATAATGATGGGTGGGCAGTGGTATGTGTAAATGTGTGATGGAGGGGTTGGAGAGGTGTATTCATAATGATGGCAGAGGTGTATTCATAATGATGATTTTTCTTGGACACAGCATTATAAAGTTTATGTGAGGGCATAGTCAGTAGCGCTAGTTTCAGTTGATTAAGTGGTTGGTGCTATTTTTTTCCCAAGGAGCCATAGACATGTCTGGGCATCAGACTCCGCAAGAAGTATCTGATGAAGTGTTGAAGGTCCCAGACCCGAATCAGAAGGAAATTGACAATTCCAGAGAGCGCCAGCTGTAAGTTAGTGAAACTTAGAAATAAAAACGCATTGTTTCACAGAGAAGTTAGCTTATTTCCTAAAGATGAGCTTAAATTTTGTTGTTTAAATGTAAAAAAAACAGTTGTTTGTTGCCTGTCGCCTGTTATCACTCACATTAGTACTGCAGCTGACTCCGGCGCTCACGTACTGTAGTATTGTCCACAGTCCACCCCGCTGCTGGCTGGCACCTGCTCAGTCTACCTGAGGCCGGTGACTGCATGTGTAGTCACCAAACATGGTGCTGGAGGCTCTTAGTACCAATCAGAAGCTTCTTGTTGCTGGGCAGATTTGCAAGGCAAAAAAAGCCTCTGATTGGTGGTGAGAACCTCTGGCGCCATGTTTAGTGGATGGAGTGGGTGCTGGCTGGGACTCGGGAGCATGGTGTAATGCAACAGATTTCAAAGTTTAGGAATGCTAGACAGCTGCAAGACTTAGGTGAATGCTAACAGTTGTCTGGAGTGAGTTTTTGAAATGAAGAACAAAAATGTTTAGCTCCTCTTTAAAGACTAAATTCCTTTTGAACACAAGCTGCAGTTACCCAACAGAAGAGCACTGTCTACGCTGTTAAACAGTGATCTGTCCAAAATCATTAAAGTGAGAACTGCCAGTAGTCACTTTTCACTGTTGTAGTATAGGGGCCATCCCACATGCCCTCTGCTGACACTCTTACCTGTATTGGTGCCTCCGCCACTCCTTAAGGGCTCCCGTTAGTTCTGGTGCACTGTATTACAATTAGCCCGACGGGTCGAGCCACGTCATCCAGCGTTTATCAGCACCACTCGATATACTGCCCTTCCACCCACTTCTGCAGCTAGTTATTCCGCCCATTACTGCTGCAATGAGAAGTGGGCCAAATAATTCGCTGCAGAAGGGCTGTATATCGAGCGGGGCTGATGAGCGCTGGATGACACGGCTAGACCCGTTGGGCAAATTATAATACAGCGCACCAGAACTAACGGGAGCCCATACGTAGCGTTGGAGGCATTGGCACAGGTAAGAGTGTCGGGGCGGGCCCAACACTACAGACTGCAACCTCTGCCCCTGGCATGGCTGCTGTGGAACTAAAGTTCCAGCTGTCATTGCAACCTTCATGCGCAGATTGACCAGCTCTCTAGAGCCTGCCATCCCCCTGTGCATGCTGCTGATGTAATTTGACATCAACATTCATGTGTACTGAAAATCCTTGCGCTCGTCAGCACAAGGGCTATCACTGAGCATATAACAAAAGGGGGTATACAGCTCACCAATGCCGATCCAGAAAATGTGTCTCTGGAGCCCAGTGCAGGCGGGATCCATGCTGATCCATGCAGCGTTGCTTGCTTAAAGTGTATGGGACATTTTTTTTTTAAACTGCCCATACCCTCCTCCGCTGCCACACTCACCCCCCTGCATCGGGTCCGGCTGATCTCTGCTGCTCCGGTACAGAGATGCACCCGCCCGTGGTCCCGGCCGTGACTTTCTGGTCATGTGTGCCGCAGCGCTAGCGGCTCCATTGAAATCAATGGGGCGCGCTCTCGCTCTGCACGGCCACGCTAGAAAATTGGACCATTAAATGGTCAAATTTTCTAACGTGCCGGGAGCGTGCCCCATTGATTTCAATGGAGCCGCTAGCGCTGCGGCACACGTGACAAGAAAGTCACGGCCGGGACCACGGGCGGCTGTATCTCTGCAGCGGAGATCAGCCGTACTCGATGCAGGGGGGTGAGTTTGGCAGCGGAGGAGGGTATGGGCAGTTTAAAAAAAATGTCCCATACACTTTAAGAGTGAAGAAAGAGAAGGTAGATCCGCAGCACTTGGATGCTAAAACTTGTACTTTATTAACGAATAATATTAAAAAGATGCTTAAAAGAGCAGGTGGAGTGGTGGGTCCACCAGTACAAAATTACGCTTTTCACCTTTGTGGCTTCCTCTGATTTCGACTCGTCAGTAGCATGCTGGAGCAGGCTCTAGAGAGCTGGTTGATGTGCGCATGATCAACTGGCCTCCAAGAACTTCTGTGGGACCTATCCTGGGATGGCACTATAGTGCAGGGTAAGAAATTTGTAAGGCATTAGCATAACAAAGTTTCGTACCCAGTGGTTGCCCAACATGTAAACAGAGTTTCATATGCTGGGAGTCTGGGACTACCCATTTAAACTACTGAAATTAGTGATAAACCACCAGAAACCCCAGCGCAACAAAGCGTTTGCTGTTACCCTTTTTCTAGACCCAAACCGTCAGCATCTGGAAAGAAGTACCACAGTGGTGCAGAAAAACGTAAAAATCAGCAAAAGAGAGCAAAGAATCTTGCTGAACAAATAAAAACGACACACAGTCTTTTTGATCTAGGCTTTACTGTTAAATCAGCAGCGGATCAACTTGAAGCCTCTTCAAGTACATCTGTTTGCGAAGTGATAGCAACAGAACTCCCCCTTCCACAGATTGATGAAGATGAGGTTATGGTTGAATTAAGTGCAGCTGGAACTGAGCCAGATGTCCAGATACTTTGCCAAAACAGAAATATTCTGGGACCAGAATATCAAAACGATATTGGATTATGGCAAAACATCTGTGCCCAGTTAGACAGATGCTTCGCTTGCTCACTGCTGTTCCCGGGTTAAGGGCATTTTCCACGAAAAATTGCACCGTTGAAAAGCATGGCCGATTACCCGAATGATAAATCTGCTGCCTGTCTGATGCTGTGCCCTGTTATACAGATGTGTTGTGACTTGTGATGCACATACCAGTGCTATGCTTTTTATTTTATTAAGAATACTTTATTACAGTATTGTTAAGGCCTCATTGTCTCATTCAGGTGCTAAATGCGCAAGTAACAACTAAGATTCTCAGGCACTGTTGACAAACAGCAGTTGGTCTTACTGTGGGCGGGGCTATGGTGCTTAGTGGGTGGGGTCCTGACACATTGTGGGTGGGGCTGAGGTGTAGTGGGCGGGACTGTGGCGCATGGATGAGAGGGGGGCCCCCAAAATTTTACCGGCCTAGGGGCCTCCATTACCTTAATCCGGCACTGACGGGGATGGATGGGTGGTGACATAGGCAAAGACACATTCACAGAGGTTAATTCACCCACATGTTGAGAGGAGCATTCATGGATTCTACAAAAATTATGTAGGACCACACATGCTTTAAGGACCACATTAACATTATCTTCACTCAGTTGAATTGCAGATTGAAGTACCCGCCATTTAGCACAAAGAATTCCAAATGTGCACTCCACCAGACGCCGAGCACGTGACAGCCGACAATTAAATATTCTACGGCGATGGGTGAGATAGCGACGGGGATATGGCCTCATTACATTACGGCTTAATTGAAAGGCCTCATCTGCTACTATAACATAAGGCACATGTTCTGGAATAGAGTCAGTAAGTTGACTTGCTGGAGGTAGGTCCAGTTGGTTATTGCGTATCCGCCTACCCATTATGGAAGTATTTAAGACTCTTGAGTCTCCAGTCCTTCCATAGGCCCCAATGTCTACAATTATAAACATGTAGTTTGTGTCGACCAAGGCCAACAAAACAACAGAAAAATATTGTTTGTAATTGAAGAATTGGGAGCCTGAGTTAGGAGGTTTACGAACACGTATGTGCTTGCCGTCCAGGGCTCCTATACAGTGTGGAAACTGGCAATTTTGTGCAAAACCCTGTGCTATCCTCAACCAGTCACTCATTTTGGGTTCAGGCATGACTTCTTCATGTAGTCTGTTCCAAATTTCCACACAAGTTGACCGAACAATGCCAGAAATTGTTGATCTGCCTATTAGGAACTCTAAGTGCAGAGCAGCGTAGGACATGCCAGTAGAAAGGAACCTGTAACACACATAGAACATGGACAAATCAGTTTTAAAAAAATAACAGCATTCACAACACTTACAATGCTTGAGTTTGTTACAGCACACATGGTGGAAATTAGATTACAAGCCATGGCTTCTGTAGAATAGACCATAGTCAATAATTGACATAGCTAAGGTTGAGAAATACATTACACACATTATAAGTTTACAAGAAGTGTGCTCCAACACTTGCTAAGTGAGTATGTGGAGGAAAACATCATCAACATATCGTTGACACACATACCTTATTGTTAGGAGAAGACGTTCCTCGGCAGAAATAGCTTTTCTCATCCTGGTGTCATGAAATGTAATCCCAGGGCGCACAATTTCAAGCAGCGTATCAAAGGTAGCTATGCTCATTCGACAATATAGGAAAAACTTGTCTCCATGGCTACGCAGTGACAAATATAGCCGGTGAAAATGGCCTTTAGTTAGCCTTCTTGTCAGAAGTGGATGTACCCACATCCTTCTGCGTCTTCTGGGATCTGATATGACAGGATATTGCTCCCAAAACGTCTGGATATAACCCAATGAAACAGCACACGCTCAGTGGGAGTAAATCTGAGTGTGTCGCTCATGTTTGTATAAAGCAGCTAGCAAGCACTAAGCACAAGGAACAAAATGACACCAGTGCAAAGGCGGGAGGGTCACAGCTGTAGCACAGCACTTAAATATAGCTCTGCCTGATGATTTAAATTAGTATCAGGCCTCAAAACCGTTATTGGTCCTTTTTGGTAAGCTGCGACAAAAAAACGGTGGTCGGATGAAAATTGGATGTTACAAGGTACACACACATGCGACTAAATCGCATCTTTGAAGGAAAATCGGATGCCAGAAGGATGTGTGATGTTTGCATTTTGATCCGACAATCGACCGACTAAAACGGACCGATTTTTTGTAGTTGTGTGTGGACGCCGGCCTAAGGGTAACTACGGGACAAAGTTACCAAGGGATTAGACAAAACAGATAGTCAGGATGTAGCCAAGGGGTCATACATGGAGAGAGCAGCGAGATACAAGAGAAGCAGGCGGAGGGAAGTCAGGACGTAGCCAAGGGATCAGAAAACCAGAACGGGCAAATACACAGTATCAAGACAGTAGACAAACTCACAACGAAGAGACGGATCAGGTCAAAACCAAACAAGCAACAAGATATCAGGCACAAGGCACAGGCACACAGGAGGTCAACTAACTCAGCCAAGGGTAGAAGTATAACTGACACCAGACCTTGGTCAATTGGCAACTAAATAGCCGCCCTCTACCAGAGAGAGGCCGTAACAATTAACCCCCGTCTGACCAGGACGGGACAAAGACAAAACCCCATCCTGGATCATGACAACGGTATAAACAGGGCCAGACTAGCCATCTGGCAATTATGGCAAATGACAGAAGGGCCTGTCTGGTCATTAGCTGCCTTGTCTGCTACGTTGTTAACAGAATCAGTGTTCTCAAGATACCCATACTGTTATGAGTTGTGATGGAGCACAAAGTCGCTGACTCCGTCACTTACCCCAGCAGGCCACAGGTATCATTAGAAATATTGGTCTTGTAGTAAATCTTCCTTCCTCCATCCAGGGTATTATTACTAGTAATATATCCCATCTGGTTCATGGGGACGGGGACAACATGGGCCTGTGTGATTTCAAATGCCAGGACTGAATTTCATCCCCAGTCCGTACCTGGGTATAAAGGATATTCTGCTTGCTTATATCAGACCTTAGACCTTCTTTCTATGCACACTGGGCCCTTTCTAACATTCTGACAGGAAGCTACATCTGTCCAGTCAGCTTAGCCCCTTCCACTCTGGGCTAGTCCCAACCATTAACTCTTTCCCTACTGTCAAACAACTTGCATTTCACATTGCAATAATACATTTAGTCTTCAAGGGGGAAACGAGGGCTATATAGCCATCTCCTTACAGCTATTTAGACAATACATAATCATAGTGTCATTTGCTGTCCCAGATTTCCTGGGATTCTATGGCAGACTGCACTCATAAGCGGTAGGGGTCCTAATGGTCTCCCTGTGCCACATTTTACAGCTTATATATTAATAGTGCATGGGTGAACACAGATAGCAGGGTTCTCATAAGCGAGGACAGGACTTTGGCTCAATGATCCCCAGCAGCTCATGATTGAACGGGTTTTCCAACAAAGTTAATTTTAATCAATAAATCTTTGAATAATAACTTTAATTTCCACATTTGGATGTGTTTAAATAAAAATGTTCCTGTGCTGAGATAATCCTATATCTGTGCCCCTGCTGTGTACTGTGTAATGGCTGTGTCTGACCGTACAGGAACATGGTCTGATCATACCACAGCTACTAGGCAAAGGAGGAAGCAAAAGGGTATACAGACAGGACATCATAGGATCACAGCTGATTATTTGAGGTAAAACTTTGCTTAAAAACAGGCAGTGAAATGTTTTGCCCCTCAAAAAGAATCAACTGCGATCCCATGCTGTCCTGTCTGTATACTCTATTGCTTCCCTTCCTGCCCAGGAGATGTAGTATGATCAGACCATGCGCCTGTATGGTCAGACACAGCCATTACACAGTATATGTATAGCTTTTTGAGCATTCTTTTTGCAGTTTTATAAAATATCTGAATTTAAATCGACTTCAAATTTAACACTGTCAAATCAAATAGCTAGAAAACACTATGGAAAAATCTAACCAGCAGGTTTTTTGCTACCTCATCTGAGAGCAGCATGATCTATGGGCAGAGTTTTCAGATGTAGCATACAGCAAAGCTCTGAAAGCTAATGTGCGGATGCCAGGCTTTCTATGTACTTTGTCTATTGACAGAGAGTTGCTTATCACAGGAGGGGGCGTGGTTGGACTATTAAGGGTATGCCACACTAAACAAGATCGCTAACGAGATCGTTAAAATACGTCACTATTTAGCGATCTCGTTAGTGACGTCGTTGTGTGTGACATGTAGCAACGACGTGGCCCCTGCTGTGATCTCATTGATCGTTCACTATAGTTCTGGACCGTATTTTGATCGTTGGCGTCCCGCTGGTGAGCCTGAATCGCTGTGTTTGGCACCTTTTGTGAACGATGTGCGACCTCGTTGACGACGCATTAGTCAGCGGCGCAGGCGGGACTTTGTTTTCTTTCGTTAACGCCCTTCAGCTCCGATTGGTGACCACAACATCACCTCAGCTATAATAACTGCGCCCCCATCCATTGTTTCCAGAGCGCTTTGTGGGTGACTCCAACGGTGCTTTGTGCGTTGTTGCGAGGATAGTATTGTGTGTCGGAGTTTTGCGATCCTGTTTGTGGCGCAGTGGTGGGTTTTTGCGATCCTGTCTGAGTCGCTAGAGCACCATTCATCCCCATTTGGACGATTCTCACGAGCTCCAGCTACACACAGATATGAGATGCCATTGCGATCGCCTAGCTTGGAACCATCATCTTGCGATCGCAACGGCATCTCATATCTGTGTATGGCTGAACGCATGGCTGCTGCGGTCACTTTGCAATTGTAATATCGTTTTGCGTCGCGAGTGCGGACGCACGTAACGTGCGCACTCTGTGACGTCATGGCGCTGGCGTTGCCCAATGCGTTCCTGTTAAGATGGCGGCGAGACAGCGCGGGGCAAAGTGGTCGGAGGGAGAGGTCTTTTATTTAATCGCCAAAGTTGATAAGTGGGGCTATGACTGCAGGCTACCTGTGGCGCATCCTATGCGCCACAAAAAGGTAGTCCTGCAGAGAATCCGGCGGGGCCTGGCGCGGCGCTTTGGCGTGCAGCGGACCGGCGCCCAGATAAGAAAAAAGCTGGCGGACCTTCGCTACCGCTCCCGCGAGAGGGTCGCCACCATCCGGGCCCAGCTACGCAGGCCTCTGAGTGAGTATTGATGAGGGTATCTGGAGAGGTTATGTTTTGTGGGTTATCTAACTATATCAATGCACCCGCAGTGATGGGAGTACCGGCAGTGATGGGGCAGGCAGTGATGGGAGTACCGGCAGTGATGGGGCAGGCAGTGATGGGAGTACCGGCAGTGATGGGGCAGGCAGTGATGGGAGTACCGGCAGTGATGGGGCAAGCAGTGATGGGAGTACCTATATGTATGGTGCTGTATGTGTGATGGTGGTGGGGGGAGGCAGTGATGGTGGTGAGGAGGTGATGATGATGGGGAGACAATGATAATGGGAAGGCAATGCTGATGATGATATTAATGGGGAGACAATGATAATGATAATGGGGATTCTGAATTGTATATTTCATTTACAGCACCACCTTCACCATCACCAGCACCAGCTGCTCCACCGTCCCCAGCTACCCCTCCACCTCCATCACCTACTTCTCCACCTCCATCACCTACCCCTCCACCTCCATCATCTCCGTACCTGTCTACCCCTTCCCCGGCAGCAACCCCCCCTCCACAGTTGGGGTCATCCAGCCCTTCTACTGGAAATGGCTTCTCTCCAGCGTCACCCCGTGACATGGATGCAGGCTCCCCATCAGGTAATTTACGCACATTATAAAGCTTCAGACAAGTTTGAGAACTTTGTTAGGTCTTATCTGTAATGGCTGTTGTGATATAATTTTTTTTTTCTGTGTTTCCCTAGCCGACGGAGCAACAGGTTCTGGGTGGGCGGTCAGCGGGTCGTCTGACGAAAACCGTAAGTGTTAATTAACATAACATGTACATGTTGATGTTGCAACAGAATTCACTATTAACTGTTACCTTTACCTCCACAGAAATCCCAACTGCCCAGGACCTGTTGCTGTCCCACTGCCGACTGATGGCGGCCATGAGCAGCGCAATGGCATCACTGAACAGCGCGATGGCAGAGATGCAAACTGCCATGGGAGCTCTGCATCACCACGGGGTGATGCTGGAGAGGGCAGTGGCTGGACTCCGGGGCCCTTATTAATTTTTTTTTTTTATTATTATTTGTATTATTGTTTTTTTTTTTTTTAATTGTTGGCTGTCCTCCAAACGGGGGTGCAGTCTTAATTTTTTGTTTTATTATTTTTATTTTTTATTGTATTATTTTCCTCTTTTTGTTTAATTTTGTTACCCAAAAAAATATATATTTAAAAAAATATATATATATGAAAATAATATATATTAATAACAAATATATATGATATATTTTTAGTTTATCTATGCAGCTGTGGTGTATTATTTTTTAGTATAAGGTTTTAGCGCTAGTGTGACCAGGGGCCTTTAAAAGAAATGTTGTTAATTTTTGAAATGTTAATTTTTGAAATTTTTTTCATTTCATTTTTTCCCTATGATGGAACTCCTAGGACAGCTGGTATTCCCATGACCCCGTGTGTGACAAGTAGATGTAATAAAAATACACATTTTTAATAGTTGCCATCACATAAGAATAATAAAAGACCACAATTCATTAGATAAATAAGATTTTTATTAAAAAAAGGTAACAATGTAAAAAAAACATAGACAGACAACAAAAAAAACTTTTGTAAAAAATTTTAAAAACTACAACTGCTGGTAACATGGATCGTTGCCATTACCACGTTGCCTCTGCGGTGTATAAAAATAAGGGGGAGCACCAACGTTTGGGTTTGCAGGATTTATCCCAATTGGGTTCGGCACAGGATTGTGCGGCCATGAGTAGTCCGGGTACTGCGGTCTTGGCATGACGACATAACTGTTATCCAGGTTTCCAAAAGACGCTTGAGTCAGTACCTCAAACATGAGTCTCTCTGCATGAATCCGCTGTACAGGATCCAGTGTAGGGAGCTTCTCATTAGCAAAGTAAGCAAAGCCAGTTATTTTTGTTTGGTCTTTTTCTGCCGTAAGCACTTTTTTTGCAATTTCAACCAATTCAGGAGTAGCCGAGGTGGGAGCCTTCCTTTTCCTTCCTGAAAATGTAAGTCGGCTCTGCACAGATGAAGATGGTGGCTCGACTACTTCTTCATCTTGGATCAACGCCATGCTGTCTTCTTGAGTTGGAGGTGTGGAGACAGCCTCTTCTGTGTCCTGCATGAACAAAAAAACAAATGGTAAATCACAAAGACAAAGAAATTAATCTTCACACTATAACACCCATATAGATCAAAAATGTGAAAAGGACACTTGTAAATGGATAGGCCTCAACCGTTGAGCTACATAAATTATCAGTACATGAAGGGATAAATTCAGCCATTTTATCTACATTTCACAATTACATTTTTTAATTTCAAGTCCACTTTGGCATGTACATTAAAATGTGTTTTAATACAAAGGTACTTACATGTATGACAGGGGTGTCCGGCTGGATCACCGGGTCTAGATCCAACATGGATGTCCCTTGTCTGGGTTCTTCTTGGTCCCTTGTGAAAGCGAACAGCTCAAAGTACCACAGTTTGGGGACATAAACATCTTCGGCCCCGGCTCCAGATTTGGTTGAATTTTGTACTTTGTTTAGCTCTTTTTTGTACACTGTGCGGAGGGCCTGAATCCGTTTTTTCACCGATGACTCATCCGCTGGTTCATCTGGGTAACGGTTCTTGCAGAGCTCCACCAGTTTTTGGTATGCGTCCTTCTTTTTAAGCCTGTTACAGTAATCAGCCGACTTTATTTTCCACAGGCACGGCATTGAGCGGTACATCTCGATAAACTCCCGCAAAAATTCCTGCTTATCGGCCATCTGTAATAAAAAAAGGGATTATGTGAGAACGGCAGAATGGTTAAATAAAATTCTTACATAGCCTACAACATAGAACACAGCAGGGATCATAAAATGGTGGTTGTGGGCGCAGCTGGAGTAAACAATGGCAGAGCTGGGATCATAAAATGGTGGTGGTGGGCGTGCCAGAACAAAACTATGGCAAAAAAAAAAAAATTGATGGACGACAATGGTGCCTGAACAAAACAATGGCAGACCAAAATAAAAAAATCATAGATGGACAATTACGGTAAAAACAGCAGGGATCACAAAATGGTGGTTGTGTGCGCAGCTGGAGTAAACAATGGCAGAGCTGGGATCATAAAATGGTGGTGGTGGGCGTGCCAGAACAAAACAATGGCAAAAAAAAATGATGGACGACAATGGTTAACAACAGCTGGGATCTTAAAATGGATCTGTAAAATTACAGAAAAAAAAAAAAATTAAATGTGACAAAAAAATACCTACCTTACAAAACTTGTTTGTGATCCGGAAACAAAAAAATAGGGAAACTAAATAGCGTCACAAATTGGATCGCAGAGGATCCAACGGCACAGACTGGATTGCAGCAAATGAAAAAACTGGATCGCAGAAAAACCAACGGCGTAGACCGGAACGCAGCAACCACAATAGTGGCACAAACTGGATTGCAGTAGCTACAAAGGCTAGCAGGACAAACGAACGATGCTGGAGATTTGAAAGAACCGCTTCTGCTCGAGAGCAATGGAATAGAGTGCTGGCACATCGTCTTTTATGACGCGGTCATCCAATCACAAAGCGAGAGAGCTGTGACAAATATTTATTAGATAAATAGTGACCACCAATCTGTGATGAGGGGCGTGCAAAAGGTTGCGCACAGTCACGCCTATCAAGGTCGTTCTCTTTCACAGTACATGCAGTGTGACACGTCCCAACGACCGCCAAAGTCGTTTTAAAGAGATCGCTAACCGCTGATGCGTCGTTAATGAGATCGTCCAGTTTGGTAGCTACTAGCGACCTTAAAACGATCACACCAACGATTGCGTCGTTATCGTGATCGTTAGCGGGATCGCTTAGTGTGGCAGTACCATTAGTCAAGTGTGCAGACCTGGCAGTGATAATGTCATAGGGATAAAACAATCAGTGCAAGTAAACAACACACAACCTGATAAAGTGACAAATTGTTGAATTCTGTGTTTTAACCCCTACCTCATGCTATGCTCATAATACGTAACAGCAGATACCTTTTAAAAACCTCTAAAAAAAACCTTCTGTTTGAAAAATTCCTCAGATTTTCCGGTGTAGAAAAAAATTCATGCGCGTGTACCTTTAGGCTAAGTTCACACGTTGCAGAATTGCCGCTGAAATTTCCGCGGCAATCCCACACTTCTCTGCCGCGGGAAATACGCATTTTTTTTGTATGCGTATTCCCGCCAGAAACTAGCGTTTTGCAAGCGTAATTAGCTTGCAGAATGCTAGCGTTTTCCTAGCGATCTGTAGCATCGCTTGGAAAACTGATTGACAGGTTGGTCACACGAGTCAAACATAGTGTTTGACTCGTGTGACCAACTTTTTACTATTGATGCCTCCTATGCCGCATCAATAGTAAAAAGATCTAATGTAAAAATAATATAAAAAATAATAAATAATGATATTCTCACCTTCCGGCTGCCCCCGCAGCTTTCCCGCCTCTCAGCGACGCTCCCGGCAACTCCCGTTCCCAGGCGTTCTTTGCGACAGACCCCAGATGACGTAGCATCACGCGAGACCGCTACGTCATCTGGGTGATTCTCGCAAAGGACTCCTGGGAACGGGAGCGTCGCTGAGAGGCGGGAAGGCTGCGGGGGCCGCCAGAAGGTGAGAATATCATTATTTTTTATTTTAATTATTGTTTTACCAGGGATATGGTACCCAGGGCCTGGAGGAGAGTCTCCTCTCCTCCGGACCCTGGGTACCATCGCACATGAACTGCTTACATTCCGCATAACCACATGCGGAAAGTAAGCGGTTCAATTCATTCCTATGGCGGCGATTCCGCCGAGATTACGCAAAATTAATGAACATGTTGCTATTTTTTCCGCGAAGCGTTTTTTTCGCGGAAAAAAACGCTGCATGTGCACAAAAATTGCGGAATCCATTTAAATGAATAGGATGCTTAATGCTTGCGTTTTTTTCGCGTTTTTGCCGCGGGTAAAAACGCGAAAAAAACGCAAAAATTCCTGCCGTGTGCACTTAGCCTTAGGATATGTGCACGTGACATCTTTTTTTTGTCTTGTGAACACGCTGAGTTTTTGAAGAGGAAGACATTTCAGGAAATTCTGCTGTTTTTTTTCTGAAGTGTCTTTTTTAGTGTTTTTTTGTGTCTTTCCTGAGCACTCCTTCAAGCATTTTTACATTGTATTTCTGGCATCTTTTTTTCTGCAGGTTTCTACTCAAGCATTTTCTGGGCACTTTTGCAGGCATGTCTCTGAGTGGACCCATCTGAAAATAGCATCATGTACACATACCCTCAGGGAATGTTCAGATTTAATTTTTTTACAGAAATTTTGAATCAGGTCCTGTTCGAAATCCACATCAAAATTGCCTCAAATAGTCATTGATGTGGATTTCGAAATGGATCAACTTGAAAAATCCATGTCCTTGTGGTATGCCCACCTGTAGTCCAGTAATGCCCTCTATACACCATTTGTACTATACTGTGTAAGATTATATGTATACTGGGAAATGCAACTGAAACAGTGAAATAAAAGCTGCAAATGTTTTCTTAGAACGTACAGTACAGACCAAAAGTTTGGACACACCTTCTCATTTAAAGATCTTTCTGTATTTTCATGACTATGAAAATTGTACATTCACACTGAAGGCATCAAAACTATGAATTAACACATGTGGAATTATATACTTAACAAAAAAGTGTGAAACAACTGAAAATATTTCTTATATTCTAGGTTCTTCAAAGTAGCCACCTTTTGCTTTGATGATTGCTTTGCACACTCTTGGCATTCTCTTGATGAGCTTCAAGAGGTAGTCACTGGAAGTGAAAACCATTTCTGGTGACTACCTCTTGAAGCTCATCAAGAGAATGCCAAGAGTGTGCAAAGCAGTCATCAAAGCAAAAGGTGGCTACTTTGAAGAACCTTGAATATAAGAAATATTTTCAGTTGTTTCACACTTTTTTGTTAAGTATATACTGTAAATCCACATGTGTTAATTCATAGTTTTGATGCCTTCAGTGTGAATTTACAATTTTCATAGTCATGAAAATACAGAAACATCTTTAAATGAGAAGGTGTGTCCAAACTTTTGGTCTGTACTGTACATTATAAATATGAACCTCTCTGATGGCTGCTAAGCAGATGTTATTCACAGTGAAAGGTAATGTTTCTGATCGCTCGGCATGAGAGTCGTCAATAATTTCTGATATGTGCCATTCACAGCTGCCTCTCTAATTATAATATTGAGAGATACAGATCAATGGCTAATGTGATTTGCAATGTTCCTATTGTTATGGGTATTGTATTAAATTTAATACTGGTTCAAGTCTTTTCTAAAGTGTTATATGAAAAATGCAAACAGAAAAATAAACCATGAAACCTGTGCCATGATTTTATAAGAGAATAAACCATAAAGAAGTAAGTTATATGACATATCAAAGAAAGGAAACAATAACAGCCCATGAAGGACGACCCCCACTGAGTTCAAGAATGAAGGAGCAGTAAGTGTATGAGCCTATTTGGTTTTGGGCAGAGATTTAATAAGACCAGAATTTCTGTAAAATAAATATCAAAATGCTTCTAATAATTTGATGCAAAATCAGCCATGAGATCAGGAAACTGCAGTGTTAATTGTCTGGTTTTGATTGCTCCTTTCTAAGAGCTGTGGGTGCGGCTGCCTGTTATTTAAACCCCAGGGTCTCTGACTTCCACGGTCAGTCAATTAGTTAGCTACTTGACCTGTGCTAATCATTGCCTGTGGTGGTTTCCTGATTCCTTCTGTTTTCTGACCTCAGTGTGAATCTTGACTATCCTCTTGTTTTTCCGAAACTGTTGCTGACATGACTTCTCAGCTTTGACCCTGCCTTCTGAGGTGAGCCTTCTGGCCTCTTTTTCATTCTTCCATATGGCAGCTTGGGCAGAAGCAATTCACTGGATCCTGCTGTAAGGGCTCGGAGCACAGTAGCATGACACTCAGCTAATGCTCGCAGCAGAGCAGGAGCCGAGGGTCATTAGCATATCGCATCCGATGCTCTCGCATCAGATGCAATACGCTAGTGTGACCCCGGCCTAAGACCACATTCATGTACAGGGGTGAAGTTTGGGTTTCTCTAGAATCTACCGGATGGAGTGGCTTGTGCCAAGTCTGTCCTAGGAAGACTTGTTGAGCCTGTGGCCTCTGACAGACATGAGACCACATAATTTAATTCTCAGAATGGGCAGTAGGCAACCTTACAAATTAAGGTAAAATTCCTCTTTAAAATTACACTACATGTATTAAGCTACAAAACAAACCAAAAATGTAATAAATGTACAAATTCCTCCCAAGTGCCATACATAAAAATGCAAACTAATAGCTAAAATCAAAGTAGACCAAACAAAATGATGATGGTTTTTACCACCATAGTAATGCCTGGTGCCTGTTTCTCTCTCCATACTTATTCTGTGACCTTGAGTCAACTGACCCCCTTGGTTGTATATAGTTTCTGTGAGGATGGAAACCTATCACGATCTTGTTTTCCTGTTACAAAGTACATTTTGCTTCTAGATATGAGTGGATTTGTATGAAATCAAATTCATCATGGACTTCAGAAAAAAATAGTTGTTTCTAAAATTGATTTGCACAAATCATCGCTTTCCACATGATCATGAGAGGCCTAGTAAGAGCCAGAAGACTGAGTCTGAACGATCCACAGTAAAGACAGGGGGAGCTTTGATGGCAGGAAAGGTAAGGAGCAGAACTATGAAAGGTGAGCATAATGTTTTATTGTTTTTTAACCCATTTCCTCCTCTGTGGTCATTTGGGGTATTGTTAAGGCTGCCAAAGCACATTCATAAGGGCAACATACAAACCAGGGAGACAAACACCTGAATCTGACAGGTCCCTGTTCAGAAGAGGAAAAGCCCTTCTCTGACCCTGTTCTGTCCCTGCCTGACTGCGGAGGTTGGCACCCTAAGATAACGTAATGGTGCTCCTACTCAATGGCGGCTTATCCCCAATGTCCTTAGCAGCTCCTAGTATACCTAGAGTAACAATTCCCTGAGGAGTAAAGGAATCACCCACAAAACAACTGCAACCAACACAAACTACTGCAAAGTGAAAGTATCTAGCAAACTCTATTACCAGCAGGAAACAACAGTAGGAGAAGGTATTTAAAGCTGCACCTGAAAGGTGATGGGACAGACAAACAGAGTAAATGGAAAAAACACCTGTAACTCAAAACCGAAAGAAACTAAGAACTAAACCCCCCAAAGAAAAGATGTATCTGCTGTGGTTCAGCGGAAAGAGATGCCAACCACAGAATCAAGGGTTCGAATCTAGGAGCATGACAGGTAATAATAAACTTTTCTTTGGAGTACTTTCAATTCATGACAAACATATCGTGTTCAGATCATATTTTTTTGATCTACTTAGACAAATTGACCCTGAAATGAATTTTTAAAAATTTGCTGTTCTCCAGAGGTAACGAACCATGGTTTTGTACCATTTCATCAAGCGCCCTAGAACAGCTTTCTTTCTTGTTATCCTTACTCTTCCCTTCTGATGATACTGTGTATCAAGTATGCTTCCCTGTGATTATACTGTATGTGAACTGGATCACTTGATATTTTGTTCCATTGGCAATTTCAACCAATAACAAATAGCTGACTCATGGGTACACTCAAAAAGGTAGAATGATAGTGATCAGAGACTCTGTGAGCACTCAAGTTGAATGAACCTGACAGCTGATACATGCTGTCCGATCCACAAAGAGTGACAGCAGGCTACATTGAAGAACCCCGTTAAACACTGTAAAAGCGTAATTTTTAGTATGGCTATTTTAATATTTAGAGTAGATCTAGAATAAATGACTACAGGTGTCCTGACTGTCTATTAGAGTATGAGAGGGTCAGAAATGTAACTTTTTTATGACATGAGGGGTTCAGGCTCTTCCTTTCTTCCCTTCACTGCATCTTTTTGCTGAGTTCACACATTGTGGATGAACCATGGCCAAGGAGTGCAGTTAAAACTTGTTAGCTTTCCAATCTCCATATTTTAGAACTGACTCCATGTTTTCATGATTAAAAAGGTTGTCTGACAGTATTTTTTTTTTTGCATTGATTGATAAAAATAGTAAACAGAGGAATACTCACCTTTCAGCACCGTGAGCTGCTCCTGAATTCTCTACTGGCTCCAGAAGGGGTGTTCCTACTGACTGAAATGCAAACACTAACAGGGGGGAATAAAGTTAATTTCTTCCTTGCAGCGGGGTCTACGTGTCGGTGCCAAGCAGGTTCGGACTGCGATTAACCTACAGATTAACCCTATATTGGCAGGTTAATAGTTTCTTCATGTGACAGGTTCCCTTTTAGTATTTGGAATTTGGATTGTCATGGCAAAAAGGAGCGAATAGCAATAGAGAAGTAACTTACAGGAAATGTAAAGTCCTTTTTTGTATTAAACGCCCCAGCATGATGCTTTTTTCACTGCTGTGGCCATTAATTTGCAGCAGTGGTCACAAGATGTCCCAGCCAGAGAAGACTTCGAAAACTGGAGGGGATCCTGAAAAAGGATTCGTAGTTGAGTGATTTTTTTTAAATTATTTTGGACATTTGGGGGCATTTGATAGAAAAAAAGTACTTGAAAACTTATTGAAAACATTTTTAGTCAACAGAAGCCTATCAGGGTTATTATGTGTATGTACATTCAAGACCACCAAAAAAATATAAACAAAGATAAGGGGTCAAAAAGCTAAACAACAAAAACATAAAAAAAACCTAAAAATAAATGATTCATTGATACATTTTTATGTTTTTTTGTATATTTTCCACTCCCAGTCAAAATATGTGCTGTGTTTTACTGTGTGTACTATTTTTGCAGTCTGCAAATTGTCCTTTAAAAGCAATGAGGGGTCCACTCAAGACTCCATGAAGGTAACTTTATAATAAGAAGAAATATATCATGAATCATCAATAAACTAGATAGAGTCTTACTGCCAAGCCTGAGGTAATGTCATTTTTTACAGAGCATGTGCTGAAGAACAGCGCACATTTCAGCTGGTGCAAACTATAATTAACAAGCATTTCTAAATACACATTAGCTTGTGGGCTACAATAGTTATCTCTTACAGAAAATAACATGGCAGCTGTGCAAATATCCAGATGTAATGTCCCGATGTGTAATTTTCCATCAAAGTGAAATGTCTACTCTTATATCAACAAACAGAGTGGCGTCAGAGCCATATTAGTCACTCAGAATAAGCCAGTATTGCCGGCTATCGCCTGCAATCGTTACTTAGCGACTGTAAATAGCCCCAAGATGTCTGACAGCAGTGTCTTCATATTCTATGCTATATTCAATACATGAAGATGCTACCAGTAAATGGCTTCCACTTATATATTTTTATACATCTTTGATTTAGGGCTCACTCACACTGCATCTCTGAAGCCAGGTGTACGCTTCAGAGGCACACTGTGCATGACCGGAAGCCATCTTCTAAACTTCCAGACATATGCAGTGTGCGCCTCTGAAGCCGGGAAGCATAGACCTAGCTTCAGAGGAGCACTGCACGTAACTGGATGTTTAGAAGATGGCTTCCGGTCATGCGCAATGCGCCTCTGAAGCCGGGAAAAGGTAGAGTGACGGTGCCGAAAGTTGCGGCATGCGTGCGCAAGATTTGCATGAGCTGGTGATGAGAACATCTCCTATAAATTATGTTATCATGCCCACTTCTTGATTCACTATTTATATAAAGTAAGAATAATTGTAGGTATTTTGTTTTAGTATTGCAACACATGTAGCATTACAAATGATGACAGTGTGAACGTGTGTCAATACTACATGTGTGTCAATACTATATGCGTCCCAGGGAATCCCACTGCACTCTGTGATATCCAAATGCAGTGCGAAGTTTCACACGCACACATGCTGCAATTGTTTTTGCATGCCCCATAGGTTAACATTCGGCCGAGTGCAATACAATTTTTTATCGGATTGCACTCATCTGATTACAGTGCAAATGGGAGTGAGCCCTAATGGTGAAGATGCTACAGTATATAGTCTATAATTGAAAAAAATATTTTTTATATATACATAGAATCATAGAATGGTAGAGGTGGAAGGGACCTCCTGGGTCATCTGGTCCAACCCCCTGCTCAAAGCAGGATTCACTAAATCATCCCAGAAAGATGTCTGTCCAACCTCTGTTTGAAGCCTTCTGTTGAAGGAGAACTCACCACCTCTCGTGGCAGCCTGTTCCACTCCTTGATCACCCTAACTGTCAAAAAGTTTTTTCTAATATCTAATCTGTGTCTCCTCCCATTCAGTTTCATCCCATTGCTTCTAGTCTTTCCTTGTGCAAATGAGAATAAAGATGATCCTTTTACAATGTGACAGCCCTTGAGATATTTATAGACAGCATTAGGTCTCCTCTCAGTCTTCTTTTTTGCAAGCTAAACATTCACAAATCCTGTAACCGTTCCTCATAGGACATGGTTTGCAGACCTGTAATCATTCTGTTCACTCTTCTCTGAACTTGCTCCAGTTTGTTGATTTTTTTTTAAATGTGGTGCCCAAAACTGGATATACAGGTCCTTCTCAAAAAATTAGCATATAGTGCAAAATTT
The DNA here is from genome assembly GCA_033576555.1 of Oophaga sylvatica. NCBI lineage: Eukaryota > Metazoa > Chordata > Amphibia > Anura > Dendrobatidae > Oophaga > Oophaga sylvatica. Next base: position 176,758,082 of record JARQOD010000003.1, on the reverse strand, counting down.
CACTATTTTCCATAATGTAATGATTACAATTAAACTTTCATATATTTTAGAATCATTACACACCAACTGAAATTTGTCAGGTCTTTTATTGTTTTAATACTGATGATTTTGGCATACAACTCCTGATAACCCAAAAAACCTGTCTCAAAAAATTAACATATTTCAACCGTCCAATAAAATAAAAGTGTTTTTTAAAAACAAACAAAAAAACCATCAAACAATAAAGTTCAGTTATGCACTCAATACTTGGTCGGGAATCCTATTGCAGAAATGACTGCTTCAATGCGGCGTGGCATGGAGGCAATCAGCCTGTGACACTGCTGAGGTGTTATGGAGGCCCAGGATGCTTCGATAGCGGCCTTAAGCTCATCCAGAGTGTTGGGTCTTGCGTCTCTCAACTTTCTCTTCACAATATCCCACAGATTCTCTATGGGGTTCAGGTCAGGAGAGTTGGCAGGCCAATTGAGCACAGTAATACCATGGTCAGTAAACCATTTACCAGTGGTTTTGGCACTGTGAGCAGGTGCCAGATCGTGCTGAAAAATGAAATCTTCATCTCCATAAAGCATTTCAGCCGATGGAAGCATGAAGTGCTCCAAAATCTCCTGATAGCTAGCTGCATTGACCCTGCCCTTGATGAAACACAGTGGACCAACACCAGCAGCTGACATGGCACCCCACACCATCACTGACTGTGGGTACTTGACACTGGACTTCAGGCATTTTGGCATTTCCTTCTCCCCAGTCTTCCTCCAGACTCTGGCACCTTGATTTCCGAATGACATGCAAAATTTGCTTTCATCAGAAAAAAGTACTTGGGACCACTTAGCAACAGTCCAGTGCTGCTTCTCTGTAGCCCAGGTCAGGCGCTTCTGCCGCTGTTTATGGTTCAAAAGTGGCTTTACCTGGGTAATGCGGCACCTGTAGCCCATTTCCTGCACACACCTGTGCACGGTGGCTCTGGATGTTTCTACATCAGACTCAGTCCACTGCTTCCTCAGGTCCCCCAAGGTCTGGAATCGGTCCTTCTCCACAATCTTCCTCAGGGTCCGGTCACCTCTTCTCGTTGTACAGCGTTTTCTGCCACATTGTTTCCTTCCAACAGACTTCCCATTGAGGTGCCTTGATACAGCACTCTGGGAACAGCCTATTTGTTGAGAAATTTCTTTCTGGGTCTTACCCTCTTGCTTGAGGGTGTCAATGATGGCCTTCTTAACATCAGTAAGGTCGCTAGTCTTACCCATGATGGGGGTTTTGAGTAATGAACCAGGCAGGGAGTTTTTAAAAGCCTCAGGAATCTTTTGCATATGTTTAGAGTTAATTAGATGATTCAGAAGATTAGGGTAATAGGTCGTTTAGTCTGACTCCTCTGGCTGTGACTGATCTGGCAGGGGGCGGGGCGCGCACTATCGACGTCATCGCGCCCTCTGCCTGAACATTCACAGCCAGGACCGAGGGAGCAGCGCGCAACGGTGGCACAGGGACAGGTAAATATAGCTATACTCACCCCTCCGCCGCGCGTCCCTGCAGCCTCTCCTCTTCTCCCGGCGCTCTCCGCAGTGCTTCAGTCCTGCAGCGGTCACGTGGTACCGCTCATTAAAGTCATGAATTTGTGCATATTCATGACTTTAATGAGCGGTGCCATGTGACCGCTGCAGGAAGGAGCCGGAGATCGTGGGAGAAGCAGGGGGGCTGCAGAGACCGCGCCGGCGGAGGGGTGAGTATGATCCGACACCCCGCTCCCCCTCCCCTGCCGACCCCCGTATATGACCTGCGTATAAGCCGAGAGGGGGACTTTCAGCCCTAAAAAATGGGCTGAAAATCTCGGCTTATACATGGGTATATACGGTACTACTGGTTTGCACCTCCCTATATTTAATAACTATTTTGTAGTGCGCCTGGCTTTTCCTAATTCAACAGAGCTGTGCAATGGTGTCAGTGGGCCGATCCAGGCAATGCCTGTTCTTTTATAACCCTTAATGATGTCACACGACCAGCCAATCACAGTGATGCCACAACCAAGATGACTACGGCATTACAGTGACACGCGGCAATCCCTGCATGCTTATTGGCTGTTGAACAGGTGCCAAACATGCGATGCGGGTGTTATGGTCTGCGGAACGCACATAATAGATAATGTAGAGAAGTGCGTTCGCAGCCCGGGGTCCACCGTGCAGGCAGAGCCTGCTGCTAGTAAGATGGCGTGAGTAGCGAACTCTGTCGCTAAAATAAACGCCATAGCGCGCTGTGGCAGTTAGTGCAAACTCTGTTAATCCACAGAGCCGCTAGTGGGAATGCCACAGCGCTATATGGCGATAAGTGCGAACTCACTTAGCTTCAGTGAGCCGCAAAGTAAAACACTAGGGCGCTGACTAGCGTTTTAAAGGGAACCCTGTTGGTCACAGAGTCGCTGAGTAACCCTACTGGGTCCAGGTACACGGTTAACTGCTGTGCGGATAGCAGTCCTTGATCATGCAGTCAGAACACAAGCAATAATCTCCTTACCGGAGTAGCCGGTATTCTAATGGCGTTTTCA
>JARQOD010000003.1:176707151-176755446 GCA_033576555.1 Oophaga sylvatica | reverse complement strand
GAGTAGATCTAGAATAAATGACTACAGGTGTCCTGACTGTCTATTAGAGTATGAGAGGGTCAGAAATGTAACTTTTTTATGACATGAGGGGTTCAGGCTCTTCCTTTCTTCCCTTCACTGCATCTTTTTGCTGAGTTCACACATTGTGGATGAACCATGGCCAAGGAGTGCAGTTAAAACTTGTTAGCTTTCCAATCTCCATATTTTAGAACTGACTCCATGTTTTCATGATTAAAAAGGTTGTCTGACAGTATTTTTTTTTTTGCATTGATTGATAAAAATAGTAAACAGAGGAATACTCACCTTTCAGCACCGTGAGCTGCTCCTGAATTCTCTACTGGCTCCAGAAGGGGTGTTCCTACTGACTGAAATGCAAACACTAACAGGGGGGAATAAAGTTAATTTCTTCCTTGCAGCGGGGTCTACGTGTCGGTGCCAAGCAGGTTCGGACTGCGATTAACCTACAGATTAACCCTATATTGGCAGGTTAATAGTTTCTTCATGTGACAGGTTCCCTTTTAGTATTTGGAATTTGGATTGTCATGGCAAAAAGGAGCGAATAGCAATAGAGAAGTAACTTACAGGAAATGTAAAGTCCTTTTTTGTATTAAACGCCCCAGCATGATGCTTTTTTCACTGCTGTGGCCATTAATTTGCAGCAGTGGTCACAAGATGTCCCAGCCAGAGAAGACTTCGAAAACTGGAGGGGATCCTGAAAAAGGATTCGTAGTTGAGTGATTTTTTTTAAATTATTTTGGACATTTGGGGGCATTTGATAGAAAAAAAGTACTTGAAAACTTATTGAAAACATTTTTAGTCAACAGAAGCCTATCAGGGTTATTATGTGTATGTACATTCAAGACCACCAAAAAATATAAACAAAGATAAGGGGTCAAAAAGCTAAACAACAAAAACATAAAAAAAACCTAAAAATAAATGATTCATTGATACATTTTTATGTTTTTTTGTATATTTTCCACTCCCAGTCAAAATATGTGCTGTGTTTTACTGTGTGTACTATTTTTGCAGTCTGCAAATTGTCCTTTAAAAGCAATGAGGGGTCCACTCAAGACTCCATGAAGGTAACTTTATAATAAGAAGAAATATATCATGAATCATCAATAAACTAGATAGAGTCTTACTGCCAAGCCTGAGGTAATGTCATTTTTTACAGAGCATGTGCTGAAGAACAGCGCACATTTCAGCTGGTGCAAACTATAATTAACAAGCATTTCTAAATACACATTAGCTTGTGGGCTACAATAGTTATCTCTTACAGAAAATAACATGGCAGCTGTGCAAATATCCAGATGTAATGTCCCGATGTGTAATTTTCCATCAAAGTGAAATGTCTACTCTTATATCAACAAACAGAGTGGCGTCAGAGCCATATTAGTCACTCAGAATAAGCCAGTATTGCCGGCTATCGCCTGCAATCGTTACTTAGCGACTGTAAATAGCCCCAAGATGTCTGACAGCAGTGTCTTCATATTCTATGCTATATTCAATACATGAAGATGCTACCAGTAAATGGCTTCCACTTATATATTTTTATACATCTTTGATTTAGGGCTCACTCACACTGCATCTCTGAAGCCAGGTGTACGCTTCAGAGGCACACTGTGCATGACCGGAAGCCATCTTCTAAACTTCCAGACATATGCAGTGTGCGCCTCTGAAGCCGGGAAGCATAGACCTAGCTTCAGAGGAGCACTGCACGTAACTGGATGTTTAGAAGATGGCTTCCGGTCATGCGCAATGCGCCTCTGAAGCCGGGAAAAGGTAGAGTGACGGTGCCGAAAGTTGCGGCATGCGTGCGCAAGATTTGCATGAGCTGGTGATGAGAACATCTCCTATAAATTATGTTATCATGCCCACTTCTTGATTCACTATTTATATAAAGTAAGAATAATTGTAGGTATTTTGTTTTAGTATTGCAACACATGTAGCATTACAAATGATGACAGTGTGAACGTGTGTCAATACTACATGTGTGTCAATACTATATGCGTCCCAGGGAATCCCACTGCACTCTGTGATATCCAAATGCAGTGCGAAGTTTCACACGCACACATGCTGCAATTGTTTTTGCATGCCCCATAGGTTAACATTCGGCCGAGTGCAATACAATTTTTTATCGGATTGCACTCATCTGATTACAGTGCAAATGGGAGTGAGCCCTAATGGTGAAGATGCTACAGTATATAGTCTATAATTGAAAAAAATATTTTTTATATATACATAGAATCATAGAATGGTAGAGGTGGAAGGGACCTCCTGGGTCATCTGGTCCAACCCCCTGCTCAAAGCAGGATTCACTAAATCATCCCAGAAAGATGTCTGTCCAACCTCTGTTTGAAGCCTTCTGTTGAAGGAGAACTCACCACCTCTCGTGGCAGCCTGTTCCACTCCTTGATCACCCTAACTGTCAAAAAGTTTTTTCTAATATCTAATCTGTGTCTCCTCCCATTCAGTTTCATCCCATTGCTTCTAGTCTTTCCTTGTGCAAATGAGAATAAAGATGATCCTTTTACAATGTGACAGCCCTTGAGATATTTATAGACAGCATTAGGTCTCCTCTCAGTCTTCTTTTTTGCAAGCTAAACATTCACAAATCCTGTAACCGTTCCTCATAGGACATGGTTTGCAGACCTGTAATCATTCTGTTCACTCTTCTCTGAACTTGCTCCAGTTTGTTGATTTTTTTTTAAATGTGGTGCCCAAAACTGGATATACAGGTCCTTCTCAAAAAATTAGCATATAGTGCAAAATTTCACTATTTTCCATAATGTAATGATTACAATTAAACTTTCATATATTTTAGAATCATTACACACCAACTGAAATTTGTCAGGTCTTTTATTGTTTTAATACTGATGATTTTGGCATACAACTCCTGATAACCCAAAAAACCTGTCTCAAAAAATTAACATATTTCAACCGTCCAATAAAATAAAAGTGTTTTTTAAAAACAAACAAAAAAACCATCAAACAATAAAGTTCAGTTATGCACTCAATACTTGGTCGGGAATCCTATTGCAGAAATGACTGCTTCAATGCGGCGTGGCATGGAGGCAATCAGCCTGTGACACTGCTGAGGTGTTATGGAGGCCCAGGATGCTTCGATAGCGGCCTTAAGCTCATCCAGAGTGTTGGGTCTTGCGTCTCTCAACTTTCTCTTCACAATATCCCACAGATTCTCTATGGGGTTCAGGTCAGGAGAGTTGGCAGGCCAATTGAGCACAGTAATACCATGGTCAGTAAACCATTTACCAGTGGTTTTGGCACTGTGAGCAGGTGCCAGATCGTGCTGAAAAATGAAATCTTCATCTCCATAAAGCATTTCAGCCGATGGAAGCATGAAGTGCTCCAAAATCTCCTGATAGCTAGCTGCATTGACCCTGCCCTTGATGAAACACAGTGGACCAACACCAGCAGCTGACATGGCACCCCACACCATCACTGACTGTGGGTACTTGACACTGGACTTCAGGCATTTTGGCATTTCCTTCTCCCCAGTCTTCCTCCAGACTCTGGCACCTTGATTTCCGAATGACATGCAAAATTTGCTTTCATCAGAAAAAAGTACTTGGGACCACTTAGCAACAGTCCAGTGCTGCTTCTCTGTAGCCCAGGTCAGGCGCTTCTGCCGCTGTTTATGGTTCAAAAGTGGCTTTACCTGGGTAATGCGGCACCTGTAGCCCATTTCCTGCACACACCTGTGCACGGTGGCTCTGGATGTTTCTACATCAGACTCAGTCCACTGCTTCCTCAGGTCCCCCAAGGTCTGGAATCGGTCCTTCTCCACAATCTTCCTCAGGGTCCGGTCACCTCTTCTCGTTGTACAGCGTTTTCTGCCACATTGTTTCCTTCCAACAGACTTCCCATTGAGGTGCCTTGATACAGCACTCTGGGAACAGCCTATTTGTTGAGAAATTTCTTTCTGGGTCTTACCCTCTTGCTTGAGGGTGTCAATGATGGCCTTCTTAACATCAGTAAGGTCGCTAGTCTTACCCATGATGGGGTTTTGAGTAATGAACCAGGCAGGGAGTTTTTAAAAGCCTCAGGAATCTTTTGCATATGTTTAGAGTTAATTAGATGATTCAGAAGATTAGGGTAATAGGTCGTTTAGTCTGACTCCTCTGGCTGTGACTGATCTGGCAGGGGGCGGGGCGCGCACTATCGACGTCATCGCGCCCTCTGCCTGAACATTCACAGCCAGGACCGAGGGAGCAGCGCGCAACGGTGGCACAGGGACAGGTAAATATAGCTATACTCACCCCTCCGCCGCGCGTCCCTGCAGCCTCTCCTCTTCTCCCGGCGCTCTCCGCAGTGCTTCAGTCCTGCAGCGGTCACGTGGTACCGCTCATTAAAGTCATGAATTTGTGCATATTCATGACTTTAATGAGCGGTGCCATGTGACCGCTGCAGGAAGGAGCCGGAGATCGTGGGAGAAGCAGGGGGGCTGCAGAGACCGCGCCGGCGGAGGGGTGAGTATGATCCGACACCCCCGCTCCCCCTCCCCTGCCGACCCCCGTATATGACCTGCGTATAAGCCGAGAGGGGGACTTTCAGCCCTAAAAAATGGGCTGAAAATCTCGGCTTATACATGGGTATATACGGTACTACTGGTTTGCACCTCCCTATATTTAATAACTATTTTGTAGTGCGCCTGGCTTTTCCTAATTCAACAGAGCTGTGCAATGGTGTCAGTGGGCCGATCCAGGCAATGCCTGTTCTTTTATAACCCTTAATGATGTCACACGACCAGCCAATCACAGTGATGCCACAACCAAGATGACTACGGCATTACAGTGACACGCGGCAATCCCTGCATGCTTATTGGCTGTTGAACAGGTGCCAAACATGCGATGCGGGTGTTATGGTCTGCGGAACGCACATAATAGATAATGTAGAGAAGTGCGTTCGCAGCCCGGGGTCCACCGTGCAGGCAGAGCCTGCTGCTAGTAAGATGGCGTGAGTAGCGAACTCTGTCGCTAAAATAAACGCCATAGCGCGCTGTGGCAGTTAGTGCAAACTCTGTTAATCCACAGAGCCGCTAGTGGGAATGCCACAGCGCTATATGGCGATAAGTGCGAACTCACTTAGCTTCAGTGAGCCGCAAAGTAAAACACTAGGGCGCTGACTAGCGTTTTAAAGGGAACCCTGTTGGTCACAGAGTCGCTGAGTAACCCTACTGGGTCCAGGTACACGGTTAACTGCTGTGCGGATAGCAGTCCTTGATCATGCAGTCAGAACACAAGCAATAATCTCCTTACCGGAGTAGCCGGTATTCTAATGGCGTTTTCAGCCGAGCCCTGAACACGTGCAAAAAATCTCCTCACCGGAGGTGCCGGTATTCTAGGGGCTTATTTCAGCCAGACCTAACCACATGCATACATGACCACACTGGCGCAAGCACGTAACGGATTTGATACTAGCGCATGGCGGCCCAGCCATGCCACCCTTTTATAGTAGCAACTGCAGGACCTACCAGAAAAGGACCAATGCGAAACCATTCCAGAACACATGTAGTTTCAGGACCTTCCTGGCGGACCAATGGGAGTCGCTGCTGTAACCGAGCATGTGACCCCTGATCTCCAATGGGAGATCTTGCCCTGGGCATGCTCAGATGTAGAAAGCAGGGACTTAGTTCCCGAACTGCCTGCTACAGCACTGGTTATAATAGAGTGACCAGGAAAGACCGCAACAAGCCTCTGCACAGTGTTAAACTGGGCGAGATGCTGGGACCGACGTCTCTGCTGAGCAGGCTCCACTGTGGCTGGAGATGGATGGGGGACCGCAGCGGGACTGGCTCGAGATTCCCCTTGTGCAGCAGTGGGAACTCGATCCCTAACAGCGGGGATTTGAGTTTTACATCAAACACTACCCAATGCTCGCTGAGTAACAAGTTCATTAACCCTTTCTGGTGCACCCCACATCACGTGTTAAGATATACAGGTCCTTCTCAAAAAATTAGCATATAGTGCTAAATTTCATTATTTTCTATAATGTAATGATTACAATTAAACTTTCATATATTTTAGATTCATTACACACCAACTGAAATTTGTCAGGTCTTTTATTGTTTTAATACTGATGATTTTGGCATACAACTCCTGATAACCCAAAAAACCTGTCTCAAAAAATTAACATATTTCAACCGTCCAATAAAATAAAAGTGTTTTTTAAAAACAAACAAAAAAACCATCAAATAATAAAGTTCAGTTATGCACTCAATACTTGGTCGGGAATCCTTTTGCAGAAATGACTGCTTCAATGCGGCGTGGCATGGAGGCAATCAGCCTGTGACACTGCTGAGGTGTTATGGAGGCCCAGGATGCTTCGATAGCGGCCTTAAGCTCATCCAGAGTGTTGGGTCTTGCGTCTCTCAACTTTCTCTTCACAATATCCCACAGATTCTCTATGGGGTTCAGGTCAGGAGAGTTGGCAGGCCAATTGAGCACAGTAATACCATGGTCAGTAAATCATTTACCAGTGGTTTTGGCACTGTGAGCAGGTGCCAGGTCGTGCTGAAAAATGAAATCTTCATCTCCATAAAGCATTTCAGCCGATGGAAGCATGAAGTGCTCCAAAATCTCCTGATAGCTAGCTGCATTGACCCTGCCCTTGATGAAACACAGTGGACCAACACCAGCAGCTGACATGGCACCCCACACCATCACTGACTGTGGGTACTTGACACTGGACTTCAGGCATTTTGGCATTTCCTTCTCCCCAGTCTTCCTCCAGACTCTGGCACCTTGATTTCCGAATGACATGCAAAATTTGCTTTCATCGGAAAAAAGTACTTGGGACCACTTAGCAACAGTCCAGTGCTGCTTCTCTGTAGCCCAGGTCAGGCGCTTCAGCCGCAGTTTATGGTTCAAAAGTGGCTTTACCTGGGGAATGCGGCTCCTGTAGCCCATTTCCTGCACACGCCTGTGCACGGTGGCTCTGGATGTTTCTACACCAGACTCAGTCCACTGCTTCCTCAGGTCCCCCAAGGTCTGGAATCGGTCCTTCTCCACAATCTTCCTCAGGGTCCGGTCACCTCTTCTCGTTGTACAGCATTTTCTGCCACATTGTTTCCTTCCAACAGACTTCCCATTGAGGTGCCTTGATACAGCACTCTGGGAACAGCCTATTTGTTGAGAAATTTCTTTCTGGGTCTTACCCTCTTGCTTGAGGGTGTCAATGATGGCCTTCTTGACATCAGTAAGGTCGCTAGTCTTACCCATGATGGGGGTTTTGAGTAATGAACCAGGCAGGGAGTTTTTAAAAGCCTCAGGAATCTTTTGCATGTGTTTAGAGTTAATTAGTTGATTCAGAAGATTAGGGTAATAGGTCGTTTAGAGAACATTTTCTTGATATGCTAATTTTTTGAGACAGGTTTTTTGGGTTATCAGGAGTTGTATGCCAAAATCATCAGTATTAAAACAATAAAAGACCTGACAAATTTCAGTTGGTGTGTAATGAATCTAAAATATATGAAAGTTTAATTGTAATCATTACATTATGGAAAATAATGAAATTTAGCACTATATGCTAATTTTTTGAGAAGGACCTGTAGTATTCCAGATGACGTCTGACCAAACAGGAGTAGTGAATTCACGTGATCTAGACTGTATGCTTATGTTAATACAGCCCAGAATTGTATTTGCCTTTTTTTGCTGCTGCATCACACATGTGACTCATGTTCAGTCTGTGATCTATTAGTATACTCAAGTCTTCACATGTGCTGTTGCTTAGCCCTATTCCTCCCATTCTGTATATGCTTTTTTCATTTTTATTGCCCAGATGTAGTATTTTGCATTTTTCCCTGTTAAAAACCATTCTGTTAGTTGCTACCCACTGCTCTAATTTTTATCTTTTTTAAATCCTCTCTCTCTCTTCTCTAGTATTACTCCCCTCGTAGCTTTGTGTCATCAGAAAATGTAATCAGTTTACCCTCAATTCCTTCATCTAAATCATTGATAAAGATGTTGAACAATACAGGGCCCAGGACAGAGCCCTGTGGTACCCCACTTGAGTCATTCTTCCAACTGGATGTGCAGCCCTTTACGACCATTCTTTGGGTCTGATCACTAAGCCAGTTATGAATCCACCTAACAGTTGCCCTGTCCATTCCATACTTAGTCATTTTTTCAATAAGGATTGTGTGAGATACTTTGTCAAATGCTTTGCTGAAGTCAAGATATACTATATCTACAGCATTTCCCTGATCCACCCAGTCAATGATTCTGTCATAGAAGGAAATTAAGTTAGTCTGATATGACTTATTAGTTACAAACCCATGCTGACTCTGGTTAAATCACGTCATTCTTATCCAGATACTTACATACATGTTTTTTAATAATTTGTTCAAAGATCTTTCCTGGTATAGAAGTCAGACTCACTGTCATATAGTTCCCTGGGTTCACCTTCTTCACCTTTGTGAAGATAGGAATAACATTTGCTCTTCTCCAGTCTTCTGGACTTCTCCTGTTCTCCAAGAATTTTTAAAGATTATGGAGTGGTTCAAAAATTTCTTCTGCTATCTCCAACAGTACTCTGGGTTGTAATTCATCTGGACCTGGAGATTTGAATTCATTGATGTTAGCTAAGTGTTTCCTCACTATCTTTCTGTTTATAGATATCCTGGATTCTTCTATTCCTTTAATAGGATAGTGAAGATCAGTTGATGTTACATTTCCTTTCTGAGAAAAAACAGATGCAAAATAAGAATTTAAAAGTTCGGCCTTCTCAACATCTTTTCTTGCCATTTCATCATTTTCATCCTGTAAAAACCCTATAGCATCTTTGACTTTTCTTTTACTTTTGACATACCCTAAAATTCTTTTTTATTGCTTTTGACGTCTCTTGCTAGCCTTAATTCGTTGTCAGCTTTATATAATCTTATTCGTGCCCTGCGGGTTCTGCATATAGCATTATATTATTCTTTAGATATGCCTCCCTCTTTCCATTTGATAAACATTTCTTTCTCTTTTTTAGCATGTGTTTAAGTTCTGTGTTCATCCATCCTGGTTTCCTTAAATGCTTCCTATTCTTCCCTCTTTTAGAATTGTTAATGACTGTGCTTTGAGAATCTCATTTTTCAAGATTTTCCATCCTTCCTGGACATTTTTGTCCTTAAGGATATCCAACCATTGGATCCCTTGGAATCTTTTTCTGAGTCCCTTAAAATCTGCCTTTCTGAAATCTAACCTTGAAGTCTGAGTATTCACAGGTCTATCTCCTTTAGTTATCCAAAATTCTAAAGTAGCATGGTTGCTACTTCCTAGGGTCCCAGCCACTCTTACCTCCTTAACCATTTCCTCCCTGTTTATAAGGATTAGATCCAAAGTAGCAGATCCCCTTGTTTTCTCCCCTATCTTTTGGAAGACAAAGTTGTCAGCAAGAGAGGATAAGAATTTGCTTGACCTGTTAGTTTTGCCTGATAGAGATTCCCAACAAATGTCTGGATAGTTGAAATCTCCCATTACCACTATGTCATATTTTTTGGAGAACTTGGCCATTTGATGCATAAAGAGTTCATCCATAACTTCAGCTTGCACAGGCAGCCTGTAGTAAATGCCTACAATGGTGTCCTTTCCGTTGTTCTCTCCTTGTATTCTTACCCAGTTTCCACAGAACTCCCAGTCTCTGAAGCTTCAATCTCTGTGCAGATAAATGCTTTTCTAACATACAATGCTACATCTCCTCCTCGTTTATCAAGTCTGTTTCTTGCAAATAAGTTGTATCCTTCTAGTCTTGTATTCCAATCATGTATATCGTCCCACCAAGTTTCAGTGATTCCAATGACATCTTATTTATATTCCTGCGTTAGTAGTTCCAATTCTCCTTGTTTGTTGCCCATGCTTTGTGCATTTGTATAGAAACATTTTAGTATGTGATTGGTTGCTCTTTCTCCAATATCTGTTCTATTATTTTTAAACACTTTTTCGGTGATTACTTCGTATCTCCGTTCATACTGCACCCACACACACAAATGATACACCATTTGAAAGGTAAACTTGCCCCCTTCAGCAAGAAAATAGTCAAACAAACCACACATCCACATCCATCGACGTAGCCAGTTGTTCACCTGCAGAATCTTATTCCACCTCCTTGTTCCATGGCCATCCACTTGGAGGATGGAAGAGAAGACCACCTGCACTCCCAGTTCTTTCACGTTCCTACCTAAGTTTTCAAAGTCACTGCAGATGGTTTCCAGGTCCTTTCTTGCGGTGTCATTTGTCCCCACATGTATTAGCAGGAATGGGTAGTAGTCATCTGTAGGTCTGAAGAGTCCTACATATATATATGGCTCAAAAATGCATATCTTAAAACAGCCCTAATTAATAGAACACAGGTTCCAAAAAAATAAAAACAGGTGATGATAACATGATAAAATATAAATTGAAGCAACAGTGTACAAACAAATATAAATATACAGTGGGTTCGGAAAATGTTCAGACCCCTTTAAATATTTCAGTCTTTGTTTCATTGCAGCTATTTGGTAATTGCAAAAAAAGTTCATTTTTTTCTCATTAATGTACATTCTGCACCCCGTCTTGACTGATAAAAACCAGAAATGTAGAAATGTTTGCAAATTTATTAAAAAGAAAAAAATGAAATATCACATGGTCATAAGTATTCAGACCCTTTGCTCAGACACTCATATTTACATCACATGCTGTACATTTCCTTGTGATCCTCCTTGAGATAGCTCTACTCCTTCATTGGAGTCCAGCTGTGTTTAATTAAACTGATAGGACTTGATTTGTAAAGGCATACACCTGTCTATATAAGACCTCACAGCTCACAGTGCATGTCAGACCAAATGAGAATCATGAAGTCAAAGGAACTGGCCAAGGAGCTCAGAGACAGAATTGAGGCAAGGCACACATCTGGCCAAGATTACAAAAGAATTTCAGCAGTACTCAAGGTTCCTAAGAGCACAGTAGCCTCCATAATCCTTAAATGGAAGAAGTTTGGGACCACCAGAAGCCTTCCTAGACCTGGCCGTCCAGCAAATCTGAGCAATTGTGGGAGAAGAGCCTTGGTGAGAGAGGTAAAGAAGAACCCCTAGATCACTGCGGCTGAGCTCCATAAATGCAGTAGGGAGATGGGAGAAAGTTCCACAAAGTCAACTATCACTGCAGCCCTCCACCAGTCGGCCTTTATGGCAGAGTGTAATGTATGTGGTACAGTTCATATAGCGTCTTGTGCTTGGGTGCGATGAAAATACTTGAGACACAGGTTGATAAAGAAAGTCTTGTATTGCTTCATACAAATTGGCAAAAATAAACACACAGGTTGCAAACACAGAAGCAGGAGACACAGCAGGCCAGAGTAATCTAAGCTCAGCAATAACTCTCCACAACAGATTCAGATCTTCTTCTCTGTTACCGCAAGTCCGTGCAAACGTGAGGCTCTCAAGAGCAGAGTTCAGAGTCCACAAGTGCTTCAGAGTTCCTCAGTAGGAATAGCTGGAGTACAAGGTCCAAGGCTTCAGGAGTCAGAACACAGGTTCACTGCAGGCTAGATTCTGAAGCACTGATTACTCAGCTGTGGCTGTTTAAGAAGCAAACGGAGAGAATCAGGGCGGGAACATGCAAGCTGGAAAACTCCATTTTGACTGAGGGCAAGATAGCTGCAGCAAAACAGAAAGCAAAATGGCAGACGAACAAACTGAGTTTCAGAAACAGATACACAGAACCTTACATTACTCCCCCCTTAGGGACAACCTCCGGATGACCTCAGACCAGGCTTGTGTGGGTACCTCTGATGAAACTGACGGAGCAAGCGAGGAGCATTAACGTTATTGACTGGCTCCCATGAGTTGTCCTCCACTGGGTAGCCCTGCCATTTAATCAGATATTGTAACTGATTTCTATACAACCTGGAATCTAAAATCCTTTCCACCACAAATTCTTCCTGACCATCGACTAGCACTGGGTCAGGGCAAGGAGAAGAACGTCCAGGAAACGTATTGGGTGTCGCAGCCTTTAGTAGGGATACATGAAAGACAGGGTGGATTCTCATAGTTCTGGGCAGTTGAAGACGACAAGCAACGGCACTTATAATCTTACTGATTTTATAGGGTCCAATGTACTTATGTCCCAACTTAGACGATGGAATCCTTAACTTAAGATTTCTGGTTGACAGCCAGACCAGGTCTCCTACCTTAAAAGCTGGTGCAGGTTTACGAAATTTATCTGCTGCCTTCTTGTACCTTTCCTGAGCCGATTCCAGATTCTCCTTTAGAAGATCCATATTCTTCTGTAAAGTCGTGACTCTTTCAGCCACTGCTGGCAAAGGCGTCTCTATGGGAAATCGTGGTAGAATGTTAGGATGATAACCTAGATTAGAGTAAAAAGGAGACTGTTTAGTGGAGGCACTCTGAGAGTTGTTGTAAGAGAACTCAGCCAATGGAAGTAGATCCACCCAATCATCCTGTAGGTGGCAGATAAAGCAGCGGAGATACTGCTCCAGGGTTTGATTGGTTCGTTCGGTTTGTCCATTAGTCTGGGGATGAAAAGCAGAAGAAAGGTTTACTTTAATGTCCAATGCTGCACAGAAATTTTGCCAAAACCTAGAAGTGAATTGCACCCCTCGATCCGAAATAACCTCATCCGGTACTCCATGTAAACGAAACACATCTTTAATCATCAAATCTGATGTCTGTTTTGCAGTGGGTAATCCGACACAAGGGATAAAATGAGCAGCCTTTGTTAAACGGTCAACCACCACTAGAATAGTGTTCTTCCCTTGAGAGGTTGGTAATTCCACAATGAAGTCCATAGAAATGGATCCCCACGGGCGGGACGGGGTGGGAAGAGGCTGTAACAGACCAGTTGGTGAAGAGCGAGGTGTTTTGCATCTTGCACAAACCTCACACGAAGTGACATAGTCCAAAACATCCTTCCTACAAGTGGGCCACCAAAAGAAACGAGAAAGAAATTCCTGTGTCTTTAGAATTCCTCTATGCCCGGCTATTTTGGAATCGTGAATGAGTTGCAATACTCTCAATCTGACTGTTTCAGGTATATACAGACGTTGTCCCAGAATCCACACACCATTCTTAAAGACAAGACTTACGTCCCTTGGGGTTGAGCCAAAAAAGAATCCGCATGGTATGCTTCCTTGATGTCTTTAATTAGGTCTTGATGATGAATCACTCCTAGGAATCTAGAGTCAGGAAGAATAGTCTTAGGAGGAGTAATTGGACGTGTCTCTGCTGAGTAAATCCTAGAGAGTGCATCAGCCTTTCCTGGTCTATAAGAAATAATAAAATTAAATTGGTTTAAGAAAAGATTCCAGCGAGCCTGGCGAGGAGTTAGGCACTTAGCCGACCTGATAAACTCAAGATTACGATGGTCTGTCAGAACGACTATTTGCTGTGCAGCTCCTTGAAGAAGGTGTCTCCATTCTTTGAAGGCGGCAATAATGGCCAACAACTCTCTATTGCCCACATCGTAGTTCTTCTCAGCCGAAGACAACTGCTGGGAAAAGAAGGCACAGGGATGCAAGACATTCTTCTCACCTGTTCTCTGAGAGAGTATAGCTCCCACGGCACAGTCTGAAGCATCCACCTCTATTATGAAGGCAAGCTCTGGGTTGGGATGTACTAGGATAGGTGCAGTGGTAAATTTATCTTTTAGACGGGAAAATGCTTCCTGGGCTTGGGGAGTCCAGGAGAACTTAGACTCTTTCCGGGTAAGTTGGGTGATAGGTGACACTACCTCAGAGAAATTTCTAATGAAACGTCTATAGAAGTTTGCAAACCCGATGAAGCGCTGTACCTCCTTCACATTTCTAGGACTTGGCCAATCATTGATGGCTTGGGTTTTACTTCCATCCATACTAATTCCTTGTGTAGACAGTACATACCCCAGAAATTGAATTTCGGTCTTATGGAATTCACACTTTTCAAGCTTGATGTAAAGATGATTTTGTCTTAGACGTTCCAAGACCTTTCTCACATGTCCATGATGTTCCTCTGTGGAGTTAGAAAAAATTAAAATATCATCCAAATAAATTACCACGAATGTATCTAGGAGATCCCTGAAGATGTCATTCACCAAGTGTTGGAAAGTGGCTGGGGGGGTACTCAGACCAAAAGGCATAACCAGATATTCAAAGTGTCCATAGCGTGACCTGAATGCAGTCTTCCATTCATCCCCAGGTCTAATACGGACTAAGTTATAGGCCCCACGAAGATCTAGTTTAGAAAAAATTTTGGCATGTCGCACTCTCTCCAATAACTCAGGGATTAAAGGCAATGGATAACGGTTTCTAATAGTAACCTTATTGAGTTCCCTATAGTCTACGCATGGTCTCAGGGATCCATCTTTCTTCTTTACAAAGAATATGGGTGCCCCTGCAGGAGATGAAGAGGGGCGTATGAAGCCCTTGGCTAGATTTTCGTCTATGTACTCTTTTAAAGCCTTCAGCTCGGGCCCCGCCAGGGGTAGATCTTACCAAAAGGTATCTCTGCTCCAGGCAATAATTCAATTGGACAATCATATGGACGGTGAGGAGGAAGCTGGTCAGCGTTCTTCTTGTCACATAAATCCACATAGTCCTGGTATACAGCTGGTAGTTCAGGGACTGATATGGTTCCTTTAGGAACAGAGCAAGCTGAAATTTTTGGACTCATCTGTTTCTCTGGAAAGTGTAATTCCTTGGTCTCCCAGTTAATGGTAGGATTCTGAGCCTGCAGCCATGGTAGCCCTAGAATAATGGGAAAGTGAGGAGAAGAGATAAGCATAAAGGACAGTTTCTCTTGATGATCTTTACCCATAAGAACCTTTAAAGGCTCTGTTTCCTGATCCACTGGTCCAGAGGTCAGCAGGGAACCATCCACAGTTTCCATCTGTACTGGAGCAGCCTTCTTCACTGAACGTATTCCCTGTTTTAGAGCAAAGGAGACATCCATAAAATTTCCACTTGCACCTGAGTCGATCATAGCAGAGCTAGACACCCAGGCTGAGTCAACCCAGAGTTTGATGGAAAGAAAACAGTGAGAATTGTTTTTCTTACAACTCAGCTGGGACACCGCTGAGGAAACTTGAAAGATGGCAGCATTTACACAGTCAACGTCCTCAGAGGTAACGGAGTTTAAGTCCGAGAAATCAAGATCTGTTGCTGCAGCTCTCTCTGGAGCCTGAGGCTCGGACCTGACAGATCCCCTCTCGCAACACTCACAATGAATGAGTGCTGCAGTAGTCTTGCGAGAACGGCTGGGACAGTTAATAATAAAGTGCCCTGACTTACCACAATAAAAACATAGATTCTCCTTAAAACGATGTTCCTTGCGTGCATCACTAACCCGTCGTAGTAAAGAGTCTACCTGCATGGGTTCAGGTTCAGGTTCCCGTGTAATCCTATTCAAAGGTTCCTTAGCTGGAGAGGAAGGTAGGAAAAGGTTAGTACGATTGCTTTCGAACCATCTCTCTTGCCTGCGTTCAGTTAAACGAGTATCAATACGGATGCAGTAGTTAATAAAGTCACCTAACGCAGTGGGAGGGTCGGCACGAGCAAGTTCATCCTTAATTAGTGGGGATAACCCCTTTCGAAAAATAGATTTTTTGGCGGAATTGTCCCAGGTGGTATCAAGGGCCCATCTCCTGAAATCCAAGGCATATTCAGCTACCGAGTGCTTACCTTGGCGCAAAGCTAACATGGCTGCTTCAGCTGTTGCACCTCGATTGGGGTCATCAAACACCTGCCCCATGGCTGAAATAAAATCATCAAGGTGATTCAAACAATCATCCTCAGTCTCAATCAGAGGGTTTGCCCATATCAAAGCCTTGTTGGTAAGCAACATAATTATAGTAAGCACCTTAGATCGTTCAGTAGGAAATTGTGAAGCATGTGCAGAAAAAAAAAAGATTGCATTGATTAACAAATCCCCTGAATTTTTCACGTTCACCACCAAAACGAAAAGGGGGCAACTTGGGAATCCCAGAACTCGGGGCCACGGCAGGAGCCTGGACTCGCCCCTCCAGAACCTCAATCCTGGCTCGCAAATCCTGGGTAGTCTGTCCAACCACTTGCAAATTGTGATTATTTAGGTCCTGAAGATTTGTAAGACGGGTCTTTATATTCTGCAAATCTGCAAGGATATTATCAGTCACTCCGCAAAGTTCCTTTATGCGGGCCTCCATTTTCCAGATCTTTTAAGACAGGATACTGGAAGAAGAGGAGAGAAAAAAAAACAATAGTGTTCACCTGTGGCAACACTGAAGAAAGAAAAAACTTTAAGGGAACTGCTCACCTGGAATGGTTGTGAGAAGTCACAACCACTATCATCACAGAAAGCTTTCAACCAGACATCTGATATCCAGAGTTTCAGCAGACAAAAAGAGAAGAGAAAAAAAACAAAACAATAGTGTTTACCTGTGATAACACTGCAGAAAAAAAAAACTTAAGGGAATTGCTCACCTGGAATGGTTGTGAGAAGTCACAACCACTGTCATCACAGAAAGTACAACCGGACATCCGATATCCACAGTACAGTAGACAAGCCTTTCCAGACCCAGCAGACACTAACGTTTGGCTTCAGAATCTTGTAATGTATGTGGTACAGTTCATATAGCGTCTTGTGCTTGGGTGCGATGAAAATACTTGAGACACAGGTTGATAAAGAAAGTCTTGTATTGCTTCATACAAATTGGCAAAAATAAACACACAGGTTGCAAACACAGAAGCAGGAGACACAGCAGGCCAGAGTAATCTAAGCTCAGCAATAACTCTCCACAACAGATTCAGATCTTCTTCTCTGTTACCGCAAGTCCGTGCAAACGTGAGGCTCTCAAGAGCAGAGTTCAGAGTCCACAAGTGCTTCAGAGTTCCTCAGTAGGAATAGCTGGAGTACAAGGTCCAAGGCTTCAGGAGTCAGAACACAGGTTCACTGCAGGCTAGATTCTGAAGCACTGATTACTCAGCTGTGGCTGTTTAAGAAGCAAACGGAGAGAATCAGGGCGGGAACATGCAAGCTGGAAAACTCCATTTTGACTGAGGGCAAGATAGCTGCAGCAAAACAGAAAGCAAAATGGCAGACGAACAAACTGAGTTTCAGAAACAGATACACAGAACCTTACACAGAGTGGCTGGATGGAAGTGTGGCACCCCAGGAGTCCGGTTGCAACAAAGGCATTGCCTCCCTCATAGGGGGTGATGTCAGGCCTGAAGCAAGGAGGGATCTCCTGCCCAGGTATGCACAGCATGCAACACAGTTCCTGCTCCAGGCCAGCAGGGGGAGCTCTGAACCTGACTTTAGGGGGAGCTGCTCTCTCTGGTCAGGAGTTTCAGGCAGTCAGTGCTGGGGACTGGACAAGTGAGGAGCTTGTCCCCAGACTGGAGTGCATTCTGAGTCAGAGAGGAAGAGAAAAGTATAGGAAAGCTTGGGAAGAGGAGCTGTGACCACGCTCATCCCAGAGCTCAGTGCTAGAACTGGACACCAGAGTCCGTGGCTGCAGAACCACTACGGTCTCAGCAGCTAAATCCAGAGGGCAGAAGATTGGAGGCCTTCTGGCCCCATTACACACCTGAAGGCACAGAAGCAAGTTGGAGCCTGGAGATGCCACGAGGAGCGACACCTGTGAAAGGCTCAACCTGCCTGCCATGCGGGTAACATTTTCTGACAGACAGTTAGAGGAACAGAGGACTAAGCAGAGCTTTAGGCAGCAAGGACCTCAAATAGAGCAGCGCAGTAAGGAGGCCTCCAACCCACCTGGCTGAGTGGATCCTGAGTTGCTTCAGGCTGCCTGGACCACCATTGTCATCTGTAACCAGTGCTCCGGTCTGCACCTCTATACATCCAGTAAGGGTAAAGGAAACTACAACCTCACTGTGTCCTCAGATTTGTTTGCTATACCATCTGCCCTGCACTACAACCACCATCATCATCTCATGACCTACAAATACAGTTGCCCTGGTGCCTAGCTCAACCTGTGGAGAGCTGTAAGAATTCTGCTGCATCACCATCAGCCCAGCGGACTCTGAAGCAGTGTCGGCTAACACTTTATTTGCCGAATGCCATAGGTGATGTCACAAACTAATTCCCCTTTTAAATCATCCTCTATAAAATGTATTCAACATTTTCATTGGACCACCAGGCTACGGACCAGGTCACTGGTGCCGTGACACATCCCCTTAAGAACCGGCCCGGTACCGAATACCCCACGGCCCTGGCGGGCACACCAGAAGCCTCTCCCCAGTGCAAGACTTATGAAAGCCCACACAGAGTTTGCTAAAAAAACACATTAAGGACTCAGAGACTATGAGAGATAAGATTCTCTGGTCTGATGAGCTAAAGATAGAAATTTTTGGTGATAATTCTAAGCGGTATGTGTGGAGAAAACCAGGCACTGCTCATCAACTGCCCAATACAATCCCAACAGTGAAACATGGTGTTGGCAGCATCATGCTATGGGAGTATTTTTCAACTGTAGGGACATGGCTGTGGCGCCCCTGAGGGTCCAGTCGCCACAGAGGTACTGCATCTCATCCAGAGGTGTGGTACCCCACTCTCAGGTAAGGAGGGAGCACCACCCAAGACTCTAACACCTGCACCCAACACAGACTATAGCAGCAGGGCACCCTGGACGTACCCAAAGGGAGGATGGTGTCATCCCAGGCTGGGTAATAAAGGTTGTTGGGGGAATGTGTGGAGAAGGTAGGAAAAGGGGAGGAGTTTAGAGAGCGGGAAAGAACAGTGCAGAGAGAGTGAGTCAGACATCTGGTGAAAGTGAAAGTAAACAGATGTGCTGAGAGGCAGCTCCCTGTCAGGAGGAGTTGCAGAGAGAAAGCTGAAAGGGAGAGAAAGAAGGAATCTCCCGGAAGGACAGAAGGGATCCTAGGGGCACGGATAGTGAACAATCCATCCATTGGGCCCAATCCAGTAGTGGAGGGACCAGGTCGCAGTGGGGTACCGGCCACCGAGACCAGTAGAGAAATCACCAGACTTAGCTAGCAAGCCTGAGGCAGGGGCACCTTTAGGTGCTTCAGCTACAGCCACAGTTATCAAAAAGGCAGCCATAAGGGAGCAAGGGGACTTAGAGAACGTCTCCCGTTAAGGTTCACGGCTGCTGGCTTGGGACACTGACTGTGAGGTGTTGGACAGTAAGGGCGGAAAGTGAGCACAGTGAGATGGCCAGGAAAGGAACATATTGAAGACAGTCCTGGAAAGGTGTATCCTGATCTACCTGGGAGTTTGCTGTATCCCTAAAATGGAGGACACGGCACCAAGCAGGCATCTGTGTACACAAGAACTGTGAGTAAAGCTTTGGAGACTGCACCCAGCTGTGTCTTCTGAATTATTCCTGCATCCCCTGCCCTGCACCACACTCACCTCCAACATTATCTTTAACATCCTAACTGCCCTCTGGACAAAGCCCTGCCTGTGGAGGGCTTTACCAACTCTGCTGCATCAACAACTGTCCCAGTGGACTGAATCAGCAGCATCGGCTAACACCTTATTTTGCCGAATACCACATGTAGCGTCACGAACACTTTTTTACAAATTCTTTATTATCCCTTTCATCATACCTCCTTTTATTGGACGCCTAGGGCCACGGACAGGGTCACTGCTGCCGTGACACTGCCCCTTTAAGAAGTGGCCCGGTACCCAGTATCCCTACTGCCCTGGCGGGCGCTACGTGGCGACTGGTTGCAATTTAAGGAAACATGAATACAGACAAGTACCGAGATATCTTGGATGAAAACCTCTTCCACAATGCTCTGGACCTCAGACTTGGCAGAAGGTTTACCTTCCAACAAGACAATGACCCTAAGCACACAGCTAAAATAACAAAGGAGTGACTTCAGAACAACTCTGTGACCATTCTTGACTGGCCCAGCCAAAGCCCTGACCTAAACCCAATTGAGTATATCTGGAGAGACCGGAAAATGGCTGTTCACCAACGTTCACCATCCAACCTGATAAAACTGGAGAGGATCTGCATGGAAGAATGGCAGACGATCCCCAAATCTAGGTGTGAAAAACTTGTTGCATCATTCCCAAGAAGACTCATGGCTATACTAGCTCAAAAGGGTGCTTCTACTCAGTACTGAGCAAAGGGTCTGAATACTTATGACCATGTGATATTTCAGTTTTTCTTTTTTAATAAATTTGAAAAAATTTCTACATTTCTGCTGTTTTTCAGTAAAGATGGGGTACAGAGTCTACATTAATAAGAAAAAAATGAACTTTTTTGCATTTACCAAATGACTGCAATGAAAGAAAGAGTGAAAAATTTAAAGGGGTCTGAACACTTTCCGAACCCACTGTATATGAAAATGCTGAAGTGCAAAAGCAACTAGGAAGTCAAAATATATATATGGGCATAAGGTGCTAATGATAATAAATAGTATAGTCACAAAGTGCTAATGTCATGACCCAGGACGGGGTTTTGTCTTTGCCCCGTCCTGGTCAGACTGGGGTTAATGGTTTCAGCCTCTCTCTGGCAGAGGGCGGCTATTTAGTTGCCAATTGACCTAGGTCTGGTGTCAGTTATACTCCTGCCCTCGGCTGAGTTAGTTGACCTCCTGTGTGCCTGTGCCTTATCTTGTTGCTTGTTTGGTTTTGACCCGGTCCGTCTCTTCGTTGTGAGTTTGTCTACTGTCTTGGTACTGTGTATTTGCCCGTTCTGGTTTTCTGATCCCTTGGCTACGTTCTGGTTATTCTCTGCCTGCTCCACTTGTACTGCGTTGCTCCCTCTGTGTATGACCTGGCTATCCTGACTATCCGTTTTGTCTATGCCCCTTGGTAACTCTGTCCCGTAGTTACCCTTCTAGGAGTTTTCCTTCTGCTCATAGCTCTCTGGAGCTTAGGCCACGCCCATCAGCAGTCACGTGCTTAAGGTCCTCTGGCCTGAAACAATCTCTGTGTGTTACTGCCTTCTCTGAGAGACCTGTGGCCGGCGCCGCCCCTTGGCAGTCACGTGCTTAGGGTCCTGTTAGTCTGAAGCACGCATCTTCACCACTACTGCCCCGCTCCACAGGTATCTTTGAGTGCAGTCTGTCTTACTCAGGACACGCGCACTGGCTCAGTGAGCAAGTGCAGTGCGGTGTTCGTGATAGCTAATACATATCAAAGTGCTAAAGTGTATAAGCAGCTATGAAATTATGGACACAAGGTGCCATTAAAGATAAGGTGCATGTTTAAGGATTATAAAAATATCAGAGGGGCATTTTTACCTAGAAAACGTGCTGCCAGGTCCCTACGCGCGTTTAGGCACTAGCCTTCTTCCGGGGGCGTGGTATAATTTAGTATGATGGTGAAGTGCTTCTAATTAGTGCAGGAGTATGTGGAATCAGACACCGCGGTCTTCTGGCCCCTCTCTGTTGCGGTAAACCTGTGGCACATACACACAGACATGAGGGTTTCTTGATCATTCCTTTTCTGTGTAGCTAAAGTTCAGAAGCGGCAACAGCATAATAGAAAAATACAGCAGCATGGAGGTTATTATCATTTTTGTTGCGTGTGTGAGTGAATACGCAGCTACTCTATGTGCACGTGTGTGACTTAGTTTCTTGTCAGGTAGTGTAGGGTGGGAACTCCCGCTTGGCTCGGTAATTGTTTACCGTCCTGTGTGCGGTTGGCACAGCAGAGTCACAGAATGAGCACAACCACCAGCCTAGACTTCCTGGGGGTTAAGCGATAGAGACCCCACTAGAATCATGCTTTCTGTATGCCTGTGAAGTCTATCATTGTATTGCTTCTAGAGCTCTGCTATATTGCCGCTTTGTGGAGTAACAGAGCTTGCTAATTAGTTTCTGTTCACACTGAGTGACGTTCAACTCTGTGCGTTTATAGTTTTGGCTTGCAGCCTTGCTCCGCCATTGTTCACATTAGCTGCAGTTTAACAGTGGACCCCGTGTTGCGCCGTGTTGTGAACACACTTTATTATTATTTTTATTTAGTGTGTTCCGCCAACCCTAACACAAAGGATTTCACCGCTAGATCTCTCACTTGTTTCCAATGTATCATGATTCCGTCTGTGAGATCTGAGAAGTTTGATTTATTCCCATCTACTGCAGACCTGGATGACATATTGGTAGGCCTTAAGGTACTGCCACACTAAACACTCCCGCTAGCGATCACGATAACGACGCATACTAATGCGATCGCTAGCGGGATTGTTTCTATATCGCTAAGTGCGGCCACATTTAGCGATATAGTTAACGACGCTATCGCCGTTAGCGATCTTCTTAACGACTTTAGCGGTACAAAAGTACCGCTAAATCGCTAAGAAAAGGTGCCACACGCGATATATACTTACCCAGCGGGAGCGCCGACGAGAAAATAGGGTCCGGAACGATTCCAGCGACGAGCGAGATCACAGCAGGAAGCTCGTCGCTGGCAGCTGCCGCACTGAACAACATCGCTAACAGGATCGCTAAATAGTGACGTTTTTTTAGCGATCCCGTTAGCGATATTGTTCAGTGTGGCATACCCTTTAGTCACCTCTTTATTTATGTGATTGCTTTCCAATACATCAATAAGAGTGTGGCCTTGCACATAATCAGATTGTACATGTAGACCTGATTCATCACAGAGTGTAATGATTTACAACACCTAGCAAATGTAAAATATATGGCTTTCATTAACTTTGTATTGATTTATAGATCCCCTAATTAATTCTAACTCACAGTCTGATCTTTTGATCAGGGATATTCAGTAATTACAGGTACAAGAATAGATAGATGAATAAAAAGCCAGAGACACCATCCAATCATCACGTCATATATTGGTAAAAGCCATTTAAGGTTACTTCCCTAAGGAATGTATTTACTGAGAACCTCATTGCGAAGAAGCTGCTGAGGAGCTGCATATTTCACTCTTTGTATTGCACTGCAAAGAGTGGAAGACACAATGACACCTGCAGCATGCTGCAAGTCTGAAACCTGCTGGTCTTGTAATTTACTACCTGGATATTTTACGCATTTCTTAAAATCCCATGCACCATTCTGGCACTGTATGATGCAGCAGATTTTCTGCAGTATATTTTGGTGCAGGGCAACTTAGCTTAAGATATTTTTGGAATATAACATCCGTCCTATCCTTAACATCATTAAAGAGTTTTTGTGCTATATTCTCAAAAATACTGATCACTGGGGATCGGATTGCTTGGACTTCCATGACATTATGGCTCTGCATACTTATCTTGAATTAAGTGCACTTTTCAACTCAGAGGAGAACGCTATATCGGGACATACAGTGGCTTGTGAAAGTATTCACCCCTTGGCAGTTTTTGTGTTTTGCTGCCTCACAACCTTGAATTTCACAGGTTTTTTTTTTGAGAGTTTGCATCAGTTTATATAAAGAACATGCTTACAACTGTGAAAATGTGTTTTTCTTTTTACTTTTACTCATCATGACAGAAGCAAAATAAATAAATACCCTGCTGTAAGTAAATAAGTAAAAGCAATACTGCAGATAAATAGCATTGGATGCTTAGTAAACATCATTTTTAAGCAAAAAAAGAGTAAAAGCCAGCTCACTAACATCAAAGTTAGCAATGGTCCTAACTTCCAATATTAACACCTTACCCTGTGTCATAGTGACATCCTGTATGAGAAAGGGCTGAGCAGCAAAAACGGTGTTTTAGTAAGTACCAAAGGTTGTTTATATGTACTATTTCTTTTACTTACATCAGGGTATTTATTTATTTTGTTTATGTCTTGGGTTTTGTTTGTTTTGATGGCCAGTATGAACATGCTCCTATTTTGCATGCGTACCTACCGTACTTATGCTCTAGTTAATTTCTTTCAGTTTTCTTTTATTGTAAAAGCAAAAAACAAATAAGACAAAATAACTGAAAACTTCAGTGTCACTACCTAAAGTCAGTACTTTGTAGAGCCTCCTTTTGCGGCAATTACAGACTTTAGATAAGTCTCTATAAGCTTTCCACATCTTGCCACTGGGATTTTTGTCCATTCCTCAAGGTAAAACTGCTCCAGCTCCTTCAAGTTAGATGGTTTCTTCAGGTGAACAGCAATCTTTAATCATTCTGACCACAGATTCTCAAATAGATTAAGGTCTGGACTTTGACTAGACCACTCAAAAACATATGTTTCCCCTTAAACCACACGAGTGTTGCTTTAGCAGTATGCTTTGGGTCATTGTCTTGTTATAAGGTGAACCTCCATTCCAGTCTCAAATCACCCACATAATACCAACACAAGAAGAATTAAGGCACTGTCACACTTAGCGATCGCACCAGCGATCACGACAACGACACGACCTGGCGAGATCGTTGGTGCGATCGCTATATGGTCGCTAGTTAGCTTCCAAACACAAAGATCTCATCAGAGATCAGCGATCTGTATAATGACCTTTGCGGTCGTTCGGAAAATCTAGTCCCGCCTGCGACGCTGGTAAAGTCGTTCATAAAGGGTGTCACACTCAGCGATTCAGGCTCACCAGCGGGACACCAACGACCAAAAAACGGCTCAGAACGTTCATAAGCGATCAGCGACATCTCAGCAGGGGCCACATCACTGCTACATGTCACACACAGCTAAGTCGCTAACGAGATCGCTACTGCGTCATAAAATCGCTGAAGCTTTAGCGATCTCGTTAGCGATCTCGCTTAGTGTGACAGTACCTTTAGTGTCCTTTTCGAACAGTCTAAGCATGCAATTGATAAACTAGGGGATTTTAGCACTTATCTACATCTACTATCTGCCATGTTTTTCCTTTGCATACTATGTGTGCATTGGTCCTTCTTTTAGGAATACTCTGTTTTTGTATTTAGTTGTTTTATTTAAGTATTCATAAAGATGTATAGTTTATGAAACGTCTTCATTGCAATAATTCTTCTTGTTTTCATTAATAGTGCTTCTCAGCATACTGTCATTTTCTTTGACTTTTTTGCTCAACTTTTGTGGGTTTTCAAATCACTGGCAGACAGGTTTTGTTCAAGAATATCACTGTATTTCGCACCATCCATCTTTCCTTCAACTCACACCATTTTCCCTGTACCTGCTGCCGAATTTCCACAGCATGATGCTGCCACCACCATGTTTCAGTGTGGGGATGGTGTTGTTGAGGTGATGAGCTGTGTTGGTTTGACGACAGACATAGCATTTACCTTGCTGGCCAAAAAGTAAAAGTTTGGTCTCTTCTGACCACAGCCCCATCCTTCATAAATTTGGGGAGTCTCCCACATGTCTTTTGTAAAACTCAAAATGAGCCTTACAATTTTTGTAAGTAAAGGCTTTTTTCTGCCTATTTTTCCTTAAAGCCACCTCCATGGAGTATACAGCTTATTGTGGTCATATGGAAAGATATTCCAGTCTCTACTTGGGAACTCTGCAGCTCCTTCAGGTTAACGTTTGGTCTCTGTGGGCTGCCTCTCTGATTAATGCTCTCTTTGCCCAGGCTCAAAATTTTGATGGGCGACACTTTTGGGCAGGTTTTTGCGGTACCATATATTTACCATTTGATGATAATGGACTTAATGGTGTTCAGGGGGATCATCAAAGATTGAGATATTTGTTTTATAACCCAACCCTGACTTAAGGTACTGCCACACTAAACAATCCCGCTAGCGATCACGATAACGACGCATACTAATGCGATCGCTAGCGGGATTGTTTCTATATCGCTAAGTGCGGCCACATTTAGCGATATAGTTAACGACGCTATCGCCGTTAGCGATCTTCTTAACGACTTTAGCGGTACAAAAGTACCGCTAAATCGCTAAGAAAAGGTGCCACACTAGCGATATATACTTACCCAGCGGGAGCGTCAGCGATGAAATAGGGTCCGGAACGATTCCAGCGACGAGCGAGATCACAGCAGGAAGCTCGTCGCTGGCAGCTGCCGCACTGAACAACATCGCTAACGGGATCGCTAAATAGTGACGTTTTTTAGCGATCCCGTTAGCGATATTGTTCAGTGTGGCATACCCTTTATACTTCTCAACAACTTTTACCCTGATTTGTTTGGAGATCTCATTGGTCTTCAAGGTGTTGTTTGGTTAGTGGCTTAATGGTGTTGCATCCTCTGTGGCCTTTCAGAAAAGGTGTGTACAGTGGGGAAAATAACTATTTGCTACACTGCTGATTTAGCAAGTTTTCCTGCCTACAAAGAATGGAGAGGTCTGTGATTTTTATCGTAGGTACATTTAACTGTGAGAGACAGAATCTTAAAAAAAATCCAGAAAATCACAATGTATGCTGTTACAGAACCCCCCAGAACCCCGAATATGATATGCATGTATGATAGGTGCAATGTGAGGTGCATGTCCCTAATACATCAGTCGACCGGCTGCGACCCCTGGGCAGAGGTAAACGAGATATCCCACTTCTGACCTCTCCCACCTTTGTAAATCCCACGGTAAATGATCGGGGGCCGCCGGTCACCTGCAGCTATTGTAATGTACTTCTGGCATCTTAATTGGAGCCTGTTATCTACTGGCTCGCCACATATTGATTGTCCTGTCCTCTGTATGTATATATATATTCTGAAATCTGTGAGTAAAAGGTTGTCACACTGGAAATACGTGGAGAAGCAGTGATCTTTTATATGTTCCCATGTAACAAAGCCTTTCGAGCCAGCGTCCTTCATGGAGAAATCAGGAAAAGCAGAGTGGACCTACTGAAACACGGGGTGGTAATGTAAGAGGTATTACAGCACAGTAGACCCCATTACACTGGTGGCAGACAGCGGGATATGATACCCCGTCTATAGGAGTAAAGTACTGAATGGAAAACAGCTGGCAGAAGTTAAAGAGGAATACATTAAAAGACCTGGTGGAAGTTTGAGGGTTAATCGCCAGCATCAAAACAAAAGCGGATTTGATAGCAGCCATCATGGAACACGACTGTGCAGCGCCCCCCAATGTGAATGTGGAATAGACTGAATTCCAGAGGGAGGTAAACAGCAGACTGGCGTTCTATGGCCCAAACCCTGCAGTAGAGATCGTACGAGAGGTGATGGCTGATGTGCATACTGATATGAAAGAAAAGATGGCAGAGTGGACCAGGATAGAGCTAGCCAAGATGGAGATGGCAGAGCAGACCAAAGTAGAGCTAGCCAAGATAGAGCTAGCCAAGATGGAGATGGCAGAGCCGAGAGAGGAGAGTCAGCGAGCTGGGGGAGCTCTGGCCTCCGTCCAGGTATCGTCAGCAGTAAGCCACAAAAAAATCCAGTATAATGCCTTCCAACAGTTGGGGGAGGCAGAGGAAGACATTGATGGCTTTCTGCAGGACTTTGAGTGGCAGTGTGCACTTCATCAAGTGAAGCCGGAGGATTGGGTTGAGGTTCTGGCCAGCAAGCTGACAGGCCAGGCAGCGGACGCCTATCGCATGGTACCTGATGAGAACTGTATGGACTATGAGCGGGTCAAAGAAGTGATCTTGGCCCGGTTGTCATGTGTGCATCGCCACGAAGATCGTCGCGGTTGCACATTCTGACTTCTCACAGCTGAGTTGCTGTTTCTTTGTGTTTGGCAGTGAGGGAGTTAATTCTGTCTGTGCTCGGTTCTGGGACTGGGTTCAGTTTCTCCCGGCTGCAATTGATTATTTGTTGATTGGTTTCCTTTAAATCCCTGGTTGTCTGTTTTGGGAGTTGCCAGTGAAATTCTTCATGCAGACCACAGATAGGATTGAATCTGTATAGACTTAAGTTAAAGAGCTCCTTAGTTGTTTTAAGCTCAACTTGCTTAGAATTTTATATCCCAGACCATTTATGTTCCTTCTGTGTTTGAGTGTGTATGCGAGTCTGTGTTTTCTCCAGTCTGTCCTATATGTCTAATCTGTGTATTTAGCAGAGATCAGCCCATATCCCTTTGGTGGTAATCAGGGTCATTCTTAGGACTGATTACAGGGTTCAGGGACTGATAGGAGACTAGGTTAGGCTGGAGACTTGGACCTCTGAACCATTATCAGTACCTCCAAGGTGAGGGATTAGTTAGGACCCCAGTTTTAGGGTCAGGTTAGACCCCGGTCCTCCTCTTTCCTGTGACAGCGTATCAAGTCCTCAAGATTAACCCTGAGTTCAACGGATATCGTGTCAGGTAAATCTATTCTATATTTACATGCTGATGTTGCTAAACTATATGTTGTATAGAGTGTTGTTTCTGTAAGAATAGTTTACTGACATCGTACACATATCATTAGACAGCGTGACATTTTCACTGGCCCATAAAATTATCCCCAGTTGCCATGGATCCAGTAGCCCAGCTGGCTCTGCAGTTGCAGGGATTATCCATGGAGCTGACGGACATTAAGTCCAAAGTTTTGTCTCCCTGGAGCAAACCAGATTTGAACCTAAAGTAGCTCTCCCGGACAGGTTCACTGGTGGGCGAGACAAATTTTTCACCTTCCGGGAAGCATGTAAATTGTATTTTCGGCTTCGGCCTCGATCATCAGGGAGTGAAGAGCAGAGAGTGGGAATTGTTATCTCGCTCCTACAAGGGGACCCTCAATCCTGGGCATTCTCCCTTCCTCCGGGATCCCCGGCTCTACAGTCTGTAGATCGATTTTTTACTGCCCTGGGTTTGGTATATGATGACCCAGATCGGGTCTCTCTTGCTGAGACAAAATTACGTAAGATACAGCAGGGAGATCGTCCGGCGGAGGAATTTGCTTCTGAGTTCCGTAGATGGGCCACAGATACTCAGTGGAATGACCCAGCTCTTAGGAGTCAGTTTTGTCATGGGCTTTCTGACAAATTAAAGGACGTTTTGGCTCAGTATGATTCTCCTCCATCACTGGAGGCTGCTATGGCCCTAGCTATCCGTACTGATAGATGGCTTCGGGAGAGGGGTGAGGTAACTCCGCCCCCAGTAGTTGCTCCACCTACTACAAAAGTCCCTTATGTTGAGGTTCCCCTTGTCTGTTCGGATGAGCCTATGCAGTTGGGAGGGACATCATTTCGTAGGAGGGGATTGGTGGTACGCAGCAGGACTAGAAGGTGTTTCTTCTGCGGGAAAGAGGGACATTTTGTTGGGGGATGTCCATCCCGTGCCTTGTTGAGCAAAAAGTTGCCGGAAAACTGTTAATCCCAGGTTGTGTGGTGGACGACAACCTGGGAGTATGTATTTCGTCCGCTAGTTCTTCTCAGTTCCTTGTACCAGTGGAGATGGTGGTTGGTACGAGAGTGGAGAGATTTTCTGTTCTTCTTGATAGTGGGTCCGGGGCTAATCTGGTTGACGCTCAGTTTGCTCAGGCTCAAGGTATGCCTCTGAGTGTATTGGCCAAACCGATCCTATATTCTCCATTGACGCCAGGCCTCTCGGCCAAGGTAGCTTTGTTCATGAGGTCCATAACATTGATATTCGGGTAGGGGCGATACATAGGGAACAATTATCTTGTTATGTGTTGGAGGGTCTACCTACTCCCATTGTGTTGGGACTTCCTTGGTTGGTTAAACATAACCCTGTTATTAATTGGCAGTCCAGAGAGATAAGCCAATGGGGTGAGTTTTGCAAAAGTAACTGCATGAACACAGTCATCAGTGCGGTCGTGCCTAGTACATTGCCTCCTTTTTTGGAGGACTTTGGGGATGTGTTCTCTGAGGAGGGGTGTCAGGAGTTGCCTCCTCATCGCGTGTATGACTGCTCTATTAATCTCCTTCCTGATGCTAAGTTGCCTAAAGCTAGGTTGTATAACCTTTCTGGTCCTGAGAGGCAGGCTATGAAAGACTATATTTCGGAAAGTCTGGCCAAAGGGCATATTAGACCTTCATCTTCCCCAGTAGCCGCGGGGTTCTTCTTTGTGAAGAAAAAAGATGGAGGCCTACGCCCTTGCTTGGATTTCCGCGAACTTAATCGGATTACTGTTCGAGATCCGTATCCTCTCCCTCTTATTCCTGATCTCTTCAATCAAATTGTGGGTGCCAAATGGTTCTCTAAATTGGATCTCAGGGGGGCGTATAATTTGATTAGGATAAAAGAGGGGGATGAGTGGAAAACGGCGTTTAACACGCCGGAGGGACATTATGAGAACCTTGTCATGCCTTTTGGTCTGACTACTGCACCAGCAGTATTCCAACATTTTGTTAATGACATTTTTCGTCACCTTGTGGGGCTGTTTGTGGTCGTATATTTGGATGACATTTTAATTTACTCGCCAGATCTTGTGTCTCACCAGGAGCATGTGAGACAGGTGTTGCAGATCTTGCGAGACAATAAACTATACGCCAAACTGGAAAAGTGTGTATTTGCTGTACAGGAACTTCAGTTTTTGGGTTTCTTGGTGTCAGCCTCTGGTTTCTGTATGGACCCTGAAAAAGTGAGAGCAGTGCTTGAATGGGATCAGCCAGAGGATCTTAAGGCTCTGCAGCGTTTTCTGGGGTTTGCTAACTACTACCGGAAATTTATTTGTAATTTCTCATCTGTTGTCAAACCTCTCACTGACATGACAAGAAAAGGGACGGATTTTTCTAAATGGTCGGACAAAGCTTGCCAAGCTTTTTCCTCTTTGAAAAAATGTTTTGCTTCGGCACCCGTTCTCATCCAACCAGATGCATCACAGCCGTTCATTGTGGAGGTGGACGCGTCTGACGTAGGGGTGGGTGCAATATTGTCCCAGGGTCCGTCCCCTGGTAAATGGCATCCGTGTGCTTTCTTTTCTAAGAAGTTGTCGTCCGCCGAAAGGAATTATGATATCGGCAATAGGGAACTTTTGGCCATTAAGTTGGCTTTTGAAGAATGGCGTCACTTTTTGGAGGGGGCAGTCCACCCGGTTACCGTCATTACTGATCACAAAAACCTGCTGTATTTGGAATCTGCTAAGCGTCTGAATTCCAGACAAGCTCGATGGTCGTTGTTTTTTACCAGGTTTAATTTTGTCGTCACATATCGCCCTGGGTCTAAGAATGTTAAGGCTGATGCCTTGTCTCGCAGTTTCCCAGGGGCCGGGAAACGGATGACCCGATTCCTATCCTTCAGGAGGGGGTGGTAGTGTCGGCTGTATGTTCTGAGCTTGAGGAGGAGGTATTAGAGGCTCAGGGGGACGCCCCTGCAGGACCTTCAGGGAGACTGTTTGTCCCAAATCAGTTGAGACAAAAGGTTATTGAGGCACATCATAATTCTGCTTTAGCAGGACATCCAGGGAGTAAGGCTACTTTAGATCTCCTTTCTCGCCGGTTTTGGTGGCCTAACGTTAATAAAGATGTTATAACTTTTGTCGCGTCCTGTGGGGTTTGTGCTCGCTCTAAGACCCCGCATACCCGTCCGTCTGGGACCCTCTTACCCTTGAAACTTCCGGAGCGTCCATGGACTCATTTGTCTATGGACTTCATTACGGATCTTCCTCCGTCGTCAGGGAAAACTGTCATACTGGTGGTTGTTGACAGGTTCAGTAAGATGGCACATTTCATTGCTCTTCCTGCCCTCCCTAATGCTAAAACTCTGGCACAGGTGTTCATTGGGGAGATTGTGAGACTTCATGGGTTGCCTTCTGATGTGGTGTCAGATAGGGGGTCTCAGTTTGTGTCTAAATTTTGGAGGGCATTTTGTTTACGTCGGGGGATGCAATTGTCATTTTCCTCGGCTTTTCATCCGCAGACCAATGGTCAGACAGAGCGTCTGAATCAAAGCCTTGAGACTTATCTTCGGTGTTTTGTCTCAGAGAACCAGGAGGACTGGTCTTCTTTCTTGCCTCTGGCAGAGTTCGCTCTTAACAACAGGCGGAGCGAGTCCACTGGTAAATCCCCGTTTTTTGGGGCATATGGTTTTCATCCCCAGTTTTGTACTTTCAATGGGGGGGCCCTTCTGGGGTTCCTGAGGAGGAGCGTTTCTCGTCGTCACTTGCTTCAGTGTGGAGAGGTGTATTGAATAATCTGAGTGCTATGGGGAACCGTTATAAACGTATGGCTGATAGGAGGAGAGTTTCTGGTCCAGATCTGAATATGAACGATCTGGTATGGTTGTCTACCAGGAATATAAAACTTAAAGTTCCCTCCTGGAAACTGGGTCCCAGATTCATCGGGCCGTACAGGATCAGTTCCATAATTAATCCTGTGGCATTTCGTCTGGACCTCCCTCCTACGTTTAAAATCCACAATGTGTTCCACAAGTCATTACTTAAGAGGTACGTGGCACCAGTCATACCGTCACCTCTACCTCCTCCTCCAGTGGTGGTCAATGGTAACTTGGAGTTTCAAGTGTCAAAGATCATTGACTCACGTCTGAATCGCCGGTCCCTTCAGTACTTGGTGCATTGGAAGGGGTATGGTCCAGAGGAGAGGACGTGGGTTCCTGCGTCTGACATTAACGCAGATCGGTTGGTTCGGACCTTCCACAGAACTCACCCGGGCAGACCTGGCCCTGAGGGTCCAGAGGCCCCTCGTAGAAGGGGGGGTACTGTCATGTGTGCATCGCCACGAAGATCGTCGCGGTTGCACATTCTGACTTCTCACAGCTGAGTTGCTGTTTCTTTGTGTTTGGCAGTGAGGGAGTTAATTCTGTCTGTGCTCGGTTCTGGGACTGGGTTCAGTTTCTCCCGGCTGCAATGATTATTTGTTGATTGGTTTCCTTTAAATCCCTGGTTGTCTGTTTTGGGAGTTGCCAGTGAAATTCTTCATGCAGACCACAGATAGGATTGAATCTGTATAGACTTAAGTTAAAGAGCTCCTTAGTTGTTTTAAGCTCAACTAGCTTAGAATTTTATATCCCAGACCATTTATGTTCCTTCTGTGTTTGAGTGTGTATGCGAGTCTGTGTTTTCTCCAGTCTGTCCTATATGTCTAATCTGTGTATTTAGCAGAGATCAGCCCATATCCCTTTGGTGGTAATCAGGGTCATTCTTAGGACTGATTACAGGGTTCAGGGACTGATAGGAGACTAGGTTAGGCTGGAGACTTGGACCTCTGAACCATTATCAGTACCTCCAAGGTGAGGGATTAGTTAGGACCCCAGTTTTAGGGTCAGGTTAGACCCCGGTCCTCCTCTTTCCTGTGACAGCGTATCAAGTCCTCAAGATTAACCCTGAGTTCAACGGATATGTGTCAGGTAAATCTATTCTATATTTACATGCTGATGTTGCTAAACTATATGTTGTATAGAGTGTTGTTTCTGTAAGAATAGTTTACTGACATCGTACACATATCATTAGACAGCGTGACACCGGTATGCGCTGACACAGAGGCATACCGCAAAAGTTCTGCGGACTTAAAAACAGGTACAGATACCTGTTATGTTTCGGTAGCTGAGGAGTGCAGGTAAAAAAGGCAATACACCAGAGAAGTTGGAATCTATGAGATTGCAGTACCCTGACTAACCACCACAACTAGAGGCAGCCGTGGAGCGTTCCTACGTTGGTCCTAGACGCCTCGTCACAGCCTGAGAAACTAACTACACTTAAAGATAGAAAGAGGAAAGCTATCTGCCCCGGAGCAGATCCCCAAAGAACATAGAAAGCCCCCAAACATGTAATGGCGGTTAGGCAAGATGAAATACTGACACAGACAGAAAATAGTATGAGCAAACGTTGGGGCCCAAACTACCTAAATAGAAAAGGATAGGAAGGGCACTTACTGCAATCCCAAAAAACCCTGAAAAGCACCAACTCTACTAATTTCAAAATCACCTGAGATCACACGACCTCTACCACCTAAATTAGTTCTCTGGTGTAACAAAATCAAAACAGCAGCCACTGAAAAAACTGGAAAAAGCAAAAGTACAAACATCAGTGGCTGAACTCAACTGAGAGGGCAAAAGCCCCCGAGGGGACCCTGAAGGCCCCCACAGAAGTGCAGGACAAAATGCAAAAATCAAGCACAAAAACAAAAAGAAGAAAATGTCTTATCTGTTAGCAGGAGATGCAGACACGACACAGCAGGCTACAAAGGAAACAGGACTCAAGGATTGAGACCAGAACAATTGATCACCGGCAACCCTGATGGGAAGGCGACTCCCTATATAAGACCAGTCAGTAACACCTGATTCCCACTCCTCACAATCTTCACTGGACAGTCCAGTACCGCTTGTAACCACCAGAGGGAGCCTCTGCTCAGAACTCATTTCAAGTCCATTCACAACAGTACCCCCCCCTTGAGGAGGGGTCACCGAACCCTCACTTGAGCAACCAGGTCGGTCAGGATGAGTTCTATGATACGCACGGATGAGTCTCCTAGCATGGATGTCCGAAGCAAACACCCAAGAATTTGTCTTCCTGACCATAACCTCTCCACTTAACCAAATACTGGAGTTTCCGTCTAGAAAAACGAGAATTCAATATTTTCTCAACCACAAACTCCATATTGCCCTCAACCAGAACAGGGTCAGGAGGCAAAGCAGTAGGAACCACTGGCTCAACAAACCTCTTCAACAAGGACTTGTGGAACACGTTATGGATCTTAAATGTCCCTGGAAGAAGCAAACGAAAAGAAACAGGATTAAGAATCTCCATGATCTTATAAGGTCCAATGAACCTAGGCTTAAATTTAGGAGATGCCACTCTCATAGGAATATTTCTTGAGGACAACCAGACCAAGTCCCCACTTTAAACCGAGGACCATCAGTCCTATGCCGGTTAGCAAACCGCTGGGCCCTCTCCTGAGAGAGGGACAACCTCTCCACTACCTGGTCCCAAATCTGTTGCATACGCTCCACAACAGAGTCAACACCTGGACAGACAGAAGCCTCCGTCTGTCCGAAGAAAATCGAGGGTGAAACCCAGAATTACAGAAAAATGGAGACATCAAAGTGGCAGAGCTAGCCCTATTATTAAGAGCAAACTCAGCCAAAGGCAAAAAAGAGACCCAGTCATCCTGATCAGCAGACACAAAGCATCTTAGATAAGTCTCCAATGTCTGGTTTGTTCTCTCAGTTTGACCATTGGTCTGAGGATGAAACGCCGAGGAGAAAGACAATTGAACACCAAGTTTAGAACAAAAGGTCCTCCAAAATCTGGAAACAAACTGGACTCCTCTGTCAGACACAATGTTCTCAGGAATGCCGTGTAAACGAACCACGTGCTGAAGGAACAAAGGCACCAATTCAGAGGAGGAAGGCAACTTAGGTAATGGCACAAGATGTATCATCTTGGAAAACCTATCACAAATCACCCAGATGACGGTCATTCTCTGAGAAACAGGGAGGTCGGAAATGAAATCCATAGAGATATGGGTCCATGGTCTCTTGGGCACAGCAATGGCATCAACAAACCACTAGAGCGAGAGCAAGCTTGGAGCGAGAGCAAGTCCCGCAGGACTGCACAAATTCCCTGACATCACGAGACAAGGTAGGCCACCAAAAGGACCGACTAACCAAGTCTCTGGTACCAAAAATTCCGGGATGCCCAGCCAACGCGGAACAATGAATCTCAGACATCACACTCTTTTTCCACTGGTCCGGGACAAACAATTTTCCAACAGGGCAGCGCTCGGGCCTTCCTCCTGACACCCCTCCAGAGCCAAATCTCAAATTGGGTGAGATGGCGGAAAGAACTACACCCTCTTTCAAAATAACAGAAGGATCAGATAACTCAGGAGAGTCCGCAAGGAAACTCCTCGAGAGGGCATCCGCCTTAACATTCTTAGTGCCAGGAAGAAAGGAAACCACAAAATTAAAACGTGTGAAAAACAAGGCCCACCTGGCCTGTCTAGGATTGAGTCGCTTGGCAGATTCCAGATAAACCAGATTCTTATGGTCCGTAAGGACCACCACCTGATGTTTGGCTCCCTCCAGCCAATGTCTCCACTCTTCAAAAGCCCACTTCATGGCCAGTAACTCCCGATTACCACGTCATAATACGTTCAGTAGGAGAAAATTTTCGAGAGAAAAAGGCACAAGGGTTACTTTTAGAGGTCTCTGGATCTTTTTGGGACAAAACGGCACCTGCCCCAATTTCAGAGGCATCAACCTCCACCTGAAATGCAGAGAAACATCAGGCTGCCGTAGAACAGGAGCAGAAGTGAATCTCTGCTTAAGTTCTGAAATGCAGAGACTGCCTCAGGAGGCCAATTCACCACATCAGAACCCTTTCTGGTCAAATCAGTCAATGGTTTAACAATAACCGAGAAATTACCAATAAATTTACGATAAAAATTGGCAAAACCCAAAAATCTTTGAAGAGCCTTTAATGAAGTAGGTTGGACCCAATCACAGATGGCCTGAACCTTGACCGGGTCCATTTCAATAACAGATGGGGACAAAATGAATCCCAGAAATGAGATCCTCTGTACGCCAAAAAGACACTTTGATCCCTTCACATACAGAGCATTCTCTCTCAAAATCTGGAATACAGTTCGAACATGTTTCACATGAGAGTCCCAGTCATTAGAAAAAATCAAGATATCATCCAAATAAACAATCAGAAATTTATCCACAAAAATCCTGAAAATGTCATTCATGAAGGACTGGAAGACAGAAGGAGCATTAGTGAGCCCAAAGGGCATCACAAGGTACTCAAAATGCCCCTCAGGGGTATTGAAGCCGTCTTCCATTCATCCCCGTGCTTAATTTCGATAAGGTTATATGCCCCCCTGAGTCAAGCTTGGTAAACCAAGTAGCGTTTTTCACCCTGGAAAACAGGTCAGAAATCAAAGGTAACGGGTATTGATATTTTACAGTAATATTGTTCAAAAGACGATAATCAATACACGGCCTTAATGAACCATCCTTTTTGGCCACAAAGAAAAAACCGGCACCTAAGGGTGAAGAGGATGGTCTGATATGACCCTTCTCCAATGATTCCTTGATATAAGACCGCATAGCGTCATGTTCAGGTACAGACAAGTTAAAAAGGCGACCTTTAGGGAATTTACTACCAGGCACTAATTCAATAGCGCAGTCATAGCTCCTATGGGGAGGCAAGGATGCAGATTTACTTTCGCTAAACACATCAGAAAAATCAATCAAAAAGTCAGGAACATCCTGAGCCTGGGAGGAGGCAGAAAAAACAGGAGTGTTGGTATTAACACATTGGCAGCCCCAACTGGTGACAGACACAGATTTCCAATCCAAAACAGGATTATGAGACTGCAACCAAGGGAAGCCCAGTACGATAATATCATGCAGATTATACAGAACCAAAAATTTACAGCACTCCTGATGATCAGGTTCAACCCTCATTATCACCTGAGTAGAGAACTGAGGTTTATTCTCAGCCAAAGGGGTAGAATCGATCCCCAGTAGGGGAATAGACTTCTGTAGGGGTATCAAGGGAAACCCACAACGTTTAGCAAAATCATAATCCATCAGTTTAATAGCTGCTCCAGAATCAACGAAAG
Source organism: Oophaga sylvatica (assembly GCA_033576555.1). NCBI lineage: Eukaryota > Metazoa > Chordata > Amphibia > Anura > Dendrobatidae > Oophaga > Oophaga sylvatica. Next base: position 176,718,260 of record JARQOD010000003.1, on the reverse strand, counting down.
CCTGAGCAGAAAATGAGGACAGAGAGCATATCAGAGTGACAGTTAATAAAAACTTAGTCTGAACACTACCCAAGACATCTGAGCGTGCAAAACGTCTTCCCCGCTTAGGGCAGACTGAAATAGCATGAGAGGCATCACCACAGTAGAAACATAACCCATTGCGCTTTCGAAACTCATGACCGGTGCCCCAGACACCACTCTATCACACTGCATGGGTTCAGAAGCAGGTTCACAAGGCAACACCATTCCACGCATACTTCTCCGCTCACGCAAACGTCTGTCAATTTGAATCGCTAATGACATAGAATCATTGAGACCAGAGGGGACAGAGAATCCCACCATAACATCCTTTACATTATCTGACAGACCCTTCCGAAAAAGGGCCGCCAAAGCGTCGTCATTCCACTTGGTCAGGACTGCCCACCTACGGAATCTCTGACAGTATAACTCAGCGTCATCAAGACCCTGATTTAATGCCAACAAGGCTTTTTCAGCTTGATCAGTGACATTAGGCTCATCGTACAATAACCCCAAAGCCTGAAAAAATGCATCAACATCACTCAAAACAGGATCCCCCGGTGTCAGGGAAAAAGCCCAATCCTGAGGATCGCCACGCAGGAGAGAGATGACAATTTGAACCTGCTGCGCTGCGTTCCCTGAGGACTTAGATTTTAAGGCAAAAAACAATTTACAATTATTTTTGAAATTCTGAAACTTAGCTCGATCCCCTAAAAACAAATCTGGCATGGGAATCCTAGGTTCCACAACAGGCAACCTAGCAAGATAGGCAGAAATGCTCCGAACCTCAGTGGCAAGCTGATCCACACGGCCAGACAACTGTGCAAACTCCATTGAGAGAAAAAAAAATCCTCCCCAGCACCCAGAGATACAGAGGGAAAAAAATGCAACAAACAGAAAAATATCTCTGACAACTCTGACAACCTTTTTTCTTTCACAATATTTTTTCCCTTCTGTGAGTACAATACAATTTTCAATTTTTAGGCCGGTGATACTGTTATGTTTCGGTAGCTGAGGAGTGCAGGTAAAAAAGGCAATACACCAGAGAAGTTGGAATCTATGAGATTGCAGTACCCTGACTAACCACCACAACTAGAGGCAGCCGTGGAGCGTTCCTACGTTGGTCCTAGACGCCTCGTCACAGCCTGAGAAACTAACTACACCTAAAGATAGAAAGAGGAAAGCTATCTGCCCCGGAGCAGATCCCCAAAGAACATAGAAAGCCCCCAAACATTAATGGCGGTTAGACAAGATGAAATACTGACACAGACAGAAAATAGTATGAGCAAACGTTGGGGCCCAAACTACCTAAATAGAAAAGGATAGGAAGGGCACTTACTGCAATCCCAAAAAACCCTGAAAAGCACCAACTCTACTAATTTCAAAATCACCTGAGATCACACGACCTCTACCACCTAAATTAGTTCTCTGGTGTAACAAAATCAAAACAGCAGCCACTGAAAAAACTGGAAAAAGCAAAAGTACAAACATCAGTGGCTGAACTCAACTGAGAGGGCAAAAGCCCCCGGAGGGGACCCTGAAGGCCCCCACAGAAGTGCAGGACAAAATGCAAAAATCAAGCACAAAAACAAAAAGAAGAAAATGTCTTATCTGTTAGCAGGAGATGCAGACACGACACAGCAGGCTACAAAGGAAACAGGACTCAAGGATTGAGACCAGAACAATTGATCACCGGCAACCCTGATGGGAAGGCGACTCCCCTATATAAGACCAGTCAGTAACACCTGATTCCCACTCCTCACAATCTTCACTGGACAGTCCAGTACCGCTTGTAACCACCAGAGGGAGCCTCTGCTCAGAACTCATTTCAAGTCCATTCACAACAGATACCCACGCTGAATGGGCCTGTAAACTACTGCGGTCACTGCTACAGTTTGTACAAGGGAGCCAAGCAACCACTAAGGAGGACGTCCTCCAGCTCTTCTTGTTAGAGCGATTCTTTACTGGACTAACCCCGAGACACAAGAATGGCTTCATGAAGTAGACCCCGTGCAGGCAGCCTGGGCAGATAATCGACAACAGCATTGACAGGTGGTGTGGGTTAATGGGAAAAGAATGCAGGAACTAAGATTCCGGAGCAACTTTGACCCTTGTGAAGCTTCATCTCGTCCAGGACCAAGAGAAGATGGACCGGACAGTGGCAGTCCGTGTAGCAGAGGGAACCATACATTGATTGCCCACTGCCAGGATTCACCTGAACTGGGGAGTCGGGGATGGCCTTGTTGAGGTCGCCTGATAGAGGATTTGCCTGCAGACGTCTTGCTGGGAAATGACTTGGGGCCCATGTTGTCTGCATTCTCGGTCGCCCCCCTGGCTGAGACCTATTCTGTGACCACCCGGAGACAAGCTCGAGCTGCGGAGGCGGAATCACACTCAGAAGAGGCCCAGGTAACACACCCCAGCCCTACACGTATTCCCATAGCCAGACACATTTCTTGGGCCACCCCAGCTGAGTTTAAAAGGGAGGTACTTGAGGATCCCTCATTACAGGGGTATCGTGGGAAGGCACAGGAGGGGAGACGAGTACTGGAAGGGGAACAGTTTGTATGGCGTCAGGGACTCCTCTACCGGGTTACAGAGCAGCGCCACACAGGGACGAGCCCCACTATAAAACGACATCTAGTAGTTCCCAAGAAGTATAGGCAGGAGCTACTGTAAATCTCTCATGACATACCCTTGGCCGGGCACCTCGGCATCAGTCGCACCAGGCATCGTCTGACGCAAAACTTCTTTTGGCCGGGGGTAACCTATGATGTTTGTCAGTACTGCCAGACCTGTGACAGTTGCCAGCGCATTGGCAAGAGGGGAGATCGCTGCAAGGCCAAATTACTCCCCTCCCCATTGTGGAGGAGCTATTTAGCCGAGTAAAGGTCGATCTGATAGGGCCATTAGCCAAACCCAGTCCGTCAGGGAAAAAGTATATATTGACAGTGGTAGATTATGCCACTTGGTATCCAGAGGCGGCTGCATTACCTAACATACTGGCAGAGACGGTGGCGGCTGCCCTGCTCCAGGTTTTCTCACGGGTTGGATTTCCCCAGGAGGTTATCTCGGACCAGGGTACCCAGTTTACAGCAGAGGCGACCAACCAACTGTGGAAGCGCCTCGTACCACCGCAAACCAATGGGTTGTGTGAACATTTTAACGGAACATTAAAACAACTCATTGGGACTTTTACCAGGACCTACAGGGACTGGGAGAAATTCTTGCCACACCTCCTATTTGCCTTTCGGGAGGTGCCACAAGAATCCGTAGGGTTCTTCCCGTTCGAACTGTTATACTGGAGGCGTGTTAGGGGACCCCTAGACTTAGTATGAGAACACTGGGAAGGGGAGGGAACCATAGAAGGGATACCTATTGTGCCCTATGTGCTGGAATTCCGGGACCGCCTACAGGAGCTGACTCAGGCTGTACATGGGAACACGCAGGCGGCCCAATGGCGCCAGCGCGTATGGTACGATCGGAGGGCCAGAGACCGCACCTTTGAGATAGGACAGAAGGTTCTGGTGTTAGAATCAACTAGGCAGAACAAGTTCAAAGCTGTATGGCACTGGCTTCTCTACTTCTTCATCCCCAGGCTTTGGCTGACATTTCCACAGTAAATCATTCACTGGCTATTCTATTACTGCCAATACCATATACACTACACTCTCTGTGTGTCAGCTACGTGGCTCAGGACCAGGGATGTCCGAGCAGTAACAGGGTCTACCCCCAACTAACTCTCTCTAGAAATATCCCTCACCCTCGTTCCCAGCCAGCACTTCTCTATTTTAACCCTCTAGTGTCCTACAGGTGTGCTCTATTATGAATGCGCTCAGTGCCCCCACTTTGTGTCCTTCTTATTAAATGCACTATCTCTAATTTGTAAATCACAATATGGCAATAAACACGTTTATACAGCTTACACAATATGCACAGATACGAACATATGGGACATACAAGTAAGGCAACATGAACAGGCAAACAGTACTGTACTATCAAAATTTACAGGGGTAGGCCCTGACCCCCTTACATAGGTTTACAATTTTGTCCCTAGTATCCTTAGACAGCTCTTTGGTCTTGGTCATGGTGGAGAAGTTGGATTGTGATTTATTGCATGTGTGGACAGGTGTCTTTTATGCAGGTAACAAGTTCAAATAGGTGCAATTAATATAGGTAATGATTAATGAGTGCAGAGCAAGAGGGCATCTTAAAAAAAAACTAACATGTCTGTGAGAGCCAGAATTCTTGCTGGTTGCTAGATGAGCAAATACATATTTTATGCAATAAGATGAAATTTAATTATTAAAAAATCATGCAATGATATTTTTTGTTTTTATATTCTGTCTCTCACAGTTGAAGTGTACCTATGATACAAATTACAGACCTCTCGATGCTCTGTAGGTGGGAAAACTTGCAAAATCGTCAGTGTATCAAATACTTATTTTCCTCACTGTATATTCGCAGTCATTTTATTTTATATCAAACAAGAGAAGTTGCTATCAAATAAAGAGAATGCACTATAAGTAGCAAAAATAATGAGAACATTTTTGTTAATTATTCTAATTTACTGAGATAGTGACTTTTGGGTTTTCATTGGCTGTAAGCCGTAATCGTCACCATTAACAGAAATAAACACTTGAAATACTGTAGATCACTCTGTTTTTAATGACTCTATATAATATGAGTTTCACTTTTTGTATTGAAGAACTGAAATAAATTAACTTTTTAATGATATTCTAATTTTGTGAGAAGCACCTGTATTATGTAGAGTCATTATCTCAGTAAATTAGAATACTTTATAACACCAGCTTGAAAAATGATTTTAATATCCGAAATGTTGGATTACTGAAATGTATGTTCAGTAAATGCACTCAATACTTGGTCAGGGCTCCTTTTGCATCAATTACTGCATCAATGCGGCGTGGCATGGAGGCAATCAGCCTGTGGCACTGCTGAGGTGTTATGGAAACCCAGGTTGCTTTGATAGCAGCCTTCAGCTCGTCTGCATTGTTGGGTCTGGTGTCTCTCATCTTCCTCTTGACAATACCTCATAGATTCTCTATGTGGTTAATGACAGGTCAGGCGAGTTTGCTGGCTAATCAAACACAGTGATACTGTTGTTTTTAAACCAGGTATTGGTACTTTTTCTCCAAAAAGCTTGTCGGCAGAGGGAAGCATGACGTGCTCTAAAATTTCCTGGTACACGGCTGCACTGGCATTGGTCTTGATAAAACACAGTGGACCAACACCAGCAGCTGACATGGCTCCCCAAACCATCAATGATTGTGTAAACTTCACACTAGACCTCCAGCAGCTTGGATTGCGTGTCTCCCCACTCTTCCTCCAGACTCTAGGACCTTGATTTTCAAATGAAATGTAAAATTTACTTTCATCTGAAAACAACACCCTGGACCACTGAGCAACAGTACAGTTATTTTTCTCCTTGGCCCAGGTAAGACGCTTCTGGTGTTGCCTATTGGTCATGAGTGGCTTGACACAAGCAATGAGACACTTGTAGACAATGTTCTGGATACATCTGTGTGTGGTGGCTCTTGAAGCAATGACTCCAGCATCAGTCCACTTGTGAATCTCCTCCAAATTTTTGAATGGCCTTTTCTTTACAATCCTTTCAAGGCTGCGGTTTTCCCGGTTGCTTGTGCACCTTTTCTACCACACTTTTTCCTTCCACTCAACTTTCCAGTAATATGCTTGGATACAGCACTCTGTGAACAGCCAGCTTCTTTAGCAATAACATTTTGTGGCTTACCCTCCTTGTGGAATGTGTCACTGACTGCCCTCTGGACATCTGTCAAGTCAGCAGTCTTCCCCATGATTGTGGAGCCTACTGAAATAGACTATGGGACCTTTTTAAATGCTTAGGAAGCCTTTGCAGATGTTTTTGTTAATTATTCTAATTTACTGAGATAATGACTTTTGGGTTTTCATTTGCTGTAAGCCATAATCATCAACATTAACAGAAATAAACACTTGAAATAGATCACTCTGCTTGTAATGACTCTATATAATATGAGTTTCACTTTTTGTATTGTAGAACTGAAATAAATTAACTTTTTGATGATATTCTAATTTTGTGAGAAGCACCTGTATATATATAATATATATTTACCATATACATAATCTGAAGCTTTGTCACCAAAAAAGGAGAGAGGAACAGACACACTTCTTGTACGGGGATCCTAAGTTGTCAGTGTCCACCCCCTATGACTGATTATTGTTCAAGCTACTATATGTGTTCAGTTAGCGAGTGCTTTTGAGTTTGCTACCATCCAGTTTTCTCAGCTGCATTCACATCTCAAATCTTCAGTGGTTTCCACAACTTGCATATACTTCCTGGCTCAGACTTGCTGATTAACCCTTCATCTGCTGTAAGCATAACTGTTATCTGGACTTGTTCACACTCCAACACTCTTGCATCAGAGTGTATCTGTTAGGGTTGGCGGATTGCAATAAATAAAATAAAATGCAATTGCAACCCAGGGTACACCGTGCAGAGATGTATAACTGCTGCTAGTGTGAACAATGACGGAACGAAGCAGCGAGCGTTCACTGTAATCAGACTGCGTTAATTCCACACAGTATGAACAGAACGCAGAATACCCAGCTCTGTTAGCTTCACAGAGAGGTAGTGCAAAAGGGTTGAGCTTGCTCTGAATCTGAGCTGTGCTAAGTCAAGAGAAGTAACTCAAATGACGCTAGGTACAAATTCCTGTTGACTTCACAGAGAAGTACAGCACATAGGTTGGGCTTACTCTGCAACTGAACTGTGCTAACCGCACACATGAACGAAACAGATGTTAAGCCAAGCGGAATAAACCATAAGAAGCACACTCAGAAGGTAGGCAAATGAACACACGGTCAGAGTGGTAGAGTGTTCACTCACATCCACCGAACCACAATGATACTAGTGTGCCACTGAAAGCATTTTATACGTTAGGCTACACCCCAAAAACTCATGCCCAGACAGTCGAAGCATTGCCCACGAGCCAATACGGAGCTGCCACATCACCAGAGCAAGCTAACGTCTGACCACCAATGAGAAGACACCACATCACGGACATGCTCAGTAAGGTGATCTCTGAATTTTGACTCCAGAGCACAATAATAATAATAATCTTTATTTATATAGCGCCAACATATTCCGCAGCACTTTACAGTTTAACAGTTTCAAACCACAAGTCATAAGTAACAACGTTAACAATACAATAATTAAAGCAAAATAAGACGACCCTGCTCGTGAGAGCTTACAATCTACAATAAGGTGGGGGGAGATACAACGTACAGGTGTGTATATACAATGGTGTATTTACAATGATGGTCCAGCCATCTTGAGGGAGTGAGGGATGGATGGAGATAGTGAATGGGCTCCACATACACACTTACACATAGAATGACTTTGATTAGTGAATGTGATAGGCCGCTCTGAACAAATGTGTTTTGAGGGAGCGCCTGAAACCATGCAAATTGTGGATAGTCCTAATTTCTTGGGGTAGAGCATCCCAGAGGATTGGCGCCAGGGCCGTATTTGCCACTAGGCACTTGTAGGCACGTGCCTAGGGCGGGACTCTGCAGGGGGGCGGCACCTGAGCAAGAAATTTTTTTTTTCTTTTTTTTTTTTGGTCCGGGGGGGTCTGCTTCCCTCACCCCCCCATCATCATACTCACCTCCTCCTGTAGCAGCTCCACCGTCCAGCGCCGATATCTTATTCCTGTACTGAGCAAGCGGTCACTCCTGGCACCGCTCATTAAGCTCATGAATATGGACGCCACTCCACTCTCATAGGCGTGGCGTCCATATTCATGAGCTTAATGAGCGGTACCCACGTGTGACCGCCTGCTCATATAGGAACAGGATGTCGGCGCTGGACCTTCGGAGCTGCAGCAGGAGGAGCCAAGGTGAGTATATCTATGATGATGGGGGGGTGAGCGCTGAGGGCTGGGGGGGTGATGAGCGCTGTGTGCTGGGGGGTGAGCGATATGGGCTGGTGAGGTGATGAGCGCTGTGTGCTGGGGGGTGATGAGCGCTGTGTGCAGGGGGTGAGCGCTGTGGGCTGGGGGGTGATGAGTGCTGTGTGCTGGGGGGGTGAGTGCTGTGGGCTGGGGGGGTGAGCGCTGAGGGCTAGGGGGGTGATGAGCGCTGTGTGCTGGGGGGTGATGAGTGCTGTGGGTGATGAGCGCTGTGGGCAGGGGGGGTGAGCGCTGTGGGCTGGGGGGGTGAGGGCTGGGGGGTGAGTGCTGTGGGCTGGGGGTGAGCGCTGTGGGCTGGGGGGTGAGTGCTGTGGGATGGGGTAAGCGCTATGTGCTGGGGGTGATGAGCGCTGTGTGCTGGGGGTGAGCGCTGTGGGCTGGGGCGGTGAGCGCTGAGGGCTGGGGGGTGAGCGCTGTGGGCTGGGGGGGTGAGCGCTGTGTGCTGGGGGGTGATGAGCGCTGTGTGCTGGGGGGGTGAGCGCTGTGGGCTGAGGGGGTGAGCGCTGTGGGCTGGGGGGGTGAGCGCTGTGTGCTGGGGGTGATGAGCGCTGTGGGCTGGGGGGTGAGCGCTGTGGGCTGGGGGGGTAAGCACTATGTGCTGGGGGGTGATGAGCGCTGTGTGCTGGGGGGGTGAGCGCTGTGGGCTGGGGGGTGAGCGCTGTGGGCTGGGGGTGAGCGCTGTGTGCTGGGGGGTGAGCGCTGTGTGCTGGGGGGTGGTGAGTGCTGTGTGCTGGGGGGTGAGCGCTGTGGGCGGGGGGGTGAGCGCTGTATGCTGGGGGTGATGAGCGCTGTGTGCTGGGGGGGTGAGCGCTGTGGGCTGGGGGGTGAGCGCTGTGTGCTGGGGGTGATGAGCGCTGTGGGGTGAATGCTGTTGGCTAGGGGGTGAGCACTATGTGCTGGGGTGATGAGCGCTGTGTGCTGGAGGGTGAGCGCTGTCGGCTGGGGGGGTGAGCGCTGGGGTGAGCACTCTGGGCTGGGGGGTGAGCACTGTGGGCTGGGGGTGAGTGCTGTGTGCTGGGGGGTGAGCGCTGTGGGCTGGGTGGTGAGCGCTGTGGGCTGGGTGGTGAGCGCTGTGGGCTGGGGGGTGATGAGCGCTGTGTGCTAGGGGGTGATGAGCGCTGTGTGCTGGGGGGTGATGAGCGCTGTGTGCTTGGGGGAGAGTGCTGTGGGCTGGAGGGGTGAGCGCTGTATGCTGGGGGTGATGAGCGCTGTGTGCTGGGGGGTGAGCGCTGTGGGCTGGGGGTTGAGCGCTATGGGCTGGGGGGTGAGCGCTGAGGGCTCTGGGGGTGATGAGCGCTGTGGGCTGGGGGGTGAGCGCTGTGGGCTGGAGGTGAGCGCTGAGGGCTGGGGGAGAGATGAGCGCTGTGAGCTGGGGGGTGAGCGCTGTGTGCTGGGGGGTGAGCGCTGTGGACTGGGGGGTGAACGCTGTTGGCTAGGGGGTGAGCACTATGTGCTGGGGGTGATGAGCGCTGTGTGCTGGGGGGTGAGCGCTGTCGGCTAGGGGGGTGAGCGCTGTGGGCTGGGGGTGAGCGCTGTGGGCTGGGGGGTGAGCGCTGTGGGCTGGGAGTGAGCGCTGTATGCTGAGGGGGTGAGCGCTGTGGGCTGGGGGGGTGAGCGCTGTGGGCTGGGGGGTGATGAGCGCTGTGTGCTGGGGGGTGATGAGCGCTGTGTGCTGGGGGGTGATGAGCGCTGTGTGCTGGGGGAGAGCGCTGTGGGCTCGGGGGTGAGCGCTGTATGCTGGGGGTGATGAGCGCTGTGTGCTGGGGGGTGAGCGCTGTGGGCTGGGGGTTGAGCGCTATGGGCTGGGGGGTGAGCGCTGAGGGCTGTGGGGGTGATGAGCGCTGTGGGCTGGGGGGTGAGCACTGTGGGCTGAAGGTAAGCGCTGAGGGTTGGGGGAGAGATGAGCGCTGTGTGCTGGGGGGGTGAGCGCTGTGTGCTGGGGGGGTGAGCGCTGTGGGCTGGGGGGGTGAGCGCTGTGGGCTGGGGAGTGAGCGCTGTGGGCTGGGGGGGTGAGCGCTGTCTGCTGGGTGGGTGATGAGTGCTGTGGGCTGAGGGGGTGAGTGCTGTGGGCTGGGGGTGAACGCTGTTGGCTAGGGGGTGAGCACTATGTGCTGGGGGTGATGAGCGCTGTGTGCTGGGGGGTGAGCGCTGTCGGCTGGGGGGGTGAGCGCTGTGGGCTGGGGGTGAGCGCTGTGGGCTGGGGGGTGAGCGCTGTGGGCTGGGGTAAGCGCTGTGTGCTGGGGGGTGATGAGCGCTGTGTGCTGGGGGGTGATGAGCGCTGTGTGCTGGGGAGAGCGCTGTGGGCTGGGAGTGATGAGCGCTGTGTGCTGGGGGGTGAGCGCTGTTGGCTGGGGGTTGAGCGCTATGGGCTGGGGGGTGAGCGCTGAGTGCTGGGGAGAGATGAGCGCTGTGAGCTGGGGGGTGAGCGCTGTGTGCTGGGGGGGTGAGCGCTGTGGGCTGGGGGGGTGAGCGCTGTCTGCTGGGTGGGTGATGAGTGCTGTGGGCTGAGGGGGTGAACGCTGTGGGCTTGGGGGTGAGCGCTGTGGGATTGGGGGGTGAGCGCTGTGGGCTGGGGGTGAGCGCTGAGGGCTGGGGGAGTGATGAGCGCTGTGGGCTGGGGGGTGATGAGCGCTGTGTGCTGGGGGTGAGCGCTGTCGGCTGGGGGGTGAGCGCTGTGGGCTGGGGGTGAGCGCTGTGGTCTGGGGGGTGAGCGCTGTGGGCTTGGGGGTGAGCGCTGTGTGCTGGGGGGTGAGCGCTGTGTGCTGGGGGGTGATGAGCGCTGTGTGCTGGGGGGTGATGAGCGCTGTGTGCTGGGGGTGATGAGCGCTGTGTGCTGGGGAGAGCGCTGTGGGCTGGGGGGGTGAGCGCTGTATGCTGGGGGTGATGAGCGCTGTGTGTGGGGGGTGGGCTGTGGCTGGGGGGTTGAGCGCTATGGGCTTTGGGGGGGGGAGCGCTGAGGGGTGTGGGGGGGGTGGCGCTGTGGGGTGGGGGGGGATCACTGTGGGTGAAGGGGACCTGAGTGGGTGGGGGAGAGATGAGCGTGTGACTGGGGGTGGGGCTGTGTGCTGGGGGGGGGACGCTGTGGGGGTGGGGGGGTGGGGGG
>JARQOD010000003.1:176647372-176707051 GCA_033576555.1 Oophaga sylvatica | reverse complement strand
TTTTTTTTTTTTTCCTAGCAGATTTTGCTGCTGATCCGCAGCTGATTTTGCTGCGGATCCGCGGCGGATTTTGCTGCTGATCCGTGGCGGATTTTGCTGCTGATCCGCGGCGGATTTTGCTGCTGATCCGCCTGCGGATTATGCTGCTGATCCGCGGCGGATTTTGCTGCTGATCCGCGGCGGATTTTCCTGGGGATCCATGGCGGATTTTGCTGGGGATCCGCGGTGGATTTTGCTGCTGATCCGCGACGGATTTTGCTGCGGATCCGCAGCGGATTTGGCGCTGCGGATCCACAGCAGGTCCAGAAACCATGTACAGTACAATGCAAATAAATGGTTAAAAAAAACGCTGTGCACATGCGGATTTGCTGCGGTTTTAAATCCGCAGCATGTCAATTCTTTGTGCGGATTCCGCAGCGGTTTTACACCTATTCCATTATAGGTGTAAAACGCAGGGAAAAACCGCAGCAAATCCGCGCTAAATTCGCAGGTAAAACGCAGATCATTTTACCTGCGGATTTAAGAAAAATCCGCAAGTGAATCCGCAACGTGTGCACGGGGCCTCAGGGTTAGGGTCAGGCTGGGTTCATATTGCATTATGGCAGTCCGTTAGATGGACTGCGCTTCACCGCGGTATAACGCGGTGTAACGCAGTCCGTTAACGCTGCCATTTGCCCCATTTGTGTGCGCATCGCATGCCGTAAAGCGGCATGCGTTCGCGACGTGCCATCATTTAGTGACGGAGCCTCGGACACGGGCTGCAGCGTCTGGGCTCCGTCACCACTAGCACAGATGAATCATCTGCTGATTCATCTGCGGTAGCGGGTATAGCATAACGCGATCGCGTTATGCTATACCGTTACCAGCCGGTCAACGCTACATGTTGAACGTGCTGGTAAAACGCAATATGAACCCAGCCTTAGGGTTAGAACTAGGGTTAGGGTTAGCATTAGGGTTAGAATTAGGGTTAAGGTTAGAATTAGGGTTAGTGTTGGAATTTGGGTTAGGGTTGGAATTTGGGTTAGGGTTGGAATTTGGGTTAGGCTTGTGGTTAGGTTTATGGTTAGAGTTGGGATTAGGGTTAGGGGTGTGTTGGGGTTAGGGTTATGGTTAGGGTTTGTATTAGGGTTAGGTGTGTGTAGGGGTTAGGGTTGGGGTTAGGGGTGTGTTGGGGTTAGGGTTGGAGTTAGAATTGAGGGGTTTCCACTATTTAGGTACATCAGGGGGTCTCCATACGCGACATGGCACCACCATTGATTCCTGCAAATTTTGCGTTCAAAAAGTCAAACAGTGCTCCCTTTATTCCAAGCCCCGACGTATGCCCAAACAGTGGTTTATCCCCACATATGGGGTATCAGCGTACTCGGGAAAAATTGCACAACAACTTTGGGGGTTCTAATTTCTCCTGTTAACATTGGGAAAAAAAAATTGGGGACTAAAAAATTATTTTTGTGGAAAAAAAATGATTTTATATTTTCACGGCTCTGCGTTATAAACTTCTGTGAAGGACTTGGAGATTCACAGTGCTTACCACACATCTATAGGAGTTCCTTGAGGGATCTAGTTTCCAAAATGGGGTCACTTGTGGGGAGTTTCTACTGTTTAGGCACATCAGGGACTCTGCAAACGTAACATGACGCCCGAAGACCATTCCATCAAGTGGGCATTTCAAAACGTCACTACTTCCCATCCGAGCCCCGACGTGTGCCCATACAGTAGTTTTCTCCCACATATGGGATAGAAGCATACTCAGGACAAATTGGACAACAACTTTTGGGGTCTAATTTCTCATGTTACCCTTGGGAAAATAAAAAAATTGGGGACTAAAAGATCCTGATTGTGGAAAAAATATGATTTTTTTTATTTTCATGCCCGGGCGTTATAAACTTCTGTGTAGCCCTTGGGGGTTCAAAGTGCTCACCACACATCTAGATAAGTTCTTTGCGGGGTCTAGTTTCCAAAATGGGGTCACTTGTGGGGAGTTTCTACTGTTTAGGCACATCAGGGGCTCTGCAAACCTAACAAGATGCCCGCAGACCATTCCATCAAGTCGGCATTTCAAAGCGTCACTACATCCCTTCCGAGCCCTGACGTGTGCCCAAACAGTGGTTCCCCCCCACATATGAGGTACTAGCATACTCAGGACAAACTGGACAACAACTTTTGGGGTCCAATTTCTCCTGTAACCATTGTGAAAATAAAAAATAGTGGGCTAAAAAAATCACTTTTTGAGAAAAAAAAATGATTTTTTATTTTCACGGCTCTGCGTTATAAACTTCTGTGAAGCACCTGGGGGTTCAAAGTGCTCACTATGCATCTAGATAAGTTCCTTAGGGGGTCTAGTTTCCAAAATGGGGTCACTTGTGGGGGAGCTCCAATGTTTAGGCACACAGGGACTCTCCAAATGCGACATGGCAACCGCTAAATATTCGAGCATATTTTCCATTCAAAAAGTCAAATGGCGCTCCTTCCCTTCTGAGCCCTGCCGTGCGCCCATACAGTGGTTTATAATGAAAAGAGAACTCGGCACTCAACTTAGCGAAAAGGGTAAATATTTATTGTAGTCCACGGTAGTGAAACGTTTCGGTCCTAAATTTCGGACCTTCATCAGCCACTACATATATGTAATACAAAAACAAAAAGGATTTTCAAAATTCTTACAATAAAGATAAAAGTAAAATTGCAAAGAAAACATAAAAAACATATAAAAGCCTATGTACTAGATACATGTGTAGATGTGCACACTTATGTCAGAAGTCCTAATGGTCCAGAATAAAATAGTATCCGATAGAAACGGACAATTCATAGGAAGGATAGTAGATCATAGTCTCGGTTGAGACCCTTAGGTGACAGTGTGTCCAATGTATGGATCCAATAGGCCTCACGGCCTGGATGAATTGAATGAGGCTTTTGTTTTCAGATACTCACCTTTAACCCTTACTTTGGAGATCTACCTGGTATGTCATACCTTTGATATTTTTGATCACGGGCCGCTGTCACTTTTTCTCATTATGTCTTATCACCCACCAGATCCCAACAGTATCTACGGCTTACCTCTGAATTGGGTATTTCTACCCCTGGTATGTCTTATTTTCTGTGCTATATCACCCTCACGTCTCATCTGGTCTGAAGAGTCTGTCCCTAACTATTTGAGGACTAGCATACTTCTATATAAAGATGATTTTCTCTAGTAAACCACGTTCATATTATACTATTGTACATACCTTGGTTATATTATTATGTTTTCTTTGCAATTTTACTTTTATCTTTATTGTAAGAATTTTGAAAATCCTTTTTGTTTTTGTATTACATATATGTAGTGGCTGATGAAGGTCCGAAATTTAGGACCGAAACGTTTCACTACCGTGGACTACAATAAATATTTACCCTTTTCGCTAAGTTGAGTGCCGAGTTCTCTTTTCATTATCTTCACGGTGTAGGAACCTACTCTGGCACCTTTCAGGCTGTGCACACGATTTATCTTTATACATACAGTGGTTTATGACCACATATGAGGTATCTGTGTACTCAGGAGAAATTTCACAACAAATTATAGGATCCATTTTATCCTGTTGCCCATGTAAAAATGAGAAAATTGATGCTAAAAGAAAATTTTTGTTGGAAAAATTAAAATGTCCATTTTTTCCTTCCACGTTGCTTTAGTTCCTGTAAAGCACCTGAAGGGTTAATAATCTTCTGGAATGTAGTTTTGAGTAGCTTGAGGGGTGCAGTTTTTATAAAGGTGTCACTTTTGGGTATTTTCTGCCATATAGACCCCTCAAAGTGACTTCAAATGTGAGGTGGTCCCTAAAAAAATGGTTTTGTAAATTTTGCTGTAAAAATGAGAAATCGCTGGTCAACTTTTAACCCTTATAACTTCGTAACAAAAAAAATGTTGTTCCCAAAATTGTGCTGATGTAAAGTAGACATGTTGGAAATGTTATTTATTAACTATTTTGTGTCACATAACTCTCTGGTTTAACAGAATAAAAATTAAATTTTGAAAATTACAACATTTTCAAAATTTTCGCCAAATTTCCATTTTTTTTCACAAATAAACGCAAAAATTATCGACCTAAATTTACCACTATCATGAAGCCCAATATGTCACGAAAAAAAAATCTCAGAATCGCTAGGATCCGTTGAAGCGTTCCTGAGTTATTACCTCATAAAGGGACACTGGTCAGAATTGCAAAAAATGGCAAGGTCTTTAAGGTCAAAATAGGCTGGGTCATGAAGGGGTTAATAATAAGTCTATCTAAAGTATTTATCTTCAGTATCTAATGCATCTATCTATCTATATCTTTCCCATATCTATCTATCTATCTATCTATCTATCTATCTATCTATCTATCTATCTATCTATCTATCTATCTATCTATCTATCTATCTATCTATCTATCTCTTTCCCATCTATCTATCTATCTATCTATCTATCTATCTATCTATCTATCTATCTATCTATCTATCTATCTATCTATCTATCTATCTATCTATCTATCTATCTATCTCTTTCCCATATCTATCTATCTATCTATCTATCTATCTATCTATCTATCTATCTATCTATCTATCTATCTATCTATCTATCTATCTATCTATCTATCTATCTATCTATCTATCTATCTATCTATCTATTATCTATCTATCTATTATCTATCTATCTATCTATCTATCTATCTATCTATCTATTATCTATCTATCTATCTATCTATCTATCTATCTATCTATCTTATCTATTATCATATCTATCATCATTAAAATAATCCAGCATTAGATCCTATAAAACTGGCATGTGATAAAATAATTGCTGACTACTTGAAAAATTCTGTTTTGTCTGAAATGGACAAAGCTCCCCTTTCCACCAACAATGCAAAAACCCTATGCATGCACCATTACCAACTTGGTCCATTTTGCACTGTTGAAACTACAGCAAAAGTTGATAAGGGAACTTCACCTCATCCCTAGCCAATAAGTCACTGATCTGCATCCATCTATCATTCACAAATTCATCCAGAACACACGGTAAGAAACATCAACAAGAAGCAATGCAGAATAGGGTACTTTCATGTAGAGTAGCACAGATAGTCTACAGTCCAAATCACCAGCTCAGAATTACTAAAGTAATTTGCACCTCTAACGCAAACTTTTTAAAAATTTCTGACTATCCCTTAAGTTGGAAACCAACCCAGACCTTTCTCATTGTGTACTCCTCCAACTGGTCTTCAAATTGACTAGAAAATTTTACTTCATTCATCCTTCATATCCCTACCTTAATATCTCTGACCTAAATAGAGTAGTGTGGCTACTAGTGATGAGCAAGCATACTCGGTAATGCTCGGTACTCGCCAAGCATCGCTGAACTCGGCGGTTGTCAGGCTCCGGGCACCAGACAGCGTACATCAGGCTCCAGGCACCAAATAGCGATCGCCAGACTACGGACAACAGACACGACCTAGAAAGGAACTCAAGCGGTATGGTGCAAGCACCGCAGGCTCGGACCGGAAAGTCATTGGGTACATAGTTCCAGACACTAGAGTTGAGCATTCCGATACCGCAAGTATCGGGTATCGGCCGATATTCGCTGTATCGGAATTCCGATACTTAGTTCCGATATTTTCCATATATCGTATACCGGAATCGGAAGTTCCCATAATTCTTTGAGAGGCAATGTGATTTTAGTCAGCCAATGAGGAATCCTAAGAAGTGTGGGCACATCCTGTACTGCTGCGGTCATGTTAACTAATGGCATGGCTGTGATTGGATGCTGAAATGATGTCAGAATGCACTATAAAAGGCGCCGCCGCCATTTTAGCGTCACTGTGCTGTGAATTCAGTTAGGGACAGAACGCTGCTCTGCTGACTCTGAGGGACAGTTAGAGATTGCGATTTTGTGTACTGTGCTCTAGGCAGGCTAATTTACCAACCGCTGTGTAAAGCTTCCTTTTGCCAGTGTTGTTTTAACAGCTCTGTGCAAGGTGTGTGTGTGAGAGTGCAGGTGACGCTGCAGTTTGCTCTGCATCCAACGCTGTTTGTAGGCATCTGCACGTGTCACTCACAGACTCTTTTTTTTTTTCTTTAGTGTAATTCTTGCTGCTCCATTCAATTGAAATTATAGTGTGACGCTCTTCCATCCGTATCCAATACATTGGTTGCAAACACTATAGAATTACAGAAAGGAGCCTTTCAGAGATAGTGAACAGTTGTGTTCAGTGTTCACTCTAGTCTGTGAGGTTTTTTTTTTTTTTGAGTTCAGATCACGCTCCAGTTAGTTCTTCAACCACTGCTGGTTGTAGTCTGCTGAACGTGTGTCACTGCCTCATCCTTGTCATTTTTCTCTAATTGGTGCTGCTCCATTCCATTTCAAATAACTCAAATCTATTAGTGTGACGCGCTTCCATCCGTATCCAATACATTGGTTGCAAACACTATAGAATTACAGAAAGGAGCCTTTCAGAGATAGATATAGATACAGAGATAGACAGTTGTGTTCAGTGTTCACTCTAGTCTGTGAGGTTTTTTTTTTTTTTTTGAGTGCAGATCACGCTCCAGTTAGTTCTTCAACCACTGCTGGTTGTAGTCTGCTGAACGTGTGTCACTGCCTCATCCTTGTCATTTTTCTCTAATTGGTGCTGCTCCATTCCATTTCAAATAACTCAAATCTATTAGTGTGACGCGCTTCCATCCGTATCCAATACATTGGTTGCAAACACTATAGAATTACAGAAAGGAGCCTTTCAGAGATAGTGAACAGTTGTGTTCAGTGTTCACTCTAGTCTGTGAGGTTTTTTTTTTTTTTTTGAGTGCAGATCACGCTCCAGTTAGTTCTTCAACCACTGCTGGTTGTAGTCTGCTGAACGTGTGTCACAGCCTCATCCTTGTCATTTTTCTCTAATTGGTGCTGCTCCATTCCATTTCAAATAACTCAAATCTATTAGTGTGACGCGCTTCCATCCGTATCCAATACATTGGTTGCAAACACTATAGAATTACAGAAAGGAGCCTTTCAGAGATAGTGAACAGTTGTGTGCAGTGTTCACTGCAGTCTCTGCGTAATAACCACACTTAGGCCTTATAACTTTTCTGACTTTCTTTAACAATCTACCAAGATGAAGAAGGCAGGGAGTAAGGCACGTGGTCGTGGCCGTGGAGTTTCAGCAGGGAGAGGACGTGGGGATTCTGTGGCTGCTGCCACCCCAGTGACACAGCATCCACCAGTTTTTCCCGTGAGCGTTCCTTTATGTGCAGTTTTGTAGGAGCTTCGCGTACCCCCCTGCTGCGGGAAGAATAAATTGAAGCCGTTGTTGGTTGTATGGCAGCCAATGCATCGACTTCAATTGCTTCCACCTCCTCTCAGGACCACAACACTGTTGAGCAACCATCTGTCTGTTCACCGCCTGTCAAATTGCCCAGGCAGTCAGAGAGTTCTGAACTGGAGCCAGCTGAGTCTCTGCTTCTGTTCTCAGAATCTGTTGGCTTGCAAACAGGGGCCCAGCCAAGCAGCATTCTGGAATTTGAAGAAGAGGCAGTATGCAGTGATGCGCAACAGCTGTGTCTCTCTGAATCTGAAGAGGCGGGTGAGCCAGTGCCGATGGTCAGCACACCGCAGAACGCATCTGATGATGATGAGACTCAGTTGCCAGTTTCTGTTGAGCATGGTGCTGTCCAGACCACCCAACAGCAGCAGGTGTTGGAAGAGGGTAGTGGAGATGATGAGGTCCAAGACCCAACATGGCGTGAGGAACAGGAAGGTGGTGGGAGCAGCTCTGAGGAAGAGATTGGCCCAACGGTACAAACAGGAGGGAGAGGTAGGCTGCAGACTCGGTTGCCTATAGCCTCCAGTTTGGCACCTGTTGGGAGCAGTTCGCTTCCAAAAGTCAAAACGGGCGCTCCCAGGACTTGACCTGCGTGGTCCTTTTTTTGACACACTTGCAGATGATATTTGCTATGTCAAATGCAAGCTGTGTAAGCAAAAAGTAAAAAGAGGTAAAAGTGTCAGTAACCTCAATACCACTAATATGTGGAAACGTAGTTGAGTTACAAAGACACACTGGAGATGTAGGCCAACCTACAGCAGCACCTACATCTTCAGCTCGTGTTGGAGCCTCTTCCTCCAGCTCACACACAGCTGGTTCGGCTTCCTCACACGATCGCCATGGAAGAACCTCGGTCACTGTTGTCCAGAGACAAAGTGTTATTCCACCCATAGCTGCAAGTTCCCTGTCATCCTCACACTCCCAAGCCACAAAACAGCCATCGGTAGCACAGGCATGGGATAAAAGACGGCCATACTCTGCAAACCATCCACGAGCACAGGCTCTGAATGCTGGCATTGCAAAACTCCTGTCCCTTGAAATGCTGTCATTCAGGCTGGTGGAGACTGACAGTTTCCGGAACTTAATGGCATTGGCAGTCCCACAATACAATGTGCCAAGCCGATTTTATTTCAGCAGGCAAGCCGTCCCTGCTCTGCAAAAGCATGTTGAGGGAAAAATTAAACATGCGCTACTAAACGCTGTCAGTAGCAAGGTCCACCTGACCACCGATGCGTGGACCAGTACCCATGGCCAGGGACGATACCTTTCCCTCACTGCCCATTGGGTCAATGTTGTGGAGCCGGGTACATATCTTGCGAGTGGCGCTGTACGTGTTCTGCCAACTCCAAGGATTGCAGGAATCCAGTCTGTACACATTGACTCCTCCTCCTACTCCAGTTCCTCCGAATCATCGCTGCAGGAGCCGTCATGGTCTACCTCCACATGGACCCGTGAACGCTTACCTGTTGCGACCGATATGAGCACAGCCGTGGCCAAACGTCAACAGGCCGTCCTGAAATTAATTTCCATGGGGAATCGAAGCCACACAGCGCAGGAGGTCTGGAATGCCATCAAGCAGGAGAGCGACGTGTGGTTTTTGCCAGCGAATCTCCAGCCAGGCTTGGTAGTGTGTGACAATGGCCGAAATCTGGTGGCAGCTCTGGCCCTTGGCAACCTCACTCACATACCATGTCTGGCACATGTGCTCAACTTGGTCGTGCAGAGTTTTTTGAGGGACTATCCGGATGTTGATGCACTGCTGCACAAGGTCCGCCTAGAGTGCGCTCACTTGCGGCGTTCCAGCATGGCCAGATCGCGCATTGCAGCTCTGCAACGCAGATTTCGCCTTCCTGAACATCGCATCATATGTGACGTACCCACCAGGTGGAATTCCACGTTACATATGTTGGAGCGGTTGTGTGAGCAGCAGACAGCAGTAATGGAGTATCAGCTGCAACAGGCGCAATCAACACGCAATTTGCGCCGTTCACACTTCACCACTACTGAGTGGGCCTCTATGAAGGACATCTGCCACGTTTTGCGTGCGTTTGATGAGTCAACGCGGATGGCGAGTGCAGATGATGCACTAGTCAGCCTGACTGTCCCCCTTATCTGCCTGCTTCAAAAAACACTGCAACCACTAAGGGATGAGGTTTTGGAAGAGGTGGAGGATGAGGAGACACAAATTCCATCACCTTCTGGACAGTCAGCGCAACGTGGTTCCTCCCAAAGGGCTTTGCAGGGCTCACTTTGTGAGGAGGATGAGGAGGAGTCAATGGAGGAGGAAGAAATCGCTACAGAGCGAGGTACAAAACGCTCTAGTCAGTATGTAGAGCGAGGGTGGGTTGATGCAGAGCAGGTACAGATGACGCCTCTTACAGAGGACAGCGTTTGTTGGCCAGTTGGGAGTCTGCAGCACATGGTTGATTTCATGCTGCAGTGCCTGAGAAACGACCGCCGCATCGCCCACATTCTCACCACGTCTGATTATTGGGTGTACACCCTCCTAGACCCTCGCTACCGGGACAACTTACAAAGCCTCATCACACCGTTGAACCGGGAGCATAAAATGCGGGAGTACCAAGACACACTGGTGAAATCCATAATGTTCTCCATTCCAGCCGAGAGCAGTGCTGCTGATACTGCTTTACAAAGCAGCTCTGTGCGTGGAGGCAGTGGAGACAGCTCTGCAACAAGAGGGAGCACAAGCAGCGCCTCTGCACAGGGGGGCAAGACCAGTATGTTCCAAATGTGGCGAAGTTTTGTGGCAGCGCCACCAATGTCTACACCATCCGAGACGCCTCCAGTCACCAGGAGGCAACGTTTCCGTAAGATGGTGACAGACTACTTGTCTTGCCCTCTCAGTGTACTCCCAGATGGCTCTTCCCCTTTCAAGTTTTGGGTCTCTAAGCTGGATACATGGCCAGAGCTTAGCCAGTATGCATTGGAGGTGCTGGCTTGCCCTGCTGCCAGTGTATTATCGGAGCGCGTCTTTAGTGCTGCAGGTGGTGTACTAACAGACCGTCGCATGCGACTATCCTCCGATAATGTAGACCGGCTTACTTTTCTGAAAATGAACAAGGCATGGATCTCGCCAGAATTTGCCTGTCCGTTTTCAGATTAAATAACTGGTTGGCAACGTTATCAATTTCTCCTGTTATGTTCATCTATCTACCACCTGAACTCTACTCCCTGGGCTACAACACTGCCAGTCTGAGGGGAATGATCAGTTAACAACCAAAATGTTCTCCCCAACAGATAGTAGCGCAACGACTCCAGTGCCCACTTGATCGCCAGGCACTCTCTCTCTCTACAATGCTGTATCTGGTTTCAGCTGGAGTTAGCTTTCGACTCTGGAAAGTAATGTGATGCTCCTCCCCGTTAACCTCCTGAGACAAAACGGCACCCACACCTACCTCTGACGCATCAGTCTAGACAATGAATTCTCTTTTGAAGTCGGGTGTGATCAAAAATGGTGACACACACACAGTGCCCCTTTTAGTTTTAGAAACGCTTCTTCAAGCTGATCATTCCATCGCACCATTACTAACTTCCTGCCTTTTAGGCAGTCATTTAACGGCGCCGACAGTGTTGCAAAATTGTGAATAAACCGCCGGTAGTATCCCACTAACCCCAAAAACCCTTTCACTTGTTTTGTGGTGAGGGGACGGGGCCAGTTTTGGATTGCCTCCACTTTGTTTATTTGGGCTTTGATAACTCCTCTCACAATCACATACCCCAGGTAGCGAGCTTCCTCCAACCCTATGGAACACTTCTTTGGGTTGGCAGTTAGCTCTGCTTGTCTCAGCGAATCTATCACCGCCTGTACCTTGGCTAAGTGACTTTCCCAGTCTGTACTGTACACCACAATATCGTCCAGATTGGCCGCGGCATATCGGCGATGAGGACGAAGAACAACGTCCATTAACCTCTGTAATGTTGCTGGAGCGCCATGCAACCCGAAGGGTAGGACTATATACTGGAACAGTCCCTCGGGTGTTACAAAAGCCGTTTTCTCTCTCGCTGCTTTTGTTAGTGGCACCTGCCAATACCCTTTTGTGAGGTCAATGAGTGAAAAATAACGTGCCTGCCCAAACCGCTCTATTAACTCATCGACCCGGGGCATGGGGTAGGCGTCAAAGTTAGAAATTTCATTCAGTTTTCTGAAGTCATTACAGAACCTTAGTGTCCCATCTGGCTTTGGTATTAGGACTATTGGGCTGGCCCACTCACTCTGGGACTCTTCAATGACCCCTAACTGCAGCATCTTCTTGACCTCTTCCTTGATGGCTTGTCGCCGGGCCTCAGGCACCCGATATGGCTTTAATCGTACTTTGCCCTGCGGCTCAGTGACAATGTCAGGAGTCGAACCCAGTACCTCTTGTCCACTGGCCAGCAGTTCTACCATCTGAGCTATTCTGCTGGCTGCAAAGTTCCTTGCTGAACCCAGATACCATTGACTGTTCTTCCTGATTGGCTACACCTAGTGCTCTCTTGATTGGGTCTCTGATTGCCAATTACACACCCTATATAAACCTGGCCCTGTGGGTGTGTCATTGCGAGATTATTGTGCTTCCAGCCTTTAGTCAAGCTCTTTCTCCTGCTGTTCCTGCTGCTTCAAACACTGCTCTCCTGTGTACCGACCTCCTGCTGCCACCTGACTACGTTATTTGCCTACTCCTCTGCTACCGAACTGCCTTTCCTGTGTACCGACCTCCGGCTGCCACCTGACTACGTTATTTGCCTGCTCTCTGCTACAAACACTGCCTTTCCTGTGTACCGACCTCCGGCTGCCACCTGACTACGTTATTTGCCTGCTCTCTGCTACAAACACTGCCTTTCCTGTGTACCGACCTCCGGCTGCCACCTGACTACGTTACCTGCCTCTGCTTCCCCTAGTGTTTGCAGTAACATCGGCTCCAACCCAGACGGGATCCTGACAGAATAATCTCGCGTCAAAATGGAGTCCGCTGTGAACACCCTGAGGCGGCAAGTTACGGAGCTTCAAAGTTTTTGTACTGACTCTCAAGGAAAATATTCCAAGTTACAAACTGATTTCACGGCGATACAACAGGAAGTAATTGAGCTACAAAAACAACTACTGGACGTGCGCAATTCAGGGTCCGAATCAAACGCGCGGCTGCCGCTGCCTGCAAAGTTCAGTGGGGATCGCAAGCAGTACCGAGGATTCCTCAATCAATGCCGCATATACTTCCAGATGCAACCTGCTCCCTTTACCAGTGAGAGGAAGAAAGTTTTTTTCATGATAAATCTCCTGACGGATGAAGCTCTTGCTTGGGCTTCACCTTATGTAGAAAAGGACTATGCCCTCCTTAATGACCTGGAAGCTTTCATCGCAGCTATGAATCAAGTTTTTGATGACCCAAACCGCTGTGCCACAGCAGAAACCAAATTACATAATTTGCGCCAAGGACGTCGCTCTGTTGCGGAATATACATCGCAGTTCCGTCGCTGGGTGGCCGACACCACCTGGAATCCAGCGGCCCAGAGAAGTCAATTTCGACGAGGGTTATCAGAACCAGTGAAAGACGAGCTTGCCAGGGTTGAGACCCCTGACCAGTTGGAGGACTTTATTCAACTATGTATCCGGATTGACCAGAGACTTACTGAAAGGAGAAAGGAGAGACTGCGAGCACTTGGGAATAGCCCTGGCTTCTCATTTTCAGCATCAGACCACCAAGAAAAGACGCAAGTTGTGTCTGAACCGATGCAGATCGACGTCATCCGAAGACCACTCTCTGCACAGGAGAAGGAGAGGCGACGTGCAGAACATCTCTGCCTCTATTGTGGGGACCCTGGACACTATGCCATCAACTGTCCTAACAAAAGGACTATAGCCTTTACCAACAACAGGTCTGCCAGCAATACGGACCTTTCTCAGCAGTCGGATTCCATCTTGCAGACTATCTCATCAGTAACGCCAGAAATAGACAAAATACATACCACATCATCTCATTTTGTAATCCCCATTCAGGTTGTAATGGGCACCCAAAAAATACAATGCTCTGCCCTGTTGGATTCGGGAGCAGGAGGAAATTTTATGGACTTAAAATTTACACGTGATAATAATATTTCCAGTAGGACCAAATCCACACCAATTGAAATGGAAACTGTGGATGGATCACCTTTGTCTTCTGGACCTGTCACGCATGAGACAATCGAACTGGAGATTTGTATCGACCCGGATCATCATGAAGCTGTCAGTTTCCACCTTATTTCATCTCCGAAATTTCCGGTTATTCTAGGGATCCCCTGGTTTTCAGTCCATAACCCTTCTATCAACTGGGCATCAAGGACCATCACCTTTTCATCTGACTACTGTAAGAATAATTGTCATAAGGAACCCCCTGTTCTCCAACAAGTCCAAATCTCTGAGATTTCGCATGAGAAGGAAGAGAAACTACCACCTCAATATCAGCAGTTCTCTGATGTCTGCAGTAAGAAGAAAGCAGATCAATTACCTCCTCACCGTCCTTACGACTGTCCCATTGAATTGCTGCCAGGAGCAACCATTCCATTTGGACGGATTTACAATCTTTCCGAACCTGAATTGAAGGTATTAAGAAAGTTCCTGGATGAAAATTTAGAGAAAGGCTTTATTCGACCTTCCACATCTCCAGCTGGGGCACCCCTGTTCTTTGTTGAAAAGAAAGACTCCACTCTGCGGCCATGTATTGACTACAGAGAAATGAATAATATCACTGTCAAGAATCGCTACCCGCTACCCTTGATTCCTGAACTATTTGAGAGACTCCGTTCTGCGAAAATCTTTACGAAGCTGGATCTTAGAGGGGCTTACAACCTCATACGGATTCGCCCAGGAGATGAGTGGAAGACCACCTTCAGAACGAGATATGGACATTTTGAATCTCTTGTTATGACCTTTGGCCTTAGCAATGCCCCAGCCACCTTTCAACATTTTATTAATGATGTATTTCGAGATTTCTTGGACCAATTCGTTGTGGCTTATCTCGATGACATTCTTATATTTTCAGACACCTTGGAAGAGCATCGCAGGCACGTCCAGTTAGTCTTGGAACGACTACAGGAGAACCATCTCTACATTAAACTTGAAAAATGTGAGTTTGAACAAACCAGTATCCAATTTCTGGGATATATCATCTCCCCAGAAGGTCTGAGCATGGATCCCGGCAAAATCAATGCTGTAGTGGACTGGCCTGTTCCAAGAAATTTAAAAGACGTCCAGCGTTTCATAGGATTTGCAAATTTTTACCGAAAATTTATAAAGAACTTTTCACGGATCATACTACCAATTACTACACTAACAAAAAAGACCAAAGCATTTTTCTGGTCTCCGGAGGCACAGGAGGCTTTTGACAAGTTGAAAACTCTTTTTACGTCTGCTCCATTGTTAGTACACCCAAATCCTGAATTGCCATTTACTGTCGAAGTGGACGCCTCGGACTCTGCAGTGGGAGCCATTCTGTCTCAGCGAGTTGGGGACAAGATGCAACTTCACCCATGTGCGTTTCTTTCCCACACCATGTCATCTGCAGAAAAGAACTACGACATTGGTAATAAAGAACTGTTAGCCATTAAAGTTGCCTTCTCCGAGTGGAGACATCTTCTGGAAGGTGCCAATCACCCTGTGACTGTCCTCACGGACCACAAGAATCTTGAATTCCTCCGTACAGCAAAAAGATTGTCTGCAAGACAAGCACGATGGGCCTTATTTTTCTCAAGATTCAATTTTATAATCTCTTACCGGCCTGGTTCAAGAAATGGCAAGGCTGACGCCCTGTCCAGGATGTGTTCGGAACCTCAGGAGAGGTCTAGTAATGATGATACAATTCTAGGCCCTAAAAATTTTTTGGGAATATTGCACTCTAGAGGACTAGGTAATAGAATTAAAGATGGATATCAAGAGGACTCTTTCCTTAACCATCCTTCGGAAGACGTCGATCTTTCATTCAAAGAGGGGTTTTGGATGCAGAAACACCAAATATATGTACCTGAATCTTCTCGCCTTGAAGTCCTCAAAAGTGTCCATGATTCTAAACTGGCAGGACATCCTGGAGTTGCAAAAACACAAGACTTACTACTTAGTTTCTTTTGGTGGCCTAATTGTAGGAAGGACGTGAGGAAATATGTTTCAACCTGTTTAACATGCGCACGAAACAAGACCCCACGATCGTCTCCTCTAGGACTCTTGCAACCACTCCCAGTTCCATCCAGGCCTTGGGGATCTATTTCCATGGATTTTATTGTGGAACTACCCCCTTCCAAACAGATGACCGTCATCCTTGTCATAGTGGACCGACTCACAAAAATGGCCCACTTTATTCCAACTGAAGGAATTCCTACTGCTGAAAAAACTGCAGAACTGATGATCAAAGAGGTATTCAGGTTACATGGAATTCCTGACAGCGTGGTGTCTGACAGAGGCGTTCAGTTTACATCAAAATTTTGGAAGAGTTTCTGTACAGCCTTGGGAGTCACGGTGAATCTTTCTACCGCTTTCCATCCTCAGTCCAATGGCCAGACGGAGAGAACGAACCAGACTTTGGAGCAATACCTCCGTTGCTTCATTTCCTATCTTCAGGATGACTGGGTGGACTATTTACCAACAGCAGAGTTTGCCTACAACAACTCCATACATAGCGCTACATCTCAAACCCCATTTTTTGCTAATTATGGAGTACATCCAGTATTTATCCCTAATCTGCCAGTGAACACTCCCATTCCTGCTGTTAATGACAGGCTTACAAAATTACAGGAATCTCAGAAGGAATTATCAGAGATATTGCTCAAGACCCAGGAAGAATATAAGGAAGCAGCAGATAAACATCGGAGAGTGCCCCCTGCTCTTCAGGTTGGAGACAAAGTTTGGCTGTCCACTAAAAACCTTAAGACACATGTGCCATCCTCCAAATTGGGTCAGAAATTCATTGGACCTTTTCAAATTTCTGCAAAAATTAACCAGGTTGCTTTTCGTTTAAAACTTCCCAACAATCTAAAGATTCATCCAGTGTTTCACATATCCTTGCTCAAACCCTTCTGTGAAAACCCGTTTCCAGGAAGAATTCAGCCAACTCCTCCACCAGAAAGGATCCGTGGTGAAGAAGAATACATTGTGGATAAGATTCTGGACTCCCGAAAATTCAGAGGTAAACTGCAGTATCTGGTGCAGTGGAAGGGTTACGGACCAGAGGAAAATTCATGGGAACCAAGGGACAACGTCCATGCTCCTAGACTAACAAGAGCCTTTCATCAGAGGTACCCGGATAAGCCAGCTCCTGAGATGTCCAGAGGCCATCCTGGAAGGAGGGGAGTACTGTCAGAAGTCGAACCCAGTACCTCTTGTCCACTGGCCAGCAGTTCTACCATCTGAGCTATTCTGCTGGCTGCAAAGTTCCTTGCTGAACCCAGATACCATTGACTGTTCTTCCTGATTGGCTACACCTAGTGCTCTCTTGATTGGGTCTCTGATTGCCAATTACACACCCTATATAAACCTGGCCCTGTGGGTGTGTCATTGCGAGATTATTGTGCTTCCAGCCTTTAGTCAAGCTCTTTCTCCTGCTGTTCCTGCTGCTTCAAACACTGCTCTCCTGTGTACCGACCTCCTGCTGCCACCTGACTACGTTATTTGCCTACTCCTCTGCTACCGAACTGCCTTTCCTGTGTACCGACCTCCGGCTGCCACCTGACTACGTTATTTGCCTGCTCTCTGCTACAAACACTGCCTTTCCTGTGTACCGACCTCCGGCTGCCACCTGACTACATTATTTGCCTGCTCTCTGCTACAAACACTGCCTTTCCTGTGTACCGACCTCCGGCTGCCACCTGACTACGTTACCTGCCTCTGCTTCCCCTAGTGTTTGCAGTAACATCGGCTCCAACCCAGACGGGATCCTGACAGACAATGTCATGTTGTATTAGGGAGGTACGACCAGGAAGTTCCGAAAAAACATCTGTATTTCGGCTAACAAACTCTCGGACTTCCTGAACTTGTCTGTGCGACAAAGTGTCTGAAATTTTGACGGTGGAGAGGACTTCTCTTGCCTTCTCCTGAGGCAAGGAAGCCATCTGTACTGGAAATGCAGGCCGTGGACAATCCTCACCAAGCGGGTCTCTGTCTTTCCATGGTTTGAGCAGATTCACATGATATACGTGTTCTGGCTTTCTCCGCCCTGGTTGGTGTACTTTATAGTTTACTGGTCCCACCTTCTCTATAATGTCGTAGGGTCCCTGCCACCTTGCAAGGAACTTACTATCCACTGTAGACACAAGTACCAAAACCCGATCCCCAGGGTTAAAGGACCTTACCGTGCCTCCCGGTTATAGACCTGCCTCTGTGACCTTTGTGCTGATTCCATATGTTCTCGGACTAATGGTAGGACTGTCTCCATTCTCTCTTGCATTTTGGCCACTTGTTCTATCACACTTTTGTGGGGAGTTGTATGGTTTTCCCAGGCCTCTTTAGCTATATCGAGTAAGCCACGGGGATGTCTGCCATATAATAGTTCAAAGGGCGAGAACCCCGTAGATGCCTGGGGCACCTCCCGCACTGCAAATATCAGGTATGGCAACAAAAGATCCCAGTCCTTAGCATCTTTAGAGACTTTTTTTTTCAACATATTCTTCAGGGTTTTATTGAACCTTTCTACTAAACCGTCTGTTTGGGGATGATAGATCGATGTGCGCAACTGTTTAACACGTGGCAGAGTTCCTTCATGATTTTTGACATAAAGGGGTCACCTGATCTGTTAAGATTTCTTGAGGGATTCCCACCCGAGAGAACATACCCATGAGTTCTTTTGAGATCAGTTTTGCCGAGGTGTGTCGCAGGGGAATAGCCTCAGGATACCTGGTAGCGTAATCTAGAACTACGAGGATGTGTTGATGACCTCTTGCTGATTTATTAACCGTCCACACCAGATCCATAGGCTATTCTCTCAAACGGTACCTCTATAATTAGTAATGGCACCAAGGGACTCTGAAAATGAGGCTGCGGACTGGTTACCTAGCACACGGGACAAGAGTAACAATACCGTTTAACTTCTTCATAGACCCATAGCCAGTAAAACCGTTGTAGAATTCTGTCTAGGATTTTCTTTGGTCCCAAATGTCCCCCTAGTACATGCGCATGCGCTAAGTCCATTACCAACCTCCGATATGACTGCGGTACCAGCAATTGCTCGACAATTTCCCCATGTATTTTTTCAACCCCATACAGCAAATCTTGGTTCAGCTCAAATCGGGGAAATACTTTAGCTGCCCTGGGGTGTTGGGGTTCCCCATTGACAACCAGCACATTTTCCCGGGCTCGAGTCAACGTAGGGTCCCGTAGTTGCGCCGTACCAAAATTGTCACCTGCCACATTTAAGTATGACAATTCTGGTCCCGGTGGCAAATCTTCCATCTCCCCACCTAACACTTCTATAGGAGAGGGGTTTTCCTCCTCCACCGAAGGCAAAGGTACTCCTACCGCCAGTACATCTTCCTCTGGGCCACCATGTTCATGCACGATTTCTGGAGAATGCAACCTGTTTGCCACTGGTGCCAATGACTGTTCTGTGGGAGGGGTAATTACAGGCCAAAGCACAGAAAATAACGGAAAATCTCTCCCCATTATTAATGCTAATTAACCACCACCCCCCACCTCGTGTCACCTCCTCCCCGCTGGCGTGTTTATCATCACCAGGGTGGTAGGATAATGTTTTAAGTCACCATGTATACACAACACACCCATTTTCACAGCAGTATACTCGCTGATTTGGACGTGGCTGGCTCGTATTAGGGTCACTCACGAGACTCCATGAGTCCACTAGAGCCACAGCAGGGTTACCCTCCACCTGCACTTTACACAAATGGTTCATATTGGGTCCCTCTGGTTTGACCACTGCACACATGTGTTCTGCATAGTGAGACTGATAGTAGCCAAAGTTGTTGTCCATGGGCTCTGTCAGGTGGGGGCAAACAGCTCTCACATGTCCTGGTTGTTGGCACCGCCAACAGATTATGGGGCCCCTTTCGTTCCCCGACCCGTCCTGGGCGGCCCTTCGAGTCTCTGCTCGACGAGCTGTGGGTGAAGGTTTGTGGAATTTACTTGGTACCTTCCGGGTAGTCTCTCCCTGTATCTCCTTGGTAGCCCCATATCTTTCAATGAGGTCTACCATTTGGAGACCATCAGTAGGGGCTGCCTGTCCAAGCCATGTTTGAAGGGTGTGTGGCAAATTTCTCAAGAATTTATCAGTCACTATACGATCCAGCATAGCGCGGGGTGACAACACCTCCGGCTGCAACCACTTTTCTATCAGGTGTATCAAGTCATAATACTGTGTCCGAGCTGGCTCGGAAGGGGAAAAGTTCCACTGGTGTACCCGCTGTGCCCGGACCAAAACATTTACCCCAAGACGTGCAAGTATCTCACCCTTGACGCTCTCATAGTCCTCCTGTTGCTCGGGGGGTAGGTCCCTAGAGGCTTTTGCGGGTCCTGAATTAAAAAAACGGAGCCACGATCTCGGCCCACTGGTACCGGGGCAGTCTCTCCCTTTTAGCCACGCCTTCAAACATCTCCAGGTACACCTCGACGTCATCTGATTGCTCCATCTTTCGGATCGCTGTACGCACCGCTTTCCGGACATCCTGCCATCCCCGGGCAGCTCCTGCTGTCTGCGGCGTTGTGATGTGCTGCATCACTAGACTATTGGTTTCCTGTTGCTGTCGATTAAATATCTGCTGCTGCTCCATAGCCTGCTGCTGTATAGCCTGCTGCTGCTCCATAGCCTGCTGCTGTATAGCCTGCTGCTGCTCCATAGCCTGCTGCTGTATAGCCTGCTGCATAGCCTGCTGTTGCTGCCGCATGGCCTCCTCCAGCATTTTTACTGTGTTCTCCATCTTGGGACAGTTATCCACCGGGTTTTGAGTCACTTTATTTACCTAGGACATTTACTGTCATGCAGGAAAAAACAGCCTGACCTCACTGCGTTGCCCGCATTGAAGCCACCAATTGTAGGGATCCGCTCTGGTAGGCAGGACTGGGCCGCAGTAATGAGGCAAACACACCACCTTTTACTTCAAATTTCAGTGGTTTTAATCATGAGTTCAACAAAAAGTCCAGATAACAAAATAAAAACAGAACATAAATCACCCCAGTTTGGAGAACCACTGGTGCCAGACTCACCCTTGCTTGGGACGGGCTTAACTAAGCGGCTGCAGTCAGCAGAGACCGCCAGGTCCCATTCCGGGTGGTCTGGTACTCGCTTCCTGGTGCACACTGGCACACAGTAACAAAACAATCTTCCAGGCTGACTCCAGCCAAACTCCTTCCTTCCACACACCAACTACAACAGCTCCTTGTTTTATAGGCCTACTCCACACCCTCAGGTGAGGTACACATCAGATGACCAGATCACGTGACTATGACCTTATCACAGGTCCTTGTGATCATGGAAAATCCTGAGCAAACTTCAGTCTGCTAGAAGAAATATATCTCACATCCAGCAAGATCCCCTTTGGTGTACCACAGCGGCAAGAAGTCTCCTGTTCCCTACACATGCACAGAAAAACCCATGTCAAACATGCTCCAAATAGGGAAGAGCCGTCACCCTGATTGTTATGCTTAAAACAGGAAAGATTGAAGTTTTCAAGGGCTAAAATGAAAAATTTTAATAAGAAATATGGACAAATATTAATTTGTCATCACAGCGCATATCTGCACATGGCTAATAGAAATGGTAACAAAAAATAAAACATAGTGTTTACTTTTTTAAATTAATGCATAAAAATACATTTCATAATTATCAATTAATGCTTCTCTAAGGAACGTTATCTGTACCTGTAAGATAATGCAGTCAATGGATGTACGAATCATAAACATCATCATCATCATAATCCTCACGAGTTTTATTAATGACAGACATAATAAAATACACAGACTGAGGACAACTGTAACTTCACACACCATATATGAAATGGCCATCATGTAAACCTGGTAATAATGCGCAATAATAAATAATTACACCAAGAAAGTGCATCATGCATACAAACAATAGGTAGTTAGACCTGCAAGTGCTGTTGAAACAACCACAACAGATTTAAATTAATAATGCTATATAGCTATCACAGTGCATAGTTACTCATGGACAATGTCGATCTAATACTGTACCTCAATAAAGGCAGCGTCACCCATGATGCTTGTTTGTCTTGTAGATTGTTGAAGAGGGAATTTTTTTTTTTTTTTTTAAAGTTCCTTTTTATTTGGATTTTCAAAAACAAAAAGGCCACATAAGGCGGTACACATCTCGGTCGCAGCCGATATGGTCATAAAATAAACATTCTAAAAGTCAAAGTAACAAGAGAACAAAAAAAAACGAAACTCGTTAATAATTGTAAGGAAACCCCTAACTTGTAGGATTCCTCCCGTCATCTTCCTTCTCTAACTTTGCTGTGATCCTGATTAAACTATTTCACTCGTCACCCTTCTGTTGCGTGTATTTTTTCAAATTCTCGCCACCTTTACATTCATTTCTCCGATCATGTTAAAATATAAGGCTTTCCTCAATATCACCA
Source organism: Oophaga sylvatica (assembly GCA_033576555.1). Classification (NCBI taxonomy): domain Eukaryota; kingdom Metazoa; phylum Chordata; class Amphibia; order Anura; family Dendrobatidae; genus Oophaga; species Oophaga sylvatica. Next base: position 176,685,176 of record JARQOD010000003.1, on the reverse strand, counting down.
TGATCGTTCATCATGATCCCATGTTTACTCATTAACGCTGTAATATGTTAAGGAATGTGATTTGCTTTCGCTAGTCGTGCTAATAGTATCCCTGATTTGCTACCATAACGATATAGATCGGCTCTATAATTCAAATTACTGGTTCTCTCGCGTCGATCTACCCATAGGTCAAAGTCAGCCTTAGCCTGCTTCCATCTATTTTTATCCTGTGTCCATGAAGTTGTCATACTAGGCCTCTGCCTACACCCTCCTTGACCCTGTGCTCCAACACCGCCAGTTGTTGCTCGGAAGTGCTGTTAGCACAGTCAACACTTGCTCCTGTGTTACTGGGGTTCAGTAATGTCAGCTGTTCCCCTGCTGTGTGTACGGCAAAAAGTCCTGCTGCCTCCACCCTGTTCTCTTCTCATCCCTGGGCTCCAACACCGACAGTTGTTGCTCGGAAGTAATTGGCAGGGGTACGGACTCCTGCCTAGCCTGGTTACAGCACGACAGCTGTTTCCTGGCAGTGTCAACGTCAATTAGCCTACAATAAGTTGTCCTGTCGTGTTGCATTCGGGTTAGCCGACTGTATGGTGCCTGCAGTTTAGGTGATTCCTATGTGTGCTGTGTGATAAGTAAATAAAGGCTGTTTCCGTTGTGACAATGGGACAAGCACCGACTGTAGGACTGTGTGATTCGGTAACTGCGGACGGCTTGCGGCCTGTCAAATTACATTTTCATGGGTGCCTTCTGCTACCCGTCCGGGTTCCAGTACCGTCAACTGGTTCTCCGCAGTGCCTTTGGCCTAGGTGCCTCCATCTCGGTATCCGAGTTCCAGCAACTGCTGGTCCTTGGTAGTGCTTTGGGGCACAGGTACCTCCTGCTTAGTAACCGTGTCCCAGTAACGTCAGCTGGTCCTCGGTTGTGCCATTGGCTCTTTTCCTTCTGCTGCCCCTCCGGGTTCCAGCACAGTCAGCTGGTCCTCGTTACTTCCATTGTCTCTTGTACCATCTGATACCCGTCCGGGTTCCAGTAACGTCAGCTGGTTCTCGGAAGTTAGTCAGCCTTCTTGTACCTTCAGCTACATTTACAAATTGAAGATTTTTTAAATGTTTTTTTGGGTAATCACTCTGGATCTCCAACAATGAAGACGACGACCCTGATGACCACCCCGAAGAAGATGACGACCACAAGGACGACGAGCATCAAGCCAACCAGCCTGAACACCATCACAAAGAAGAAATAAAAGATTACCCAGAAGAAGATCACCAACAGGACAAAGAAGGTTAAGACAAACTACAAGATACAGAACAAGAGACAGAAGAACAATAAGCAGAAGATGAAAAAGCATAACAACATGAAGTATAAGACCAAAATGAAGAGCAAAATATATGCTCTAAATTATAAGCAGAACAAGACTAAGCAGTGTATGGGGTGAGTCCGTTCCTCCTCGTGGTGCCCCTGGAAAATGCCTGCTGCTGCAGGCTAAACTCAACACGGACAAATACTGTTGTAATTTAAAACTTTTGTGACAGCAAGAATGCAAGGATGAAAAATTCATACTTTTACAGATTACAAGTACAGGAATCTCTGTCAAAAATAAGAATATGATGAAGAATAAGAAGATGAAGTAGAATATGAAGAAGAATAATAGTTGAATAAGAACAATATGAGTAATGTTAACAAAAAGATGAATAGCAAGAAGTTTAAGAAGAAGATAAAGAAGGTGAAGATGAAGAATAATTTGATGAAAAAGATGATGCTGCTGAAGATTATGAAGGAGAAAGTGTGTCAAAAGTTAAAAAGGTGAAGAGCATGGAAGTTGTGAAACATACATATTTGCCAAAATAGAAAAAAGGTTAACAACATTGTCAATTTGTTCGTCAATCCGAACATCTTTACAAAAAAAATATTAATGCTATTCCATTTGATTGGGTTAAATATCTATGCCTTTAATGTCTCCTCAACCTCCCCCAATACATTCTACATTACTCTTTGTTGTTTTCCTTCATGTACAATTAACCAACAAGGCAAGAATGGGCTTTTTTTAATTCCGATATTTTTTTCCCATAGACTTACATTGGATTTCCGGTATCGGGTATTGCCGATATTTCTTGTGTATCGGCGATACCATTCCTATCCGATACTTTTGGATATCGGAAAGTATCGCTCAACTCTACCAGACACAGAAGGACTTCGAGAATATCACACAGCAGGGATCCACATTCAAGGCAAGGACTTTGGTACCAACAGATAGACAACATGTGTCCAGGGACAAAAGACATCAGCTTTCCTAGAACTGATCGCAGGCAGAACAGGAGCTGAACACAAGGCAGACCAGGAGCAACATGGAGGACCAAACACACATTGCTAGGTTCTGCAACCTAATGAGAAGATCTGGCAATGCCCAACAAGGAAGAGAAACTTTAAATAGGAGCTGCCCCTCAGCAATAGGCTGGGGACAGCAATTCAAGTGCACACACTGCCCTTAATAAAAGCAGGGAAGTTGTGGCCTCGCGCACCCTAAGCACAAACAGAAACCAGTACAGCAAAGCCAGCACACGAACTGAGGTTATGGCAGCGACTGCAAGCCTAGACACACATGGAAAGTCATGCACCAGCTGCAGAGGACCTCACAACCCGCAGATAGCTTTCACAGTGGCAGACAGGGACCGCACATGCGGATGGTCGTGCAGCGGAGCAAAGATACCACAACACATGTACAGCTACATAGCAGTGGAGGGAACTTAGCAGCATCCACACAGGTAACAGACAACAGTATCCCAGCTGGTTAGGGGGAAGGAGCAAAGGGTAACAGCACAGACATGCAGAGTAAAGCCGTGGAAACAAGGTACAAACACACCGGCATTACACAAGGCATCCAGGCACTGTATGTGGGTATATAGATATCAGTAGTAGGCAGTCATTGTATGTGGCATACTTCATTGCATACATCAAGAGGTTCCATTCCATTACTGTCTGCTGCTGCTGCTGCCTATTACATATATTGACAGTATTTACACAGCCCTAGGTCTCAGTGGCCAACTTGTTTTTGCATCTTAAGGCCGGATCACACATGTATTTCTATGCAGCCACTCGCTCCACTCCCGAGTGCCGGCGCCAGAGCTGGGATTTCACATGCGAGCGTCGGACGATTTCCTCGCATGTGTGATCCCGGCCTAATCCTGATTATTTTATTCCAAAGCAATCCAGAGCCCACTTTTTCTCCATTTGCTGGTTGACACTGCAGAATACAGCCATATCCTTTTCATAGTACAGCGTGAAACGCCAGCTATTTTAAACGGTTTTGCCCGTCCCAGCCATCACATCTGAGTGCACAGAAATTTCTGACATTTTTGTGGTACTGTAAATTTTTTTGGAGTGTCTTATATAATTTCTTGAAACCATTTTGCTGGCCAAAAATTTTTTAGCTGCCAAAAAAATATTTAGCTACAGGGCAGATATTTTACACCGGTTTTGTCCGCCACATGTATCGCATATCATTGCGCTCAAAATTGTGCCATTTCAAGCCTCCATAGATTTTTTTTGTTGTGTCTTAGACTACTTGTTAACACAATTTAGCTGGGCAAAAAAACAAAAAATACAGGCCAGATATTTGAAAGTGGGCTATCTACGTCAGACGCCTCATCTATCTGTGGGCTAAAAAATGTGGCATTTTAGGCCTCCAACTGTTTTTGCTGTGTCTTACCCTAGTTCTATACACTATTGTGCAGGAAAAAACAAAAAATACAGGCCAGATATTTGAAAGTGGGCTATCTCCGTCAGACGTGTTATGTACCTGTGGGCTACAAAATGTGGCATTTCAGTCCTCCATTCAACTGTTTTGCTGTGTCTTACCCTAATTCTGTACACTATTATGCAGGAAAAAAACAAAAAATACAGGCCAGATATTTTAAAGTGGGCTATCTCCATCAGACGCCTCATCTATCTGTGGGCTAAAAAATGTGGCATTTCAGGCCTCCAACTGTTTTTGTTGTGTTTTACCCTAATTCTATACACTATTGTGCAGGAAAAAAAAAATTAGAGGCCAGATATTTGAAAGTGGGCTATCTCTGTCAGACGAGTTATGTATCTGTGGGCTACAAATTGTGTCATTTCACAATAAAACATACAAAAACAATACCAAAATGGATTTTCCTGGGAAATATGTTAAGGAACATCCTTTACAGGGTAATGACTTGTATATAATGCAAAATAAATAACCAAAAACAAAAATGCTCCTCTACACCTTGGGCTATGTTCACACGTAGCGTTTTTGATGCGTTTTTCAACTTTAGCATTGCTTTCAGCTAATACAAATGCATCTACTGGGAAATGTCTTTTTAACATTTAACAACCTTAGCTGGCCATGTGGTGTGTGACATATCATCAGACATACCCTGTTTCATTTATGAAGGAGGGACTCTGAAAGTCACAAAGCCATTTTTTATAGTGCCATCAGGCGGCACTAATATTCTTAAAGGGCCATTATTAAACAGTGGGTCTCCTATACTGTTATTGCCTGTGCAGTGAGTGGCTGGGCTGCCAAAAATTAGAACGCACCCCAATAGCCCTTTGACGAGACGTACAGGAGGGCCTCCTGAAAAAATGCTCCCATTATAAGAAAGTAGGTCTCCCATAGTGTTTGCCTATGCATTGAATGCAAGGCCTGCCCTGCACCCTTCAATCTACTAATAATAATAACTAGTGATGGGCGAGTACTAAAATGCTCGGGTGCTCGTTGCTCAGGTCGAGCATATTGGAATGCTCGAGTGCTTGACCCGAGCACCGAGCCCAATGTAAGTCTATGGGAAACTCGAGCATTTTTCCGGAGGCCCTCCGGCGGTCTTTAGAGGGTCTAGAAATTGTGGAAATCAATGAGAACAGTGCTCAGATGACATGGAAACATGATGGGGAAGACCCCTGGAAGCATTTCTGACTCCCAGGTCACTGCTGTGAACAATGTTGTTAGAGTCTTACGCCACCTTTACAGATTAATAATAATAATAATAATAATCTTTATTTTTATATAGCGCTAACAGATTCCGTAGCGCTTTACAGTTTTGCACACATTATTGTCGCTGTCCCTGATGGGGCTCACAATCTAGATTCCCTATCAGTATGTTTTTGGAGTGTGGGAGGAAACCGGAGTACCCGGAGGAAACCCACGCAAACACGGGGAGAACATACAAACTCCTTGCAGATGTTGTCCTAAGTGGGATTTGAACCCAGGACTCCAGCGCTGCAAGGCTGTAGTGCTATCCACTGAGCCACCGTGCTGCCTCACAATAAAACATACAAAAACAATACCAAAATGGATTTTCCTGGGAAATATGTTAAGGAACATCCTTTACAGGGCAATGACTTGTATATAATGCAAAATAAATAACCAAAAACAAAAATGCTCCTTTACACCTTGGGCTATGTTCACACGTAGCGTTTTTGATGCGTTTTTCAACGTTAGCATTGTTTCCAACCAAGACAAATGCATTAACTGGGAAATGTCTTTTTAACATTTAACAACCTTAGCTGGCCATGTGGTGTGTGACATATCCTGTTTCTTTTATGAAGGAGGGACTCTGAAAGTCACAAAGCCATTTTTTATAGTGCCATCAGGTGGCATTAATATTCTTAAAGTGCCATTATTAAACAGTGGGTCTCCTATACTGTTATTGCCTATGCAGTGAGTGACTGGGCTGCCAAAAGTTAGGGTGCAACCCAATACCCCTTTGATGAGACGTACAGGAGGGCCTCCTGAAAAAATGTTCCCATTATAAGAAAGTGGGTCTCCCTTAGTGTTTGCCTATGCATTGAATGCAAGGCCTGCCCTGCACCAAAGTAACACGCAGCCCAATAACCCTTTCAACAGACGTACTTGAGGGCCTCATGGCAAAAATGTTCCCATTAGAAGACAGTGTGTCTCCCATAGTGTTAGCCTATGCATTAAAGGCAAGGCCTGCCCTGCACCACAATAACACTTGGAACAGACGTCCTGGATGCCACATGAAACCAAAGTTCCAATTTTTTTCATTTGATACTGCCATACTGTTAGCCTATGCATTTGTAAGGAGATGAACAGGAGCAGTGTTGTCGGTTCAAGGAATGCTCTGGGGTCGGAACTATCGGGTCTGTCATCACTGTTGCAGGTGGACGACTTGTCTGTGTGGGGAAAGCCTGAGCACCTGACAGAAGTGGGTGTGGGGGACATAAAAGGGGCTGAGCGCGGGAAAGAGAGAGACTTGGCGGGAAGGCGACTACAGAGCAGGACGAAGGTTGACTCCCTCTCCTCAACTACCGCCACTGATGTCAGCCCTTTACACACTGACAGACCCCTATATCCTTTACCAAGTGTCCCTTCACGAACCTGGCCCATAACATGCAGTGCAGCAGACGTACCATCTTTCTTTGAACTTTGTGCTTCCGTGCGAGGTCTTGTCACTCCTGCAGCCTGTATGGCGTTGTGCTCCCGGTGTACTGCGTCACTCTTGAGGAACCAGCAGAAGGAACTGTACCCACGCTTCAACGGACCCAAGATCAACGGACTCAAGACCAACAGACACGGATACTTCGGCACTGTCAGGAGGCAGTGCATCTCCTTCCTACACAGCAGAGCCAGAGACTTTGTTCATGGATTGCGATGCCATCGGGAGCTGTTCCAACCATTCCCCAACAAGAACTCTAATCGATAAGTCATTACCTTCATTTCCCCATTCTTATTACGTTTGTTGTGTATTTACTTTTGAGAATTCAGTATTTGTCTAATCATCTCACTGCGTGGAGGTTTTCCTTGAATTCATACCCAGAAATTGTTAAGTAAATTCTTATTAAAGCCTTCTCTGTCTCCTGCTGTTTACTGCATCCGACGAACCTTTACACTTGACGTCATCGGCATGATGCAGTCTAGCAGCATGGAGTGTGAAGAAACTTGCCAAAATTCACGGGGTCTAACACCATGATGTGCAGCTGGACAGAGCGCATGAGGGGTATGTTGAAAATGCACCCAATGACACCCGCGCTAGAGGCGGAGGTGGCCTTTATGGCTCTGGACAGAGAGGCTAGAGACTCCGTGATGTTACGTGCCCCCCCGAGACTGTGATGAGTCGCACGTACCAGGGCTTATGGGGTACTCGGCACCGAGCCCGTTCACTTCAATGGGGGAGAGGTCACGGGTAGCGCAGCTCGGTCCGTTGCCCTGGGCGCTCATTCAAAGGGGGATATTTACAGGGGATTTAGAAATGTTTGTGACGCCACCTGTGGTTTCTGATCAGGGTGACCAGCGCTGCAGGGTGAATCCTCAGAGGGGTTGTAACTGGGCAGCAAGGTGTTAAGTCTTCCACAGGTAAGACTGATCCCTCGAGGTATATGGCGGTGCAGGGGTGCAGGCAATAAGGCAGACACACACAATGAGTCTCTTTCCGTACCTTTACTGGTGATATTTGCAGGCACGTCCCGGGAAGCTGCTCAGGGTGGAGGATGCACGTCCAGTAATCACTGAGTAGGTTTAAGGCCTCCTTACTTCTTGATGTGTATGAGTTTCTAACTTGCATGAAGCTAAGTTTAACTCCGTGTGAAACAGCTACGCCCGGCTGACATTGTGGTAGAGCCTTCTTGCGGACAGAACTAAGTCCTCTATGGCTGATCAGGCCTGACTCCTGTTCTTCCTGACCCCGGTTACGTATCAGCACTGAAGGGCCCCTCTGCGACCTGAAGTCCAGCAGGGTCTCCGGTTTCTCCCACTAGCCGTGAAGGTTCTAGCAAGCTCGGACCCGGTGTCCGGTTGTGCAGAGTGGAGGTAAGCGATCCTTGCTATTCATCCTCTGTCACTCTCTCTCTCTTTGTCCACTCGCCTGTCGCCCTACTCACGCCTTTAACATAAGCACAGGCAACAGTAGGTGTCAGCTTCCTTCTCTTCACCGCTCTCTAACAGTACCTCAGTTTGCTCGGTGTTACAAGTACTGCAGTTCCCCTTCCTTCACTTCTTTCTTAGGCTCTGTCCGAAGCAGCTATCAGGACCTTCCGTCAGACTGATCTGTGCACACTCCGAGAGTCACTTTCCACTTCCCTAGGGAACTAACAGTCAGCACGTTCTGAGGTATCAGTTTGTCTCTCTGCTTCTGTCTCATCTGACAGGAATCTCCGTCTGCTCTGAGCTCTGCTCTGACAGGAAATCAACACTGGCTCAGACTGGCTGAACTAGCACTGGCCACTGCTGCATCTCTCCACACCCTTATATACTCTACAGGGCTCCCTCTGGTGGCACTATAGGGAAATGTGAAGTGTGAATGAATATCGGGTGATTGTGAATTACCTTTCTGTGCATCCTCCAGGGAACATGTGGCACCAAGCGCAGCTGGGTCACACATGTGACACGTTAACCAAAGTACTTCAGATTTTAGAGGCCACCAACGGGAACCCTACTGATGTAGGGGAACTTAGGACTCGCCTGTTTAGCCGTATGCAAAGGGAGGGGAGACGGTGTCACAGTACATGAATGCCCTACAAGAGTTGCATACCGCCATTGTCAGAAAAGACGGAGTGGGAATAGGGCCGGCAGATGTTGTGTTAAGTGACTTGTTGGTACTGAGCTACGGGACGTCCTGACCAAACAGACCCTGAGGGAGCAGGTACAGGTGCACCCCCGCATCACCTTTGCTAACATAGGAAGTGAGGCCCGCTTACGTGGCAAGAACAGAGGTTGACAGTCCCCTAAGGAAGGTCCAGAGTGGGGAAGCAGCAGTAAACACGGTCACTGAACACTCCTGGGTTGAAGAGATGAGGAAAGAACTGCTGAATAGAGATGAGCGACTTTGCCTCTGGGAGGGTCGAGTCGGGTTTTGTGAAGCCCGACTTTCTCAAAAGTCGAGTCGAACGAAATCGGCCGACTATCTGGAAAAGTCGAAGGTCCGACTGAAAAACTAAACCCAATGCAAGTCAATGGGGAAGCAAAGTCGGCAGGGAGTGGAGGACAGTAAACACACCTACAGTGCCCATTTCAATGCCAACGACATCAATTCTTATTACTTAAGCTTGTCAACCTTCATTTACATTATAATAATGGTTACGCATTGAAAAAGGGGGGTTATTTGGCTAAAGTTGTGGGGGGAGGGCTGGCTCCAGGTTTTCGTGTGCCCTGGGCGAAAGAGTGTCAGTGGGCCACTTTAACACATACCACAATTCATGATGCTCCGATACGGCAGAGTAATATAGGTATAGTACAATGCCAAAAACTTCACTTCTTATATTACATGAGTGATATCTATTTTAAATTGTACAATAGCTCAAAAACCAGACAGTATATTCCTCCATACAGTATTATGGCCACCACATAGTGCGCCATACAGAATAATGAGCCCCATATATTGCTCCATACAGAATAATTGGTCCCATATAATGTTCCATACAGTATATGATGAGCTCCACATAATGCTACAGAATATGATGATCCCCATATAATGTGCCATACAGTATAGGACGGTCCCCATAGAGTATAATGAGCCCTACATATTGCTCCATACAGTATAATGAGTCGCATATAAAGCTCCATACAGTATATGATGGGCCCCATATATTGCTCCATACAGACTGGGCTCCATATAATGCTCCATACAGAATAGGCCCCAAATCTGCTTCATATGATGCTCCATACCCTATATAAAGCACCATAAATAATGAACTCCATATGATGCTCCAGTATATGATGGGCCCCATGGATGATGCTCCAGTGAATGATGGGCCTATATAATGCTCCATATATAATGGGCCCAATATGATGCTCCAGTGTATAATGGGCCCCGTATATGAGGCTCCAGTGTATGATGGGCCTATATAATGCTCCATATATAATGGGCACCATTTATAATGCTCCAGTGTATGATGGGCCCCATGGATGATGCTCTAGTGTATGATGGGCCAATATAATGCTCCATATATAATGGGCCCCATTTATAATGCTCCAGTGCATAATGGGCCCCGTATATGCTGCTCCAGTGTATGATGTGCCCCATTTATAATGCTCCAGTGTATGATGGGCCCCATGGATGATGCTCCAGTGTATGATGGACCTATATAATGCTTCATATATAATGGGCCCAATATGATGCTTCAGTGTATAATGGCCCCCGTATATGATGCTCCAGTGTATGATGGGCCCCATTTATAATGCTCCAGTGTATGATGGGCCCCATGGATGATGCTCCAGTGTATGATGGGCCTATATAAAGCTCCATATATAATGGGTGACATTTATAATGCTCCAGTGTATAGTGGGCCCCGTATATGATGCTCCAGTGTATGATGGGCCCCATTTATAATGCTCCAGTGTATGATGGGCCCCATGGATGATGCTCCAAAGTATGATGGGTCTATATAATGCTCCATATATAATGGGCCCCATTTATAATGCTCGTGTATGATGGGCCTCATGCATGATGCTCCAGTGTGTGATGGGCCTATATAATGCTCCATATATAATGGGCCCCATTTATAATGCTCCAGTGTATGATGGGCCCCGTATCTGATGCTCAAGTGTATGATGGGCCCCATTTATAATGCTCCAGTGCATGATGGACCCCATTTATAATGCTCCAGTGTATGATGGGCCCCATGGATGATGCTCCAAAGTATGATGGGTCTATATAATGCTCCATATATAATGGGCCCCATTTATAATGCTCGTATATGATGGGCCCCATGGGTGATGCTCCAGTGTATGATGGGCCTATATAGTGCTCCATATATAATGGGCCCCATTTATAATGCTCCAGTTTATAATAGGCCCGGTTTATGATGCTCCAGTGTATGATGGGCCCCATTTTTAATGCTCCAGTGTATGATGGGCCCCATGGATGATGCTCCAGTGTATGATGGGCCCCATGGATGATGCTCCAGTGTATGATGGGCCTATATAATGCTCCATATATAATGGGCCCCATTTATAATGCTCCAGTGTATAATGGGCCCCGTATATGTTGCTCCAGTGTTTGATCTGCCCCATTTATAATGCTCCAGTGTATGATGAGCCCCATGGATGATGCTCCAGTGTATGATGGGTCTATATAATGCTCCATATATAATGGGCCCCATTTATAATGCACCAGTGCATGATGGGCCCCATTTATAATGCTCCAGTGAATGATGGGCCCCATGCATGATGCTCCAGTGTATGATGGGCCTATATAATGCTTCATATATAATGGGCCACATTTATAATGCTCCAGTGTATAATGGGCCCTGTCTATGATGCTCCATATATAATGGGCCCAATTTATAATGCTCCAGTATATGATGGGCCCCATGAATGATGCTCCAGTGTATGATGGGCCTATATAATGCTCCTTATATAATGGGCCCCATTTATAATGCTCCAGTGTATAATGGGCCCCGTATATGATGCTCCAGGGTATGATGGGCCCCATTTATAATGCTCCAGTATATGATGGGCCCCATGGATGATGTTCCAGTGTATGATGGGCCTATATAATGCTCCATATATAATGGGCCCCATTTATAATGCTCCAGTGTATAATGGGCCCCGTATATGATGCTCCAGTGTATGATGTCCCCCATGGATGATGCTCCAGTGTCTGATGTCCCCATTTATAATGCTCCAGTGTATGATGGGTCCCATGGATGATGCTCCAGTGTATGATGGGCCTATATAATGCTCCATATATAATGGGCCCCATATGATGCTCCAGTGTATAATGGGCCCCGTATATGATGCTCCAGTGTATGATGGGCCCCATTTATAATGCTTGTGTATGATGGGCCCCATGCATGATGCTCCAGTGTATGATGGGCCTATATAATGCTCCATATATAATGGGCCCCATTTATAATGCTCGTGTATGATGGGCCTCATGCATGATGCTCCAGTGTGTGATGGGCCATATAATGCTCCATATATAATGGGCCCCATTTAAATGCTCCAGTGTATGATGGGCCCCGTATATGATGCTCAAGTGTATGATGGGCCCCATTTATAATGCTCCAGTGCATGATGGGCCCCATTTATAATGCTCCAGTGCATGATGGGCCCCATGCATGATGCTCCAGTGTTGATGGGCCTATATAATGCTCCATATATAATGGGCCCCATTTATAATGCTCCAGTGTATGATGGGTCCCATGAATGATGCTCCAGTGTATGATGGGCCTATATAATGGGCCCCATATGATGCTTTAGTGTATGATGGGCCCCATGGATGATGCTCAATTGTATGATGGGCCTCATTTATAATGCTCCAGTGCATGATGGACCCCATTTATAATGCTCCAGTGTATGATGGGCCCCATGGATGATGCTCCAAAGTATGATGGGTCTATATAATGCTCCATATATAATGGGCCCCATTTATAATGCTCGTGTATGATGGGCCTCATGCATGATGCTCCAGTGTGTGATGGGCCTATATAATGCTCCATATATAATGGGCCCCATTTATAATGCTCCAGTGTATGATGGGCCCCGTATCTGATGCTCAAGTGTATGATGGGCCCCATTTATAATGCTCCAGTGCATGATGGGCCCCATTTATAATGCTCCAGTGCATAATGGGCCCCATGCATGATGCTCCATGTTTGATGGGCCTATGTAATGCTCCATATATAATGGGCCACATTTTAATGACCAGTGTATAATGGCCTGTCTATGATGCCAATATAATGGCCCCATTATAATGCTCCAGTGTATGATGGGTCCCATGAATGATGCTCCAGTGTATGATGGCCTATATAATGGGCCATATATGCTTTAGTGTATGATGGGCCCATGGATGATGCTCCAGTGTATGATGGGCCTATATAATGCTCCATATATAATGGGCCCAATATGATGCTCCAGTGTATAAGGGCCCCTATATGATGCTCCAGTGTATGATGGGCCCCATTTATAATGCTCTTGTGTATGATGGGCCTATATAACGCTCCATATATAATGGGCCCATTTATAATGCTCCATGTATAATGGGCCCCTTATTGATGCTCCAGTGTATATGGGCCCCATTATAATGCTCCAGTGTATGATGGGCCCATGGATGATACTCCAGTGTATGATGGGCCTATAATGCTCCAATATAATGGACCCCTTTATAATGCTCCAGTGTATAATGGGCCCTTATATATGCTCCATGTATGGTGGGCCCCATTTTAATGCTCCAGTGTATGATGGGCCCCATGATGATGCTCCAGTGTATGATGGCCTATAATCTCATATATAATGGCACCATAGTGCTCAGTATGATGGGCCCCATGGATGATGCTCCAGTGTATGATGGGCCTATATAATGCTACATATATAATGGGCCGAATTTTTTTGCTCCAGTGTATAATGGGCCCCGTATATGATGCTCCAGTGTGTGATGGTCCCCATTTATAATGCTCCAGTGTTTGATGGGCCCCATGGATGATGCTCCAAAGTATGATGGGTCTATATTATGCTCCATATATAATGGGCCCATATGATGTTCCAGTGTATAATGGGCCCCGTATATGATGCTCCAGTGTATGATGGGCCCATGATGATGATCCAGTGTATGATGGGCCTATTAATGCTCCATATTAATGGACCCTATGATGCTTCAGTGTATGTGGGCCCCATGGATCATGCTCCAGTGTATGATGGGCCTGTATAATGCTCCATATATAATGGGCCCAATATGATGCTCCAGTGTATAATGGACCCGTAAATGCTGCTGCAGTGTCTGATGTCCCCCATTTATAATGCTCCAGTATATGATGGGCCCCATGGATGATGCTCCAGTGTATGATGGGCCTGTATAATGCTCCATATATAATGGGCCCAATATGATGCTCCAGTGTATAATGGGCCCCGTATATGATGCTCCAGTGTATGATGGACCCCATTTATACTGCTCCAGTGTATGATGTGCCCATGGATGATGCTCCAGTGTATGATGGGCCTATATAATGCTTCATATATAATGGGCCCCATTTATAATGCTCCAGTGTATAATGGGCCCCTTATTTGATGCTCCAGTGTATGATGGGCCCCATTTATAATGCTCCAGTGTATGATGGGCACCATGGATGATACTCCAGTGTATGATGGGCCTATATAATGCTCCATATATAATGGGCCCCATATGATGCTTCAGTGTATGATGGGCCCCATGGATGATGCTCCAGTGTATGATGGCCTATATAATGCTCATATATAATGGGCCCCATTTATAATGCTCCAGTGTATAATGGGCCCCGTATATGATGCTCCAATGTATGATGGGCCCATTTATAATGCTCCAGTATATGATGGGCCCATGGATGATGCTCCAGTATATGGTGGGCCAATATAATGCTCCATATATAATGGGCCCAATATGATGCTCCAGTGTATGATGGGCCCCATTTATAATGTTCCAGTATATGATGGGCCCATGGATGATATTCCAGTGTATGATGGGCCTATATAATGTTCCATATATAATGGGCCCAATATTATGCTCAGTGTGTAATTGGCCCCATATATGATGCTCCAGTGTATGATGGGCCCCATTTAAATGCTGCTCCAGTGTATGATGGGCCCATGGATGATATTCCAGTGTATGATGGGCCTATATAATGTTCCATATATAATGGGCCCAATATTATGCTCCAGTGTGTAATTGCCCCATATATGATGCTCCAGTGTATGATGGGCCCCATTTATAATGCTGCTCCAGTGTATGATGGGCCCATGGATGATGCTCCAGTGTATGATGGGCCTATTATATGGCTCCATATATAATGGGCCTCATTTTTAATGCTCCAGTGTATAATGGGCCCCTTTTATGATGCTCCAGTGTATGATGGGCCCCATTTATAATGCTCCAGTGTATGATGGGCCCCATGGATAATACTCCAGTGTATGATGGGCCTATATAATGCTCCATATATAATGGGCCCCATTTTTTTAATGCTCCAGTGTATAATGGGCCCCGTATATGATGCTCCATTGTATGATGGTCCCCATTTATAATGCTCCAGTGTTTGATGGGCCCCATGGATTATACTCCAAAGTATGATGGGCCTATATTATTCTCCATATATAATGGGCCCATATGATGCTCCAGTGTATAATGGGCCCCGTATATGATGCTCAAGTGTATGATGGGCCCCATTTATAATGCTCCAGTGCATGATGGGCCCCATTTATAATGCTCCAGTGCATGATGGGCCCCATGCATGATGCTCCAGTGTATGATGGGCCTGTATAATGCTCCATATATAATGGGCCCAATATGATGCTCCAGTGTATAATGGACCCCGTAAATGCTGCTCCAGTGTCTGATGTCCCCCATTTATAATGCTCCAGTATATGATGGGCCCCATGGATGATGCTCCAGTGTATGATGGGCCTGTATAATGCTCCATATATAATGGGCCCAATATGATGCTCCAGTGTATAATGGGCCCCGTATATGATGCTCCAGTGTATGATGGGCCCCATTTATACTGCTCCAGTGTATGATGTGCCCCATGGATGATGCTCCAGTGT
Organism: Oophaga sylvatica; assembly: GCA_033576555.1. NCBI lineage: Eukaryota > Metazoa > Chordata > Amphibia > Anura > Dendrobatidae > Oophaga > Oophaga sylvatica. The sequence continues at coordinate 176,669,704 of JARQOD010000003.1, read as the reverse complement.
ATGATGGGCCTATATAATGCTTCATATATAATGGGCCCCATTTATAATGCTCCAGTGTATAATGGGCCCCTTATTTGATGTTCCAGTGTATGATGGGCCCCATTTATAATGCTCCAGTGTATGATGGGCCCCATGGATGATACTCCAGTGTATGATGGGCCTATATAATGCTCCATATATAATGGGCCCCATATGATGCTTCAGTGTATGATGGGCCCCATGGATGATGCTCCAGTGTATGATGGGCCTATATAATGCTCCATATATAATGGGCCCCATTTATAATGCTCCAGTGTATAATGGGCCCCGTATATGATGCTCCAATGTATGATGGGCCCATTTATAATGCTCCAGTATATGATGGGCCCATGGATGATGCTCCAGTATATGGTGGGCCAATATAATGCTCCATATATAATGGGCCCAATATGATGCTCCAGTGTATGATGGGCCCCATTTATAATGCTCCAGTATATGATGGGCCCATGGATGATGTTCCAGTGTATGATGGGCCTATATAATGTTCCATATATAATGGGCCCAATATTATGCTCCAGTGTGTAATTGGCCCCATATATGATGCTCCAGTGTATGATGGGCCCCATTTATAATGCTGCTCCAGTGTATGATGGGCCCATGGATGATGCTCCAGTGTATGATGGGCCTATATATGGCTCCATATATAATGGGCCTCATTTTTAATGCTCCAGTGTATAATGGGCCCCTTTTATGATGCTCCAGTGTATGATGGGCCCCATTTATAATGCTCCAGTGTATGATGGGCCCCATGGATAATACTTCAGTGTATGATGGGCCTATATAATGCTCCATATATAATGGGCCCCATTTTTTAATGCTCCAGTGTATAATGGGCCCCGTATATGATGCTCCATTGTATGATGGTCCCCATTTATAATGCTCCAGTGTTTGATGGGCCCCATGGATTATACTCCAAAGTATGATGGGCCTATATTATTCTCCATATATAATGGGCCCCATATGATGCTCCAGTGTATAATGGGCCCCGTATATGATGCTCTAGTGTATGATGGGCCTCATTTATGCTCCAGTGTATGATGGGCCTATATAATGCTCCATATATAATGGGCCCCATTTATAAAGCTCCAGTGTATGATGGGCCCCGTATATGATGCTCCAGTGTATGATGGGCCCCATTTATAATGCTCCAGTGCATGATGGGCGCCATGCATGATGCTCCAGTGTATGATGGGCCTATATAATGCTCCATATATAATGGGCCACAATTATAATGCTCCAGTGTATTATGGGCCCCATGGATGATGCTCCAAAGTATGATGGGCCTATATAATGCTCCATATATAATGGGCCCCATTTTTAATGCTTCAGTGTATAATGGGCCCCGTATATGATGCTCAAATGTATGATGGGCCCCATTTATAATGCTTCAGTGCATGATGGGCGCCATGCATGATGCTCCAGTGTATGATGGGCCTATATAATGCTCCATATATAATGGGCCACAATTATAATGCTCCATTGTATAATGGGCTCTATCTATGATGCTCAAGTGTATGATGGGCCCCATATATAATTCTCCAGTGTACAGTATAATGCTCCCCATATATTGCTCCAAACATTAAAAAAAATTAAATACCTCTCCTCGCTGGGCGCTGCTCTACTCTGGATTTCTTAGAGTCGCCATCTTCCAGTTCTCTGCACTTGGACTGTTCAGGCAGAGGGCGTACAGACGTGACGTCATCTCGCTCTCTGACCTGAATGTCACTGTTCAGAAACGCGGAAGACGTCACAGCGATGGAGCAGGGAGAGGTAAGTGGCCACCCCCACCGTCAGAGACACCGGCGTACTATGAGGTGCCCTGTGCCAGTGCCGTTCCCCACGAGTGGGCCCCCCCACCTGCTCAGGGCACCGGCACTTGCCGGGGTGCGCCAGGTGCTGACGCCGGCTCTAGGGGGGTACAGCTCAATTGGGGAGGTGGAAAAACTGGCATATGTTGAGGTGTAGGCTGGACGTTCAGCAGCTGTAAATGGAGGAATTGGAGAAGTCGGAGGAAGAGGAGGACAAAGTGAGCCATTTTGCTGGCAACCTATGTGTCATCAGGGGAAGGTGGTACAAAATCCTGTGAAACCCAGGCATGGTTCATTTTAATGAAGGTGAGATCACCAACATTTTGGGTCGACAGCCAGGTCCTTCTTTCTGTCAGGATTGATCCAGCAGCACTGAAGACTCTTTCTGATAGTACACTACCAGCAGGGCAAGCGAGCTCCTGTAAGTCACATTATGCCAATTCAGGCCAGGTGTCGAGTTTACAGGCCCAGTAGTCAAACGGGAATGAACTGTGAGGGAGAACATCGATAGGGGAGGAGAGGTATTTTTTAACCATAGTTGACAACTGCTGTCTTCTGTCTATTGCAATCGATTCAGTATTACCAGCCGTGTGAGCGGTACTCGAAAAATCAGTCCACAACATGGTCATGAGACCCCTGTCTCCAACGCCACTTCAGCTGTGTGCACCACGAGCACCTCTTCCATTTGGCCCAGTACGGCTCTTGGTAGAACCTGCACCACTGCTGTGTGCCTGTTTGTTCGCCAATATTAGCTCTAGGTTCTCCTGTGGCATGATGTTCTGTAATTTGCCTTTATAGTGTGGATCGAGGATGCCGGCCAACCAGTAGTCGTCATCCTTCATAATTTTGGCAATGCGAGGGTCCCTTTTTAGGATCCGCAAGACATAATCACACATGTGGGCCAATGTTCCAGGTGTCAATGATGCACTGACAGTGGTGGGTGGAGGAGCACTTTCTGCCAAATCCACATCCCTCCAGTCACGCACAAACCCTGTACCTGACCTTGGCAAGCCAACATTTTCTCTTGCCCCCTGAGAAGCATCCTCCTCCTCAAAATAATCATCTCCCTCATCCTCTTCCTCCTCTTCTTCCTCCACATCGTCCAGGACAGTTCCCTGAGCAGACAATCCCTGAGCAGACAAAAGTGCAAAAAATGTCATAGTTACCCAGTGGTGCACAAGTCAGTTGACACACAGCCGCCCCACAGTCAGTTGACACAGGGGGCGGGCTGTGTGTCAACTGACTTGTGCACCACTGGGTAACTATGACATTTTTTGCTCTTTTTGCCATCGTTTATCTTTAGCTCCTATATGGATATTTCATGGTACTTACCTATTTGCACATGCGATATATCTTATATGCATTGCTTTGACTCTGCATCTTGTCATTAGGTGGCAATTGCTTTGCTATTTTATATGGCGTATACTACTAGTACCCATACTGTGCGGGTCATGTTGTTCACATAGCCTGGTTTCATCATGTGCACTGTGAGTTTTCATTCCCCATGTTGCCTTATTCCATGTTTTAGAATTTTCAATAAATGTTACATTTTATTATGACCTTTTGACTGTGTTTGTGTTCTTTGTGAATTTTGATGTGTCTGAGTTTTGCCAGGGCTATGGCCGCCACAAAATTACGGCCGTTTTCACTGACTACCTTGCCTGGCGCAAGATGTAATTTGCCCAGCCATGACCCAGTTTCACGCTGCAAGTAGTCGGCCAGTACCTCCGCGGTGTGTCTGTTGTCGCCCAAAGACATCATCTTTAAAACAGCCTGCTGACGCTTACCACTAGCTGTTCGATAGTGGGACACCTCGTGTGCAACACTGGCAGCTGCAGATGGAGTGCTCATGCGACTGCGCTCTGTCGACGAGCTTTTGCTTCTGGAGGAGGAGGAGGGTCGAACGCCTACAGCCAACTGTTGCCTATACCGTGGGCTAGGCAGCACTGTCCCACCACCGCTGTCACCTGTGGAGGCTGAATCCACCACATTAACTCAGTGCGCAGTGATGGACACGTAATGGCCCTGGCCATGCCTACTTGCCCATGCATCTGTTGTGAGGTGCACCTTTCCACTAACTGATTGTTTGAGTGCATGGACAATGCGGTCTTTCACATGCAGGTGGAGGGCAGGGATGGCTTTTTAGAAAAGAAGTGCTGACTGGGTAGGTCATAGCGTGGGACAGCGTAGGCCATGAGCTCTCGGAACGCTGCGCTTTCAACCAAACGGAAGGGAATAATCTCTACTGAGATCAGTTTGGCAATATAGGCATTCAAAGCCAGTGTATTCGGATGAGAGGATGAGTACTTTCTTGTCCTACTCAGAGTGTCTGCTAGGGTGAGCTGGACTTGAGAGCTGCATATGGGCGACCTAGCGGTGGACATGACGGACTGAGAGGGGGTTGGTGATGGTGATGGTGGTAGTTGTGGTGATGGCCTAGATTCAGTCTTTCATTGCAAAATTATTGTGATTCCCTAACTGCTTTGACCTTGCAACGACACATCAACATTTCCTGCTGGTGGTATGCTAACCGGTGGACTTACAGTGGGGGAAGCGATGTAGCGTTGCTGGCTACCTTCAGTCGAAGCAGGTGCACATGTGCTACCTGAGGTTTTGTAGTCCGTCCACGCTTGCAAGTGCATGGTGATTAAATGTCTAAGCATGCAACTGCTATTCAAATTTCGGAGATTTTTCCCTCGGCTAAAGGTCCTTCCGCACTTCTTACAGATAACCTTTGCCTCATCAATTGGATTTTGGTCAAAAAAGTGCCACACTGCACTCTTCCTACTATGGGATAAATTTTCAGGGCTTGCACGCTGGGCTAATTTGTCCGTCTGGCCAAGCTGTAATGCAACCCTTTTTGTTTTTTTAACACGTTTTTGGACTGCTACGGGCCTCCCAGATAACCGCTGCTGCGATGTTGATACCTGCTGTGGATCCTTCTCTTCAGAGCTATTGCCAGCGGCACCCTCTTCCTCCAATGGATGCCAATCCGGGTCATCAACTGGGTCATCCATCACCTCCTCTTCAATTTCATCTGCACCTTCCTCTGTGTCACCGTGTAAGGTGGTATAGTATGCGGGAAAGGGCAACTGAGTTTCATCAGGGTCAGATTCTGGCTCAGTAGACTGCGAGGGCAATGTAGTACTCTGGGTGAATGTACCAGCAGAATCATCTAGCAGTGGCTGTGCATCAGTGTCCTCCATGTCAGATTCATCTTGGACTGGGGAGAATTCAGGATTTGACTTGATAACCCAGGCATGGTATGTGAAAACAGCTCCATGGAGTAATCTGAAGTGTGGCCTGTCGAAATCTTCACTTTTGGTGGGGGTGAAGGACACAAGGAAAGGTGTTGCTCCTGACCAGGAGTCTGCACTGACGACTCAGTGCTTGCATTTTTTGAAACTTCAGAAGAGGCGATAGAGCTGGAGGCTGTTTCGGCAATGTAAGCCTAAATCTGTCCTGATGCTCCGGCTTTAAAAGCGGTTTAAGTAATCCCAGAAAAGGGAGCCTTCCAGGCCTTCTGGAGCCAGATGATGACACAGGCTCAACACCTCCTACCTTAGGTGCTATGTGCTTTTGGCACTACCAGCAGATGCACCATCATCAGTACCAGCTGGACCCCCACGCCCATGTCCGCGGGCTCTTCCACCATACTTACTCATGTTTGGGAAAATGTACCAAAAATACCAGCAGATATATGGTACTGTATCAGAAGCGTACAGCTGTATACGGTGAAGGGAAAAATTGTAAACCTCCGTATATATTTCCGGAGTCACACACAGACGCTCTCAGGCTCAGTATGGATTAGACCAGAATATAAAAAGCAGAAAAAGGGTACTGTATCAGAAGATACCAGGTGTATACAGTGTAGGGGTAATTGTAAATCTCCGTATATTTTTCTGGAGTCAGACACAGACGCTCACAGGCTCAGTATGGATTAGACCAGAATATAAAAAGCAGAAAAAGGGTAATGTATCAGAAGCATACAGCTGTATACAGTCTAGCGGTAATTGTAAATCTCCATATATATTTCCGGTGTCAGACACAGACGCTCACAGGCTCAGTATGGATTAGACCAGATTATAAAAAGCAGAAAAAGGGTACTGTATTAGAAGCGTACAGCTGTATACAGTGTAGGGGTAATTGTAAATCTCCGTATATATTTCCGGAGTCAGACACAGACGCTTACAGGCTTAGCATGGATTAGACCAGAATATAAAAAGCAGAAAAAGGGTACTGTATCCCAAGCGTACAGCTGTAGGGATAATTGTAAATCTCCGTATATATTTCCCAAGTCAGACACAGACACTCACAGGCTCAGTATGGATTAGACCAGAATATAAAAAGCAGAAAAAGGGTAATGTATCAGAAGCATACAGCTGTATACAGTCTAGCGGTAATTGTAAATCTCCATATATATTTCCGGTGTCAGACACAGACGCTCACAGGCTCAGTATGGATTAGACCAGAATATAAAAGCAGAAAAAGGGTAATATATCAGAAGCATACATCTGTATACAGTCTAGGGGTAATTGTAAATTTCCGTATATATTTCCGGAGTCAGACACAGACACTCACAGGCTCAGTATGGATTAGACCAGATTATAAAAAGCAGAAAAAGGGTACTTTGTCAGAAGCGTACAGTGTAGGGGTAATTGTAAATCTCCGTATATATTTCCAGAGTCAGACACAGACACTCACAGGCACAGTATGGATTAGACCAGAATATAAAAAAGCAGAAAAATGGTACTGTATCAGAAACGTACAGCTGTATACAGTGTAGGGGTAATTGTAAATCTCTGTATATATTTCCGGAGTCAGACACAGACGCTCACAGGCTCAGTAAGGATTAGACAAGAATATAAAAAGCAGAAAAACGGTACTGTATCACAAGCGTACAGCTCAGTATGGATTAGACAAGAATATAAAAAGCAGAAAAAGGGTACTGTATCAGAAGATACCAGGTGTATACAGTGTAGGGGTAATTGTAAATCTCGGTATATATTTCCGGAGTCAGACACAGATGCTCACAGGCTCAGTATAGATTAGACCAGAATATAAAAAGCAGAAAAAGGGTACTGTATCAGAAGATACCAGGTGTATACAGTGTAGGGGTAATTGTAAATCTCGGTATATATTTCCGGAGTCAGACACAGATTCTCACAGGCTCAGTATAGATTAGACCAGAATATAAAAAGCAGAAAAAGGGTACTGTATCAGAAGATACCAGGTGTATACAGTGTAGGGGTAATTGTAAATCTCTGTATATATTTCCGGAGTCAGACTCAGACGCTCACAAGCTCAGTATGGATTAGAAAAACACGAAACAAAGCAGTGCAAAAAATGTCCACATAATTGCAAAGAGTAAATTTTATTGATTAAAAATATTACCAAAAAAGTCAGAGGTGGAAATAGAGGAGACTAAAACAGTGACATGTGAAAAACACCGCATGGCAAAAAACACATAGCGAGGGTATGGATAAGTGCCTGCATGAATGTTATAGGTATGGCCACATACAAAGAATGTATCATATGAAGAAAGAGAAATACCATTATATGATGCATATGACAAAATTCAAATCAATATTACTCCCTCAATCCCATGTAACACTGACATAGTAGTCTATCATAGGAATAAATCAATCACTATTATAGTACAAGGGAGAGAGATAGCATATGGAACATGGTATATTGCCTGCAAATTCCCACAACAACAATGTCCCATAGAAATGATACATAGAAGGTATATAGGAGAAGTCATATGAGAGTAGTGGACATACCAGGTAAGTATAATCAGGACACAGCTCCAACCCCCGCCTCCCCAAAACGCGTTTCGGCCAAATGCCTTCCTCAGGTGGCGCCTGAAGGCATTTGGCCGAAACGCGAATTGGGGAGGCAGGGGTTGGAGCTGTGTCCTGATTATACTTACCTGGTATGTCCACTACTCTCATATGGCTTCTCCTATATACCTTCTATGTATCATTTCTATGGGACATTGTTGTTGTGGGCTTTTTCAGGTAATATACCATGTTACATATGCTATCTCTCTCCCTTGTACTTTAATAGTGATTGATTTATTCCTATGATAGACTACTATGTCAGTGTTACATGGGATTGAGGAAGTAATATTGATTTGAATTTTGTCATATGCATCATATAATGGTATTTCTCTTTCTTCATATGATACATTCTATGTATGTGGCCATACCTATAACATTCATGCAGGCACTTATCCATACCCTCGCTATGTGTTTTTTACCATGCGGTGTTTTTCACATGTCACTGTTTTAGTCTCCTCTATTTCTATCTCTGACTTTTTTGGTAATATTTTTAATCAATAAAATTTACTCTTTGCAATTATGTGGACATTTTTTGCACTGCTTTGTTTCTTGGTTTTCATATGTATTTACAGTCAGGGCCAGAAATATTTGGACAGTGACACAATTTTCGCGAGTTGGGCTCTGCATGCCACCACATTGGATTTGACATGAAACCTCTACAACAGAATTCAAGTGCAGATTGTAACGTTTAATTTGAAGGGTTGAACAAAAATATGTGTTAGAAAATGTAGGAATTGTACACATTTCTTTACAAACACTCCACATTTTAGGAGGTCAAAAGTAATTGGACAAATAAACATAACCCAAACAAAATATTTTTATTTTCAATATTTTGTGGCGAATCCTTTGGAGACAATCACTGCCTTAAGTCTGGAACCCATGGACATCACCAAACGCTGGGTTTCCTCCTTCTTAATGCTTTGCCAGGCCTTTACAGCCGCAGCCTTCAGGTCTTGCTTGTTTGTGGGTCTTTCCCTCTTAAGTCTGGATTTCAGCAAGTGAAATGCATGCTCAATTGGGTTAAGATCTGGTGATTGACTTGGCCATTGAAGAATGTTCCACTTTTTTGCAGTCATGAACTCCTGTGTAGCTTTGGCTGTATGCTTGGGGTCATTATCCATCTGTACTATGAAGCGCCGTCCAATCAAGTTTGCAGCATTTGGCTGAATCTGGGCTGAAAGTATATCCCGGTACACTTCAGAATTCATCCGGCTACTCTTGTCTGCTGTTATGTCATCAATAAACACAAGTGACCCAGTGCCATTGAAAGCCATGCATGCCCATGCCATCACGTTGCCTCCACCATGTTTTACAGAGGATGTGGTGTGCCTTGGATCATGTGCCGTTCCCTTTCTTCTCCAAACTTTTGGCTTCCCATCATTCTGGTACAGGTTGATCTTTGTCTCATCTGTCCATAGAATACTTTTCCAGAACTGAGCTGGCTTCTGGAGGTGTTTTTCAGCAAATTTAACTCTGGCCTGTCTAATTTTGGAATTGATGAATGGTTTGCATCTAGATGTGAACCCTTTGTATTTACTTTCATGGAGTCTTCTCTTTACTGTTGACTTAGAGACAGATACACCTACTTCACTGAGAGTGTTCTGGACTTCAGTTGATGTTGTGAACGGGTTCTTCTTCACCAAAGAAAGTATGCGGCGATCATCCACCACTGTTGTCTTCCGTGGGCTCCCAGGTCTTTTTGGATTGATGAGTTCACCAGTGCTTTCTTTCTTTCTCAGGATGTACCAAATTGTAGATTTTGCCACTTCTAATGTTGTAGCAATTTCTTGGATGGGTTTTTTTCTGTTCTTGCAGCTTAAGGATGGCTTGTTTCACCTGCATGGAGAGCTCCTGTGACCGCATGTTTAATTCACAGCAAAACCTTCCAAATGCAAACACCACACCTCAAATCAACTCCGGCCCTTTCATCTGCTTAATTGAGAATGACATAACAAAGGGATTGCCCACACCTGTCCATGAAATAGCCTTGGAGTCATTTGTCCAATTACTTTTGGTCCCTTTAAAAACCGGGTGGCACATGTTAAGGAGCTGAAACTCCTAAACCCTTCATCCAATTTTAATGTGGATACCCTCAAATGAAAGCTGAAAGTCTGGACTTCAACTGCATCTGAATTGTTTTGTTTCAAATTCATTGTGGTAATGTCTAGAACCAAAATTAGATAAATGTTGTCTCTGTCCAAATATATATGGACCTAACTGTATATATGCAGTGTGTCCTACACTGTCCATTTCTATTAGGCTATCCCAAATATATACAGTGTTTTGAATGATTATGTTACGTTTGGATAGCTTGTTGTGTTTTCCTTATGGATTACTCAGTATGGATTAGACCAGATTACAAAAACTAGAAAAAGGGTACTGTATTAGAATCGTACAGCTGTATACAGTGTAGGGTAATTGTAAATCTCCGTATATATTTCCGGAGTCAGACACAGACGCTCACAGGCTCAGTATGGATTACGCAAGAATATAAAAAGCAGAAAAAGGGCACTGTATCAGAAGATACCAGGTGTATACAGTGTAGGTGTAATTGTAAATCTCCGTATATATTTCCGGAGTCATACACAGACGCTCACAGACTCAGTATGGGTTAGACAAGAATATAAAAAGCAGAAAAAGGGCACTGTATCAGAAGATACCAGGTGTATACAGTGTAGGGGTAATTGTAAATCTCCATATAAATTTCCAGAGTCAGACATAGACGCTCACAGGCTCAGTATAGATTAGACCAGAATATAAAAAGCAGAAAAAGGGTACTGTATCAGAAGATACGAGGTGTATACAGTGTAGGGGTAATTGTAAATCTTCGTATATATTTCCGGAGTCAGACACAGACACTCACAGGCTCAGTAAGGATTAGACCAGAATATATAAAGCAGAAAAAGGGTACTGTATTGCAAGAGTACAGCTATATACAGTTTAGGGATAATTGTAAATCTCCGTATATATTTCTGGAGTCAGACACAAACACTCACAGGCTCAGTATGGATTAAACAAGAATATAAAAAGCAGAAAAAGGGTACTGTATCATTAGATACCAGGTGTATACAGTGTAGGGGTAATTGTAAATCTCCGTATATATTTCCGGAGTTAGACACAGACGCTTACAGGCTCAGTATGGATTAGACCAGAATATAAAAAGCAGAAAAAAGGTACTGTATCACAAGCGTACAGCTGTATTCAGTCTAGGGATAATTGTAAATCTCCGTATATATTTCCGGAGTCAGACACAGACGCTCACAGGCTCAGTATGGATTAGACCAAAATTTAAAAAGCAGAAAAAGAGTAATATGTCAGAAGCGTACAGCTTTATACAGTCTAGGAGTAATTGTAAATCTCCGTATATATTTCTGGAGTCAGACACAGATGCTCACAGGCTCAGTATGGATTTGATCAGAATATAAAAAGCAGAAAAAGCGTACTGTATCCGAAGCGTACAGCTATATACACTGTAGGGGTAATTGTAAATCTCCGTATATATTTCCAGAGTCAGACACAGACGCTCACAGGCTCAGTATGGATTAGACCAGAATATAAAAAGCAGAAAAAGGGTACTGTATCACAAGCGTACAGCTGTATACAGTCTAGGGGTTATTGTAAATCTCGGTATATATTTCCAGAGTCACACACAGATAGTCAGCATGTATTTGTCCGTGATACCAGCCGGTACACGGTAGTGTGTGAGGAGCCTACAGCTCTATACGGTGTGGGAAAAAATGAACGCTCGGTAAGTGTGCAGAAAAAAAGAATAAAAGTATTAGTGCTGTGTAAAAAGCAGTCTGCACCGCAGTGTACACACAGCAATACAGCTAGCAGGCAGCCTATTTACCAGTGCTGCTGCACACAAGAAAATCCTCCCCTGTCACTGGCAGGCAGCCTAATAACTAGCGCTGCTGCACACAAGAAAATCCTCCCCTATCACTGCACACTAACTGTATAGCACAATTGCTATCAGCACAAGCACATAAGAACTTCTCTTTCCTGCCCTAACTCTCTCCCTACTGATAAACAGCGTCAGCAACCTCTCCCTACTGTTAAGAAGTAAAATGGCGGTCGGCGGTCAGGTCTTTTATAGACACTATGACCCCCCCCAAAGCAAGTCAATCTCTGCAATGCCCTTCTCTAAGATGGTGGTGGCCACTGCCCATGTCATCTCGTTGCCCACAGTGTACGTCCTTGCTCATTGGCTGAAATAAGGCGCCTGCAAGCATTATGGGAAAACCGACTTTGGCGCTTGGGTTGACGACCGCATGGCCGACTTCACGCTATGTTCGGGTTTCACTTGGCGGGGGTGGAAGTACAGCTAGAACCCCCTTTAGCTGAACCACTGCCAGCAGGACTATTGGTGGCCTTAACTCTGGCCATTGTACGAGATGGAACAGCGCTTGTACGCTGCGTCAACTTGTCAGATCAAGAAGTAGTAATTCCACCCAGGAGTGAAGTAACACGGATAGTAAGAATGCCTGAGGAATTCGTTCTGCCCCAGGCCATACAGTTGTCAGTTAGACAGGAAGACCTGTGGTCAGTGATGGTCACAACTTCTCCAACACCGGAGCCCCAAAACATCCACGAGGAGCGGCGCATATTAGAACAGATGAGTGCCGAACTGTCCAAGCTAACGCCTGCCCAGGTACAACAAGTAGAGGCCATACTGGGGAAATACAGGTCCGTGTTTGCAAGTCATGAGGACGATTTTGGCTGTACTATGGCTGTTAGGGCTCATACTCACTTGCGCCGAAAACAGATGATATTTAGCTGAAAAAAAAATCGGATTCAAATCTGACTAATGTTAGTCAATAGGTGTCTTCTCATTTGCGATTTTTTTCTCAGCCGAAATTGGTGTGAGAAAAAAATTGCAGCATGCTGCGATTTGATGCGATTTTGGCATGATAATCGCCAATGCAAGTCAATGGGTGCGAGAAATCATCGCACAGCACTCGCACCATGCGAGTGCTGTCCGATTTATATGCACCAGTCTCCTTTGAAAAGCTGGCAATTCATCCCCGGCTACTGTAAAATCACACTGACAGCTCACAAAACACTAGATACATACACATAGAATATATATATATATATATATATATATATATATACAGCTCTCAATTATTAACCTGGCTTAAAGTCACCTTTCAATTGCAAGGTGGTTTTAACCCCTTATTAACCCATTCGCCACCGCTACAGGGCAATGGGAATAGACGGGCCAGAAAGTGCGAGAAAGGGCTAATCTAATTAGAGATTTGCCCTTTCTGGGGTGTCTGGGGGCAGATGTTAGTAGCCGGGGGGGCACAAAAAAAATGTACCCTCCCTAGGCTATTATTATCTGCCCCCACTCGCTTGCTTTGTCTGTCTGGTGGAGAAAATACAGCGGGAGCCCACGCATTTTTTTCAACAAATTTACACTTTTAATTAACCCTACATGTCTGAAATTTTGCACACATACACTTATGTAATTGTAAGTTAAAACCATATATCAAAATACATGAAATGACATGGTTAACTGTGTGTAAACAATGTATCATTTCATGTCGGCTTCTGTGATTTCACAAAAGCCGGCAATTGAATTAGCGGCTATTACAGTATGTAGAAGTGTATGAACTATAAATATATATATGTATGTGTCACAATGACATGTATATATATATATATATATATATGTATTCTATGTGTATGTATCTAGTGTTTTGTGAGCTGTCAGTGTGATTTTACAGTAGCCGGGGATGAATTAAAGGCTATTATACTATGTAGAAGTGTATGACCTATATATATATTATATATATATATATATATATATATATATATATATATATATATATAATTATTTGCTTTTTGTATACATTTTTTTTTACAATGTGATTTTTACATGACTTTTTACATAGAGATAACTGCTCTATGTAAAACTTCATGTTAAAATCGCATTGCATACAGATGGAAAACTGATGGATTTAAAATCGCATGCAAATCGCATGACATTTTACTTGAATCGTACCGTTTTTTCCGTCCAGAAAACGGACCGATTTTTTTTCCAGCCAGTGAGTACGAGCCCTTACTCACGAAATACCAACAGGGAACACAGCGCCTATCAGAGAACGTTACTGGCAAATTCCCTCTCAGTTATTCCAGGAAGTTCGAGAGATGCTTGGTCAGATGCTGCAGGCAGGTGTCATAAGGGAAAGCCAAAGTCCGTGGGCGGCCCCCATCGTGCTAGTGCGGAAAAAGGATGGAACTTTGAGGTTTTGTATAGACTATCGTAAACTTAACGCCTGCACCGTGTGGAACTCATACCCCCTGCCTTGGATTGAAGAGTCCTTATCCGCTTTGGGGAAAACCAAATTCTTCTCGACGTTGGATCTCGCTAGCGGGTACTGGCAAGTGCCCATGTTGGAGAAGGATCGGGCAAAGACAGCTTTTATTCTACCTATGGGCCTCTTCGAATTCAACAGGTTGCCCTTCGGCTTGGCCAATGCCCCCAGAACATTCCAATGTCTGAGGGAGAGGTGCTTAGGTGACCGGAACTTCGAGGCTCCGCTCATATACTTGGACAACATCATAGTGTATATTTGATTGACAATGGTTAGCACTCGACTAAGGCCTCTTTCACACATCCGGCGGGCGCCTGGCGGCGCCCCCGGCATTTTGCCGCAGCGCCGCATCTGAAAATCTGACGCGCCGCATGCGGCTTTTTTCGCATTGACATGCATTAGCGCCGGATGGCGCCGCATGTCAATGCGTTGCATGCGGTTTTGTCCGGATGCGGCGCAAATGTACATTGCGGCGTCCGGAAAAAACGCTGCATGTAACGTTTTTTGTTTTTGCCGGATGGTTTCTTATCTCTCCAGGCATCAGAAACCATCCGGCAAAAAAAACGCATTTTGGCCGCCGGATGTGTGAAAGGTTTTCACATGCGGCGCTGCGGCAAAATTCCGGGGGCGCCGCCAGGCGCCCGCCGGATGTGTGAAAGAGGCCTAAAAGTTGAATTGTCCGGTGCTAGTGAAAAAGAACCATGAGGTCCAGTCAACATAGCGCTATGTAATTCATATGATTCTTGCATGTATTTATTTCATAAGATGAGCCACATTAACATAATGTATTTTTTTTATATATGTCAGATTAGCGTATATTCCATATTACTGTTATGAGGCTTTGCCTATATATACCTTTTGGACATCCTCATTACATTCAGCATACATTGCGCTATCTACTTTGTCCCCATCTTAATATTCCTATCACTCTGCCCTCTTCATGGACGCCACAATCGTCATCCACATCATTGTCAGCTTCCTTAGTTACCACACAGGGCAACAGCATTGATCTAGGAAGCTTGGGCACTACTTCCGGTCACATGACCGGGTACACCCAAACGTCACTTCCGGTCACATGACCGGGTACACCCAAACGTCACTTCCGGTCACATGACCAGCCGGCACTCTGTCATAAAAACCAGCGCCGCACTCCCTGGTTCACACAGGCGCCTGGACACAGCAGGATTTGCGTCCCACTAACTCCACCAACGTCAGTGAGTATACCATGAGGCTAATATTACACATAGAAGCGCCATCTTTTTAGCCTCATGTTACCCCTTATCCTCTATCTCACACAGCATATGCAATATTGCCGGGGATCATTCCCTGCCCCTTAGTTGGAGACATCCGGCTGCACTAATTCTGCTCTCCAAACGCTACCAATGATAGTGAGTACAACCATGAGTCAGATCATTCCCATGAAAGGAACGGCTCATTCAAGTTTTATTTCACTACTTATTTTCTGTTTATTCCATATAGCATATGTAATTTTGCTGGAGATTGTCCCCTGCACTTAATCTCATCTGGAGATGCTCTGCTACACTGGCACTGGCATACTTTTATACTACTTATACAGACGTTATATTGCATTCTCATTCATTGTGTTTCACCATCCTCTCATATATGCAGTTTACCGTGACAGATGGTTCCACAATAATTTCTCCATATGATGCACATTCAATACTTGTAGGACATCCATCTATACTGGTATTTTTCATTTATTCCTTAATTTAATCCTCACTTTGTTTGCTACCCTTATATTTTAATAGATTGGTACAGCTAAAATCCGTGTTGGAAATACCAATCCATTGCATCTCTCTAATGATATTACTCTCTATCCTTAGGTTATACCAAAATAACATATGCATTATCAATCGTCTTATCTATGATTTTTGGCACCATTTCCTGAAAGGGTATGCTATTGTTTATGATTACTTTATGTCCTTTTTGTCTTCCATCATATAAACCCCTCCCTCTTTTTTTGTCTTGCTATCCCTGTACCTTGATGATCCTATATGTATCCACACCATCAGCTATGTGATATTCTCAAAGGATATTTTTTATATAAATATGTATATTCTGTATATATTCTGTAATATTTGTAATTACATCTATTTTTCTTTGTTTATTTTTCCAACGACCATATGATAAAGGCCATAGTCTGGCCGAAACGTCTTTATTTGAGTATCGCCACTATTATCAATACATTTTTTCATTTGAAGCATATTTACCTTCTCTACGTGTGCAGTGATTCTAGACTTACTTAACATCATAGTGTATGCTTCCTCGTTTGAAGCAGGGCCGGCGTCAGCACCCAGCAAGCGCCGGGGCCCTGAGCAAGCGGGGGGCCCACTCGCCGTCGGGCACCCCGGCGCCCGTTAGCGGAGGAAAGCGGTGCCAGCACTGCCACTGGGCCCCCCCGCTTGCTCAGGGCCCCAAAAGCTGGCACAATACTTACCTCTCCCCGTGCCTCCGCAGCTCCGGGCTCCAGGGGGCCCCTGCAGCACAGCACCGCTGGATAATGTCATCATTCATTGGCCGGCTGTGGCAGAGAGCGAAAGCGCGGGCGCCGGTGATGCTGCGGGAGTGCCTGCGGTGTGGACGCCGGACAGGTGAGATGTGGTGTGTGTGTGTGCGCGTGTGTGTGTGTGTGAATGTGCAGACAGGTGAATGTTGCTGTGTGTGTGTAGGTGGAGGAGAGGGCAATGATGGGGAGAAGGCCATTATGGAGGTGATGGGGAGAAGGCAATTGATGGGGGTGATGGGGAGCAGGCATTGATGGAGGTGATGGGGAGAAGGAATTGATGGAGGTGATGGGGAGAAGGCAATGATGGGGGGTGATGGGGAGAAGGCCATGATGGAGGTGATGGGGAGAAGGCAATGATGGGGTGATGGGGCGAAGGCATTGATGGAGGTGATGGGGAGAAGGCCATGATGGAGGTGATGGGGAGGTGATACGGCCTCTCCTGAGCCGTAACAGTGCAGAGCGCAGAACAGTGCAGAGGACAGCTCCATATTTTGTATGGAGCATTATATGAGGACTAGTATCCTGTATGGAGCAATTTATGTGGTCCAGTATTCTGTATGGAGCATTATATTTGGTCCAGTATTCTGTATGGAGCATTATATGGGGGATGGGGGGGTGATATCCTGCATGGGGTATTTTATGGGTGATGAAGGGGAGACTATGTGGTGCCCATAATATTGTATGGAGGACTGTACTGTCTGGTCTGTACTGTGCGCTGTGAGAATTCGGCGGTTTCTGAGCTATTGTAGAATTTACAGATATCAGTCATGTAATGTAAGAAGTGAAATGTTTGGCATTGTACTATACCCATATTTCTCTGCAGTATCTGTGCATCATGAATTGTGGTCTGTGTTAATGGGGCCCATTGAGACTCTTTCGCCTGGGGCCCATAAAAACCTGGAGCTGGCCCTGGTTTGAAGATCACCTGCGGAGACTGGAGCAAGTGCTGAGCCGCCTGCAGAAGTATGGACTGAAGGTGAAACCCCAGAAGTGCCACTTGTTCCGGACTCAAATTGAGTATCTAGGTCATGTCGTCTCAGCAGATGGAGTGGATCCGTCCCGGGAGAAGATCAGGGTAATTCAGGACTGGCCAACCCTTGAGACCGTGAAAGAAATTCGGGAGTTCCTGGTATTGACGGGGTACTATCGTCGCTTTGTGAAGAACTTCGCCAGTGTGGTGCAGCCCCTGCTGGAGCTTTTGAAAGGGGTACCCCCAAATGCAAGAGGCCAGCCCATCCGCTGGGGAGAAAAACAGGAAGATGCTTTTCGGGACTTGAAGAAAGCGCTGACTCGCGGAATTTTCTGTGCCGTTCATTCTCCACACTGACGAAAGCTTACACGGGTTGGGGGCTGTGTTGTCTCAGGTGCAGGACGGGAAAGAGAGGATGATCGCTTACACTAGTCAGTCCCTTCACGATTCCAAACACAACCCGGACAACTACAGTTCTTTCAAGCTGGAGTTGCTGGCGTTAGTGTGGGCTATGACGATGCGGTTCGCAGAATACCTGTCTGGCTCGGAGGTGTTAGTGTGCATCGATAATAATCCATTAGCGCACCTGGAGAATGCTAAGCTAGGGGCCCTCAAACAATGCTGGGTAGCCCGGATGGCGAAGTTCCAGTATAAGATTGCCTACAGGAGGGGTGCTAAAAACACCCACGCCGATGCCTTGTCCAGAGCAAGACCTGCAACACCTGGAAAAAACAAAGATGAAATGCTGGAGGATGAGGAAGTTCCCTGATTTTGGAAGACTGCTGGGATGGTGGCAGCTACGCTGGACCAAATTTGGACCACCCCACGTGAAGGAGTGTTGGGAAGGTCCAGGGACGAGTGGGTCCGCTTACAGCAGGAGGATGGTGAACTCGCTTTGTTTCATCAATGGGTGACCCTGAAGCAGCTACCCAGACAAGAACAAAGAAGCACCCTTACTCCAGAAGCACTGCAAATACTCCGACAGTGGGAGCGACTCCAGATGAGAAATGGGCTGCTGTATCGAAAGGTCCAGCTACAGAAAGAACTGGGGGCCTCTTGGCAGGTGGTGATCCGAGAAAAGGTGCTTTCTAAAATCGCTGCTAAAGCTCACAAAAAAGGAGCTCACTTTGGTGCTTTCTATGGCTACAGCGTTTTGTCTACCATCCTCTGCTAAGCACAGCGGTTGAAGAGGCTTGTAAACTCTGCAGGGCTTGTGAATTGGCCAAATCTCCAGAACAACAGGCCCCGACACAGACCATTGTGACATCAGCACCCCTGGAACTACTGACCATTGACTACTTGACTATCGGACCGGCGCATCATGGATATGACCACTGTCTAGTAATGATTGATCATTTCTCGAAGTTCGCCGTAGTAACGCCCACTCGAGACCAAACTGCGGAGTCGGCTGCCCATGCCATCTGTAAAAACTTCATTCAGGTCTATGGATGCCCGCAACGGATCCACACTGATTAGGGAGCCTGTTTCTTAGGGAGAGTCATGGATGAGCTACAACAGATCTATCAGTTTGGCCGCTCTCACACCACACAGTACCATCCACAGGAAATGGGCCTGTGAACAATTTAACCGTACCTTCATACAGATGCTGAGAACCTCGGAGGGGGATTGGAAGGCTCGGTTGCCTGAATATGTGTCTGAGCTGGTGTGGATCTATAATAATCGAGTGCACCAGACCACCGGTTTCACGCCCTACTTTGTGTTATTCTGCTGCTACGGGAAGGAAGTCACGGAGCTGGAATTGGACCCGGGGATGAACTACCCACAGACGGGGGTGTCTGCCTGGGTTCGAGAACACCGTCATCATCTGCAGACCCTACACCGTCTGGTGAAGTCTCGACTTCAGAAGCTGGAGCACACTGAGAAACTTGCTCTGTGGGGGACAGATCTTTGGGTTAGGGACCGAGTGTTGGTAAGAGAAAAACGTTCACGGGACAAACTGGAGAATCGATAGGAAAGTTGGCCATACCGAGTGAAGCGCCGGGTCGGCGGAAAAGGACCCGTCTATGAGATTCAACAAGAGGGAGAGGGGAACGCCCCCACATGGGTAGTGCACCAAAGAATGCTCCGGCCATGCCTCTCCGAGGATCCCTTACTGGAGGAAGAGATGCCTGACGTTTCTGAGGAGATCCCTCCCACAGTAGGGGAAGATGAAGAGGAAGAAGGTCCTGAACAACAGATTTAAAATGTGTCCGAGAATCAGAACCCTGGAACCTCAGAAGGAAATGTTATGGTGAGCACAGACCTGACTTCTCCAACATCAGAACAGCCGGGTACGACCACACTTGAGGACTCCACTACTCCTTCTAATCTACGTCGCTC
Source organism: Oophaga sylvatica (assembly GCA_033576555.1). NCBI lineage: Eukaryota > Metazoa > Chordata > Amphibia > Anura > Dendrobatidae > Oophaga > Oophaga sylvatica. Next base: position 176,649,857 of record JARQOD010000003.1, on the reverse strand, counting down.
CGAACGTACAAAGGCTGGACAGCCCCCAACCGGTACAACCAGGATCAATTCATTTGGCAACAGGTTGCTAAGCAAGATCCACACAGACATGATATATTCCAGGATGCCTCGCCCGTGTAATGGTGAGTGAAAGGAAAGGGGAAGTGTAAGGAGATGAACAGGAGTAGTGTTTTCGGTTCAAGGAACGCTCTGGGGCCAGAACTATCGGGGCCGTCATCACTGTTGCAGGGGCGACATGTCTGTGTGGGGAAAGTCTAAGCACCTGACAGAAGGGGGCGTGGGGGACATAAAAGGGGCTAAGCACGGGAAAGAGAGAGACTTGGTGGGAAGGCGACTACAGCGCAGGACGAAGATTGACTCCCTCTCCTTAACTACCGCCACTGACATCAGCCCTTTTCAGACTGACCAACCCCTACATCCTTTACCAAGTGTCCCTTCACGAATCCAGCCCATAACGTGCAGTGCAGCAGACATACCATCTTTCTCTGAACTTTTTGCTTCCGTGCGAGGCCTTGTCACTCCTGAGGCCTGTACGGCGTTGTGCTCCCGGTGTACTGCATCACTCTTGAGGAACCAGCAGAAGGGACTGTACCCACGCTTCAACGGACCCAAGATCGATGGACTCAAAACCAACAGACCCGGATACTTCGGCACGGTCAGGAGGCAGTGCATCTCGTTCCTACACAGTAGAGCCAGAGATTTTGTTCACGGATTGCGACTCCGTAGGGGCTGTTCCAACCGTTCCCCAACAAGAACTCCAATTGATAAGTCATTACCTTCATTTCCCCCTACTTATTACGTTTGTTGTGTATTTGCTTTTGAGAATTCAGTATTTGCCTTATCATCTCCCTGCATTGAGGTTTTCCTTGAATTCATACCCAGAAATTGTTACGTAAATTCTTGTCAACCCCTTCTCTGTCTCCTGCTGTTTACTGTATCCGACGAACTTTACACATTGAATGCAAGGCCTGCCCTGCACCAAATAACACGCACCCCAATAACCCTTTCAACATACATACTTGAGAGCCTCATGACAAAAATGTTCACATTAGAAGACAGTGTGTCTCCCATAGTGTTAGCCTATGCATTAAATGCAAGGCCTGCCCTGCACCAAAGTAACATGCACCCCAATAAGCCTTTGAACCCACGTACTGGATGGCCACATGAAAACCAAGTTCACATTAGTCATTTGGTACTTCCATAGTGTTTGCCTATGCATTGAATGCAAGGCCTGCCCTGCACCAAAGTAACATGCACCCCAATAAGCCTTTGAACCCACGTACTGGATGGCCACATGAAAACCAAGTTCACATTATTCATTTGGTACTCCCATACTGTAGTAGATAATTTCAGTGTTGATGCTGAAGAACATGCAGAGGACAATTGCAGTGTTGATGCTAAAGACCCAGCAGTGAAGCATTGCAGTGTTGAGGCTGAAGACCCGGCAGTGGACAATTGCAGAGTTGATACATTGTAGTGTTGAGGCTAAAGACCCATCAGTGTAGCATTGCAGTGTTGAGGCTGAAGACCTGGAGGTGGACTATTGCAGTGTTGAGGCTGAAGACCCGGCAGTGGACAATGGCAGAGTTGATGCTAAAGACCCATCAGTGTAGCATTGCAGTGTTGAGGCTGAAGACCCGGCGGTGGACAATTGCAGTGTTGAGGCTAAAGACCCAGAAGTGTAGCATTGCAGTGTTGAGGCTGAAGACCTGGTGGACAATTGCAGTGTTGAGGCTAAAGACCCAGAAGTGTAGCATTGCAGTGTTGAGGCTGAAGACCTGGTGGGCAATTGCGTTGTTGAGGCTAAAGACCCAGCAGTGTAGCATTGCAGTGTTGAGGCTGAAGACCCAGTGGTGGACAATTGCAGTGTTGAGGCTAAAGACCCAGCAGTGTAGCATTGCAGTGTTGAGGCTGAAGACCCGGCGGTGGAGAATTGCAGTGTTGAGGATGAGCACACAGCAGTGGAGCATTGCAATGTTGAGCCCAAAGAACCTGCATTGTAGCATTGCAGTGTTGAGGAAGAACATCCAGCAGATGAGCATTTCAGTGTTGAGCCTGAAGAACCAGGAGTGGAGAATTGCAATGTTGAGGCTGAAGAACCTGCAATGGTGAATTGCAATGGTGAGGCTGAAGACGCAGCATTGTAGCATTGCACTGTTGAAGATGAACAACCAACAAAGTTCACATTATTAGGAAGTGGGTCTCCAAGACTGTTTTCCTATGCAGTGAATGCAAGGCCTGCCTCAAATTTGGACGCACCCAAATACCACTTGGAAGAGACGTGGAGTAAGTCCTCCTAAAAATCTGTTTCTATTTCAAAGGAGTGGGACTCCTATACTTGTAATGGCCATACATTAAGTGTATGGGCTGACAAAAAATCCATGGCGGGTACACATCAACCTACTGTGTAAATATTTTTTGTTAAGGACATCCGTAATACCCTTGCAAAACAATATATTGGCTGTTGCAGCACGGAACACGTTCA
>JARQOD010000003.1:176518634-176647272 GCA_033576555.1 Oophaga sylvatica | reverse complement strand
CCCGTTAGCGATATTGTTCAGTGTGGCATACCCTTTAGGCTGGAGACTTGGACCTCTGAACCATTATCAGTACCTCCAAGGTAAGGGATTAGTTAGGACCCCAGTGTAGGGTCAGGTTAGACCCGGTCCTCCTCTTTCCTGTTACAGCTCATCAAGTCCTCAAGATTAACCCTGAGTTCAACTGATAAGGTCTCTGCACATCTAGTCCTCAAGATTAACCCTAAGTTCTGCTGATATTGTGTCAGGTAAATCTATTTTATACTTACATTCTTAGGTTGCTAAACTATATGTTGTATAGAGTGTGGTTCCTGTATAAATAGTTTACTGACATTGTAGTCATATCATTAGAAAGCGTGACATTTTCACTGGCCTTAAAAAATTATCTCTAGTTACCATGGATCCAGTAGCCCAGCTGGCTCTGCAGTTGCAGGGATTATCCATGGAGCTGACGGACATTAAGTCCAAAGTTTTGTCTCCCCTGGAGCAAACCAGAGTTGAACCTAAGGTGGCTCTTCCAGATAGGTTCACTGGTGGGCGAGACAAATTTTTTACCTTCCGGGAGGCATGTAAATTATATTTTCGGCTTCGGCCGCGATCATCAGGGAGTGATGAGCAGAGAGTGGGAATTGTTATCTCACTTCTTCAAGGGGACCCTCAATCCTGGGCATTTTCCCTTCCTCCGGGATCCCCGGCTCTACAGTCTGTAGATCAGTTTTTTACTGCTCTGGGATTGGTATATGATGACCCAGATCGGGTCTCTCTTGCTGAGACTAAATTACGTAAGATACAGCAGGGAGATCGTCCTGCGGAGGAATTTGCTTCTGAGTTTCGTAGATGGGCCACGGATACTCAGTGGAATGACCCAGCTCTTAGGAGCCAGTTTTGTCATGGGCTTTCTGACAAATTAAAAGATGTTTTGGCTCAGTATGAGTCTCCTCCTTCTTTGGAGGCTGCTATGGCCTTAGCTATCCGTACTGATAGACGGCTTCGGGAGAGGGGTGAGGTAACTCCACTCCTTGTGGTTACTCCACCTACTACTAAAGTCCCTTATGTTGAGGTTCCCCTTGTCTGTTCGGATGAGCCTATGCAGTTGGGAGGGACATCTTTTCGTAGTAGGGGATTGGCGGCACGCCGCAGGACTAGAAGGTGTTTTTTCTGCGGGAAAGAGGGACATTTTGTTGGAGAATGTCCATCCCGTGTCTTGTTAAGTAAAAAGTCGCCGGAAAACTGCTAATCCCAGGTTGTGTGGTGGATGACAACCTGGGAGTATGTATTTCATCCGCCGGTTCTTCTCAGTTCCTTGTACCAGTGGAGGTGGTGTTTGGTACTAGAGTGAAGAGATTGTCTGTTCTTCTGGATAGTGGTTCCGGCGCCAATCTGGATGACGCTCAGTTTGCTCAGGCTCAAGGTATGCATCTGAGTGTATTGGTCAAACCGATCCCTATTTTTTCCATTGACGCCAGGCCTCTCGGCCAAGGTAGCTTTGTTCATGAGGTTCATAACATTGACCTTCGGGTAGGGGCAATACATAGGGAACAATTATCTTGTTATGTGTTGGAGGGTCTACCTACTCCCATTGTGTTGGGACTTCCTTGGCTGGTTAAACATAACCCTGTAATTAATTGGCAGTCCAGAGAGATAAGCCAATGGGGTGAGTTTTGCAAAAGCAACTGCATGAACACAGTCATCAGTGCGGTCGTACCTAGTACATTGCCTCCTTTTTTGGAGGATTTTGGGGATGTTTTTTCTGAGGAGGGGTGTCGGGAGTTGCCTCCTCATCGTGTGTATGACTGCTCTATTAATCTTCTTCCTGATGCTAAGTTACCTAAAGCTAGGTTGTATAATCTTTCTGGTCCTGAAAGACAGGCTATGAAAGATTATATTTCCGAAAGTCTGGCCAAAGGGCATATTAGACCTTCATCTTCCCCTGTAGCCGCGGGGTTCTTCTTTGTGAAGAAAAAAGATGGAGGCCTACGCCCTTGCTTGGATTTCCGCGAACTTAATCGGATTACTGTTCGAGATCCGTATCCACTCCCTCTTATTCCTGATCTCTTCAATCAAATTGTTGGCGCCAAATGGTTCTCTAAATTGGATCTCAGGGGGGCGTATAATCTGATTAGAATAAAAGAGGGGGATGAGTGGAAAACGGCGTTTAACACGCCGGAGGGACATTATGAAAACCTGGTTATGCCTTTTGGTCTGACTACTGCACCAGCAGTATTCCAACATTTTGTTAATGACATTTTTCGTCACCTTGTGGGGGTGTTTGTGGTCGTATATTTGGATGACATTTTAATTTACTCGCCAGATCTTGTGTCTCACCAGGAGCATGTGAGACAGGTGTTGCAGATCTTGCGAGACAATAAACTATACGCCAAACTGGAGAAGTGTGTTTTTGCCGTACAGGAACTTCAGTTTTTGGGTTTTTTGGTGTCAGCCTCCGGTTTCCGTATGGACCCTGAAAAGGTGAGAGCAGTGCTTGAATGGGATCAGCCAGGGGATCTTAAGGCTCTGCAGCGTTTTTTGGGGTTTGCTAATTACTACCGGAAATTTATTTGTAATTTCTCGTCTGTTGTCAAACCTCTCACGGACATGACGAGAAAAGGGACGGATTTTTCTAGGTGGTCGGACAAAGCTTGCCAAGCCTTTTCCTCTTTAAAGAGATGTTTTGCTTCGGCACCCGTTCTCATCCAACCAGATGTATCTCAGCCGTTCATTGTGGAGGTGGATGCGTCTGACGTAGGGGTGGGTGCTATATTGTCCCAGGGTCCGTCCCCTGGTAAATGGCATCCGTGCGCTTTCTTTTCTAAGAAATTGTCGTCCGCCGAAAGGAATTATGATATCGGCAATAGGGAACTTTTGGCCATTAAATTGGCTTTTGAAGAATGGCGTCACTTTTTGGAGGGGGCAGTCCACCCGGTCACCGTTATTACTGATCACAAGAACCTGCTGTATTTAGAATCCGCTAAGCGTCTGAATTCCAGACAAGCTCGATGGTCGTTGTTTTTTACCAGGTTTAATTTTGTCGTCACTTATCGTCCGGGGTCTAAGAATGTAAAGGCTGATGCTTTGTCTCGCAGTTTCCCAGGGGCCGGGAAAACGGATGACCCGATTCCTATCCTTCAGGAGGGGGTGATAGTGTTCGCTGTATGTTCTGAGCTTGAGGAGGAGGTGTTAGAGGCTCAGGGGGACGCCCCTGCAGGACCTCCAGGGAGACTGTTTGTCCCGAATCAGTTGAGACAAAAGGTTATTGAGGCACATCATAATTCTGCTTTAGCAGGACATCCAGGGAGTAAGGCTACTTTAGACCTCCTTTCTCGCCGATTTTGGTGGCCTAACGCTAATAAAGATGTTATAACTTTTGTCGCGTCCTGTGGGGTTTGTGCTCGCTCTAAAACTCCTCATACCCGTCCATCTGGGACCCTTTTACCCTTGAAACTTCCGGAGCGTCCATGGACTCATTTATCTATGGACTTCATTACGGATCTTCCTCCGTCGTCAGGGAATACTGTCATACTGGTGGTTGTTGACAGGTTCAGTAAGATGGCACATTTCGTTGCTCTTCCTGCACTCCCTAATGCTAAAACTCTGGCGCAGGTGTTCATTAGGGAGATCGTGAGACTTCATGGGTTGCCTTCTGATGTGGTGTCAGATAGGGGGTCTCAGTTTGTGTCCAAATTTTGGAGGGCATTTTGTTTACGTCGGGGGATGCAATTGTCGTTTTCCTCGGCTTTTCATCCACAGACCAATGGTCAGACAGAGCGTCTGAATCAGAGTTTAGAGACATATCTCCGGTGTTTTGTCTCGGAGAACCAGGAGGACTGGTCATTTTTCTTGCCTCTGGCAGAGTTCGCTCTTAACAACAGGCGGAGCGAGTCCACTGGTAAGTCCCCGTTTTTTGGGGCATATGGTTTTCATCCCAGTTTTGTACTTTCAATGGGGGGGGGTCCTTCTGGGGTTCCTGAGGAGGAGCGTTTCTCGTCGTCACTTGCTTCTGTGTGGCGAGGTGTATTGAATAATTTGAGTACGATGGGGAACCGTTACAAACGTATGGCTGATAGGAGGAGAGTTTCTGGTCCAGATCTGAATGTGAACGATCTGGTATGGTTGTCTACCAGGAATATAAAACTTAAAGTGCCCTCCTGGAAACTGGGTCCCAGATTCATCGGGCCATACAGGATCAGTTCCATAATTAATCCTGTGGCATTTCGTCTGGAACTCCCTTCTACTTTTAAAATTCATAATGTGTTCCACAAATCATTACTTAAAAGGTATGTGGCACCAGTCATACCGTCACCTCTACCTCCTCCTCCAGTGTTGGTCAATGGTAACTTGGAATTTCAAGTATCAAAAATCATTGACTCTCGCCTGAATCGCCGGTCCCTTCAGTACTTGGTGCATTGGAAGGGATATGGTCCGGAGGAGAGGACGTGGGTCCCTGCGTCTGATGTTAACGCAGATCGTTTGGTTCGGACCTTCCACAGAACTCACCCGGGCAGGCCTGGCCCTGAGGGTCCGGAGGCCCCTCGTAGAAGGGGGGGTACTGTCATGTGTGCATTGCCACGAAGATCGTCGCGGTTGCACATTTTGACTTCTCACAGCTGAGTTGCTGTTTCTTTGTGTTTGGCAGCTAGGGAGTTAATTCTGTCTGTGCTCGGTGCTGGGACTGGGTGCAGTTTCTCCCGGCTGCAATTGATTATTTGTTGATTGGTTTCCTTTAAGTTTCTGGTTGTCTGCTTTGGGAGTTGCCAGTGAAACACTTCATGCAGACCACAGATAGGAATGAATCTGTATAGACTCTAGTTGAGAGCTCCTTAGTTGTTTTAAGCTTAACTTGCTTAGAGTTTATTTCCCAGACCATTTATGTTCCTTCGGTGTTTGAGTGTGTATGCAAGAGAGTGCTATCCTGTCTGTCTTATATGTCTAATCTGTGTATTTAGCTGAGATCAGCCCATATCCCTTTGGTGGTAATCAGGATCCTTCTTAGGACTGATTACAGGGTTCAGGGTCTGATAGGAGACAGGGTTAGGCTGGAGACTTGGACCTCTGAACCATTATCAGTACCTCCAAGGTAAGGGATTAGTTAGGACCCCAGTGTAGGGTCAGGTTAGACCCCGGTCCTCCTCTTTCCTGTTACAGCTCATCAAGTCCTCAAGATTAACCCTGAGTTCAACTGATATCGTCTCTGCACATCTAGTCCTCAAGATTAACCCTAAGTTCTGCTGATATTGTGTCAGGTAAATCTATTTTATACTTACATTCTTAGGTTGCTAAACTATATGTTGTATAGAGTGTGGTTCCTGTATAAATAGTTTACTGACATTGTAGTCATATCATTAGACAGCGTGACACTTGCTGAACCTGTCCACTACAACGAGTATGACTGTTTTACCCAAAGATGGCGGGAGGTCCGTAATGAAGTCCATAGACAGATGAGTCCACGGACGCTCCGGGATCTTCAAAGGTAAGAGGGTCCCCGACGGACGGGTATGTGGGGTTTTAGAGCGCGCACAAACCTCGCAGGACGCTACAAAAGTTACCACCTCCCTATGTAAGTTAGGCCAACAAAACCGGCGCGAGAGGAGATCCTCAGTTGCTTTACTCCCTGGGTGTCCTGCCAAAGCTGAATTATGGTGTGCCTCGATCACCTTTTGTCGCAACTGATTTGGAACAAACAGTCTCCCTGGAGGTCCTACGGGGGCGTCCCCTGAGCCTCCAATACCTCCTCCTCAAGCTCAGAGCATACTGCCGAGACCACCACCCCCTCCTGAAGGACCGGAACCGGGTCCTCCGTATTCCCAGCCCCTGGGAAACAGCGAGATAAGGCATCCGCCTTAACATTTTTTGAGCCAGGACGATATGTGACGACAAAATTAAACCTGGTAAAAAACAACGACCACCTAGCTTGTCTGGGATTCAGACGTTTAGCGGACTCTAAATATAGCAGGTTTTTGTGATCGGTAATGACGGTGACCGGGTGGACTGCCCCTTCAAAAAATGACGCCACTCCTCAAAAGCCAACTTAATGGCCAAGAGTTCCCTATTGCCGACATCATAATTCCTCTCAGCGGACGACAATTTTTTAGAGAAGAAGGCGCACGGATGCCATTTACCAGGGGACGAACCTTGTGACAATACTGCTCCCACCCCTACCTCGGAAGCGTCCACCTCAACAATGAACGGCTGTGACGCATCCGGTTGAATAAGTATGGGTGCTGAAGCAAAACATTTTTTCAAAGAGGAAAACGCTTGACAAGCCTTGTCAGACCACTTTGAAAAATCCGTCCCTTTTTTAGTCATGTCTGTGAGAGGTTTAACTATGGACGAAAAATTACGAATGAACTTCCGGTAGTATTTAGCAAACCCAGGAAACGTTGTAATGCCTTAAGATCCTCTGGCAGATCCCACTCAAGAACTGCCCGCACTTTCCCAGGGTCCATACGAAAACCGGATGCTGACACCAGGAACCCTAAAAACTGAAGTTCCTGTACGGCGAACACACACTTCTCCCATTTGGCGTATAGTTTATTATCCCGCAAGATCTGTAACACCTGCCTAACATGCTCCTGATAAGACACAAGATCCGGCGAGTAAATTAAGATATCATCCAGATATATGACCACAAACTGTCCCATTAGGTGGCGAAAGATGTCATTTACAAAGTGTTGAAACACCACCGGGGCAATACTCAGACCAAATGGCATGACAAGGTTCTCATAATGCCCTTCCGGAGTGTTAAACGCCGTCTTCCACTCATCCCCCTCCTTCATCCTAATCAGATTGTACGCCCCCCTGAGATCCAACTTAGAGAACCATTTGGCACCCACGATCTGATTGAAGAGATCGGGAATAAGTGGGAGCGGATACGGGTCTCGGACCGTAATCCGATTAAGCTCACGGAAATCCAGGCAAGGGCGTAGGCCTCCATCTTTTTTCTTCACAAAGAAGAACCCCGCGGCCACCGGGGAAGATGAAGGTCTAATATGCCCCTTAGCCAGACTCTCTGAAATATAATCCTTCATGGCCTGTCTCTCAGGACCAGAAAGGTTATACAACCTAGATTTCGGTAATTTGGCCCCAGGGAGCAAGTTAACAGCACAGTCATATTTGCGATGAGGAGGTAGTTCTTGACACCCTTTCTCTGAGAATACATCCTCATAGTCCACCAGAAATGGAGGTAAGGCCCTAGGAGCGACCGCACCAATGACCGTTTTCATGCAGTTTTTATTACAGAATTCACTCCATTGGCTTATCTCTCTGGATTGCCAATTAATAACCGGGTTATGCTTAGTTAACCAAGGAAGGCCCAGCACTATAGGAGTGGGAAGACCCTCCAACACATAACAAGACAACAGTTCTTTATGTAACGCCCCCACTTGAAGATCTATGTTATGCACTGCTTGCAAAAAACTTCCCTGACCGAGAGGTCTGGCGTCGATCGAGAAGATGGGGACGGGTTTAGCCAACACACTCAATCGCATACCTTGAACCCGGGCAAAGCGAGCATCCACCAGATTAGCCCCGGCCCCACTATCCAGAAGAACAGATATCCTCTCAGTTCTCGCACCCACCACCACCTCCGCCGGTACGAGAAACTGAGACGAATTTAGGGACGAAATACTTACTCCCAGATTGCCGTCCACCACACAATCTGGGATCAATAGTTTTCCGGCGACTTTTCACTCTGCAAAGGACGGGATGGACACGCCCCAATAAAATGTCCCTTTTTCCCACAGAAGAAACAACTTCTTGTTTTGTGGCGCCCCACCGATCCCCTCCCCCGGAATGATGTCCCTCCAAATTGCATAGGCTCCTCTGGACTGACCAGGGAAACCTCCGTATAAGGGACCCTTGAGGAAGGTGGAGTCATCACAGGGGCCGAAGTTACCCCGCACCTCTCCCGAAGACGTCTGTCAATACGAATAGCAAGGGCCATAGCGGCTTCCAGTGACGTGGGAGGGTCATACTGAGCCAGCACATCCTTTAATTTGTCAGATAACCCTTGACAAAACTGGCTCCTAAGAGCCGGGTCATTCCACTGGGTGTCCGTGGCCCACCTACGGAACTCCTAACAGAATTCCTCCGCCGGACGATCTCCCTGCTGTATCCTACGTAACTTAGATTCAGCAAGGGAGACCCGATCCGGGTCATCATATATAAGACCCAGAGCTGCAAAAAACCTATCCACTGACTGGAGAGCTGGGGCGCCCGGGGGAGAGCGAACGCCCAGGATTGGGGGTCTCCTTGTAGGAGCGAGATGACAATCCCCACCCTTTGTTCTTCACTCCCAGATGACCGAGGTCGCAGCCGAAAGTACAATTTACATGCCTCCCGGAAAGCAAAAAACTTGTCCCGGCCCCCAGTGAATCTGTCAGGGAGAGCTACTTTAGGTTCAGGTCCGGCCTGCTCCGGGGGGTACAAAACCTTGGACTTAACGTCCGCCAGCTCCATGGACAAACTCTGCAACTGCCGAGCTAGACTGACTACTGGATCCATGGTGACTGGAGAAAATCTTTATGGGTCGGTGAAAATGTCACGCTGTCTCTGCATACAGGAGGACCGGGGTCTATGCTGACCCTAAGCTGGGGTCCTGACTAATCCCTCTACCTGGAGGTACTGTTGATGGTACAGAGGTCCAGGCCGCCAGCGTAACCCTATCTCCTGTGAATCCCTGACCACTGTAATCTAGTCCTGAGAAGGACCCTGATTACCACCACAGGGAACGGGAAGGTAACTGCCTACACACAGTATAAGACGAACGAGACAGTACAAGGGGTAAAATAAAAGACACCTTGCATACAAAACTATCACTACAGAGGGAACACCAACGGGTAAGGAGATAAATAATAAAGCGAGGAGAGGAGAAAACCACAACAGGTAATCTTAGCTTTAGACTTCTCAATATGATCCGCTCTGCTGGTCTGCATGAATGCTTTCACCGACACTTCCCTAGCAGAGAGGCAGGTATTAGAAGGAATCCAATTATCGCAACATTAATTGCAGCTGAGCGAGGCTGGTCTTGTCCAGCACAGAGAGAGGGAGAATTTAACTCTCTCATTGCCGAAAAACACTCAGCAGCAGAAACTCAGCTGTGAGAAGTCAGGGTGTGCAATCGCGACGATCTTCGCAGCGACACACCCGTGACAAAGAGGTTGGGTGTTGTTCACAGGATATTGGTTCAATTCACCATGATCTTTGTAGCTTCAAGGACTCCTCCTTAATGTTGTTATGATATGTTAATTATTGTTAATATTGTTTGTATTTAAATAAAGGCTGCTGTGGCCATATATATTCCAAAGATTTACTGTCTCTCGTTATTGGGGAGAGGATATTGGGGAGTATCCTGATAATGGGAAAGGGGCTCACTTTGGGAGTCCTTGGTTCCGTATGAGTAAACAGCTCGACTATACCAACGTCAAGTAATGGCCGGAGCAGAGCCTCCTCCCCTCAAGAAAGAGGCGTGGGCGGAGGCCGGCATGACGGGGGTTTGGAGGGGTTTACAAAGAGGGAGGAACATTTAAATGAGAGGGGGTGGTGGGGGGTTTATAAGGCAGTGATGGGGCGGATCCAGGGTCAGTTCCTGTCTTACCCCATCAATAGTCCCGCCCTCCCTCCCTGTTTGATGAGGTTGTTTATTTTATATATAATTTTGGGTCATGGCGGCTCAAGGGGGTGGGGAGAGAGTCCTTGAAGTTGTTGGAAATTGGTTTGTGGGGACTCTGTTTAGGGTCTCCACTGTTTGAAGTTATGTGGTGGTGATCTGATGAATGGTGGAAGAGGAGTTCACATGGAGTGGGCGGATCCCCAAGTAATTGGGTGAACAGCACACCTCAATGGTGGTGCTCCCGAGCCTGTGGGGTAACGGCTGGGAGTAAGAGGTTGGAAGTTGTTCACAGGATATTGGTTCAATTCACCATGATCTTTGTAGCTTCAAGGACTCCTCCCTAATGTTGTTATGATATGTTAATTATTGTTAATATTCTTTGTATTTAAATAAAGGCTGCTGTGGCCATATATATTCCGAAGATTTACGGTCTCTCGTTATTGGGGAGAGGATATCGGGGAGTATCCTGATAATGGGAAAGGGGCTCAGTTTGGGAGTCCTTGGTTCCGTACGAGTAAACAGCTCGACTATACCAACGTCAAGCAGCAGACAGTAATGGAATGCACCCTCTTGATGTATGCAATGAATTATGCCACATAGAATGCTTATCTGCTACTGAGATCTATATACCCACATACAGTGCTTGCATGCCTTGCACTGATATGTGTATACGCACATACACTCCCTGCCTACCTAGCACTGCAATCTAGATACCACGTAATTAGTCCATAGAAGGACTGTTGATTAAGTTGGATTTGTGTATTCTTTGATGGTGTATCCACACTACCTTATAAACCCCCAAATCTGACCTTATCTTTGCAGCAGCTCTCCCTACACTCGCGAATTTCAGAGAAATCACAGTAAATTTATTGCCTAGATCCAAAATAGTGCTTCCAAATATCAACAAATTTAAAAAAATCATAGGAAGCTTTTTCCACTATAAAAATACAAATTTTATTTAGAACATTTTTAAAATACATATACGGATAAAAATATCCAAATGGGGGACAACATTATGCAAAAAAAGCCTACAGAAAACAGGTACAGGTACAGTTGGTAGTGTTCAATAGTGAATATATCCGTATATCATGCTTAAAGCCACATTGACAAACAAGGGGTTATGTATATTTAATGTCTATCACATATACCACAGTGCATAGATTTTTAAGTAAAATATCCCCAAAACATATCTGTTAGCATAGGGTTAAAACGGACATAAAGATTGCCCTCCTACCAATAAAGCTAGCATTTAAATGTTTGCTATGCAAGTGCAGAGCATGCAGCAAGTGCTATAATATGTGCAGTAACCTGCATAACGATGCACAAAAAAGTTTTTAAAGTGTTGAAAATAGTAAGCTGCTGGTAGGAGACCGTACCTGATTGCGGCTGCAGCACCCCTGACGCACATTTCGCGTTTAGCTTGTTCACAAGGGAGCGTGTGTATGTAACAAGCTAAACGCGAAATGTGCGTCAGGGGTGCTGCAGCCGCAATCAGGTACGGTCTCCTACCAGCAGCTTACTATTTTCAACACTTTAAAAACTTTTTTGTGCATCGTTATGCAGGTTACTGCACATATTATAGCACTTGCTGCATGCTCTGCACTTGCATAGCAAACATTTAAATGCTACCTTTATTGGTAGGAGGGCAATCTTTATGTCCGTTTTAACCCTATGCTAACAGATATGTTTTGGGGATATTTTACTTAAAAATCTATGCACTGTGGTATATGTGATAGACATTAAATATACATAACCCCTTGTTTGTCAATGTGGCTTTAAGCATGATATACGGATATATTCACTATTGAACACTACCAAATGTACCTGTACCTGTTTTCTGTAGGCTTTTTTTGCATAATGTTGTCCCCCATTTGGATATTTTTATCTGTATATGTATTTTAAAAATGTTCTAAATAAAATTTGTATTTTTATAGTGGAAAAAGCTTCCTATGATTTTTTGAAATTCGCGAATTTCAGAGCAGACTGTGACGAGCATGGCAGCGCCAGGACTCTTATACACCTGATGACGCTGTGCGGCCAACCAATCACTGTAATACCACAACAAAGATGGCTGTGGCATTACAGTGCATGGCAGAAAATCCCTGCATGTTGATTGGCGCTCTAAAGAGCGCCAAAAATGCAGGGAGTGAACCAGAACTCCCACCGAGCAAACACGTAAATGCTCGGTGCTCGCCGAGTACCGCGAGTACAGCGATGCTCGAGTGAGTAATGAGTATTACCGAGCACGTTCGCTCATCACTAGCATTCACATTTAGATTTCTTCCCTCAAAATCTTGTGGATGTAAGCGATGAACAAGGCGAGCGGTTTCATCAAGATATTAACCCCTTCACCCCCAAGGGTGGTTTGCACGTTAATGACCGGGCCAATTTTTACAATTCTGACCACTGTCTCTTTATGAGGTTATAACTCTGGAACGCTTCAACGGATCTTCGCGATTCTGAGATTGTTTTCTCGTGACATATTGTACTTCACGTTAGAAGTAAAATTTCTTCGATATAACTTGCGTTTATTTTTGAAAAAAACGCAAATATGGCGAAAATTTTTAAAATTTTGCAATTTTCAAACTTTGAATTTTTATTCCCTTAAAACAGAGAAATATGTCGCACAAAATAGTTAATAAATAACATCTCCCACATGTCTACTTTACATCAGCACAATTTTGGAACCAAAATTTTTTTTGTTAGGAAGTTATAAGGGTTAAAAGTTGACCAGCGATTTCTCATTTTTACAACAAAATTTACAAAGCCATTTTTTTTAGGGACCACCTCTCATTTGAAGTCACTTTGAGGGGTCTATATGGCAGAAAATACCCAAAAGTGACACCATTCTAAAAACTGCACCCCTCAAGGTACTCAAAACCACATTCAAGAAGATTATTAACCCTTCAGGTGCTTCACAGGAACTAAAGCAACGTGGAAGGAAAAAATGAATATTTAACTTTTTAGCCACAAAAATGATCTTTTACAAACTTTTTTTTTATTTTCACAAGGGTAAAAGGAGAAAATGGGCAGATAAGGTTGTTATGCAATTTCTCATGAGTACGCCAATACCCAATATGTGGGGGAAAACCACTGTTTGGGCACACGGCAGAGCTCGTAAGGGAAGGAGCGCCATTTGACTTTTTCAAACTAAAATTGGCTGGAATTGAGATTGGACGCCATGTCGTGTTTGGAGAGCCCCTGATGCGCCTAAACAGTGGAAACCCCACAAGTGACACCATTTTGGAAACTAGACCCCCTAAGGTACTTATCTAGATCTGTTGTGAGCACTTTGAACTCCCAAGTGTTTCACAAAAGCTTATAATGCCTGGGTGTGAAAAAAAAAAAAACAATTTTCCACAAAAATTATTTTTTAGTCCCAAATTTTTGAATTTTCCCAAGGAAATTGGACCCCAAAAGTTGTTGTACAATTTGTCCTGAGTACGCTGATACCCCATATGTGGGGGGGGGAACTGTTTGGGTGCACGGCAGGGCTTGGAAAGGAAGTAGTAACGTTTTGGAATGCAGACGTTGATGGGGGTCATGTTCCGTTTGCAGTGCCCCAGATGAGCCTAAACAGTGGAAATCCCCCACAAGTGACCCCATTTTGGAAACTATACCCCCTAAGGAACTTATCTAGATCTTTGGTGAGCACTTTGAACCCCCAAGTGCTTCACACAAGTTTATAATGCCCGGGCATGAAAATAAAAAATTCTATTTTTTTCCCACAAAAATTATATTTTAGTCACTAATTTTTTATTTTCTCAAGGGTAACAGGAGAAATTGGACCACATAAGTTGTTGTCCAATTTGTCCTGAGTACGCTGATACCCCATATGTGGGTGGGAACCACTGTTTGGGCGCACGGCAGAGCTCGGAATGGAAGGAGCACCATTTGACTTTTTCCAACCAAAATTGGCTGGAATTGAGATTGGATGCCATGTTGCATTTGGAGAGCCCCTGATGTGCCTAAACAGTGGAAACCCCCCACAAATGACCCCATTTTGGAAACTAGACCCCCTAAGGAACTTTTCTAGATCTTTGGTGAGCAATTTGAACCCCCAAGTGCTTCACACAAGTTTATAACGTAGAGCCGTAAAATTTAAAAATCATATTTTTTCCACAAAAATGATCTTTTCACCCCAATTTTTATTTTTCCAAGGGTAACAAGACTCCAAAAGTTATTGTGCAATTTGTCCTGAGTGCGCTGATACCCCATATGTGGGGGTAAACCACTGTTTGGGTGCATGGCAGAGTTTGGAAGGGAAGGAGCGCCGTCTGACTTTTTCAACGCAGAATTGGCTGGACGCCATGTCGTGTTTGGAGAGCTCCTGATCTGCCTAAACAGTGGAAACCCCATAAATGACGCCATTTTGGAAACTAGACCCCTCAAGGAACTTATCTAGATGTGTGATGAGAACTTTTAACCCCCAGGTGTTTCACTAAAGTTTATAACGTACAGCCGTAAAATAAAAAATCTTTTTTTTTTTTTACAAAAATGATTTTTTCGTCCCCAATATTTTATTTTCACAAGGGTAACAGAAGAAATTGGAACCCAAAAGTTGTTTGCCAATTTGTCCTGAGTACGCTGATACCCAATATGTGGGAGAAAACTACTGTATGGGCGCACGTCAGGGCTCGGAAGGGAAGTAGTGACGTTTTGGATTGCAGACTTTGATGGAATGGTCTGGGGGCGTCATGTCACATTTGGAGAGCCCCTGATGCACCTATACAGTGGAAACCCCCACAAGTGACCCCATTTTGGCAAATAGACCCCACAAGGAACTTATCTAGATGTGTGGTGAGCACTTTGAACCCCGAAGTGCTTCACAGAAGTTTATAACGTACAGCCGTAAAAATAAAAAATCTTTTTTTTTTTTTACAAAAAAGATTTTTTCTCCCCCAATATTTTATTTTCACAAGGGTAACAGAAGAAATTGGAACCCAAAAGTTGTTGTCCAATTTGTCCTGAGTACGCTGATACCCAATATGTGGGAGAAAACTACTGTATGGGCGCACGTCAGGGCTCGGAAGGGAAGTAGTGACGTTTTGGATTGCAGACTTTGATGGAATGGTCTGGGGGCGTCATGTCACATTTGGAGAGCCCCTGATGCACCTATACAGTGGAAACCCCCACAAGTGACCCCATTTTGGCAAATAGACCCCACAAGGAACTTATCTAGATGTGTGGTGAGCGCTATGAAGCCCCAAGTGCTTCACAGAAGTTTATAATGTACAGCCGTAAAAACAAAAAAATATTTTTTTTTGTACAAAAATGATATTTTCGCCCCCAGTTTTTTATTTTCCCAAGGGTAGCAGAAGAAATAGGACAAATTGCACAATAACTCTTGGGGTCCAGAGTACGCTGATACCCCATATGTGGGGATAAACTACTGTTTGGACGCATGGCAGAGCTGAGAAGTGAAGGAGCACCGTTTGACTTTTTCAACGCAGAATTGGCTGGAATTGAGATCAGACGCCATGTCACATTTGGAGAGCCCCTGATGTGCCTAAACAGCGGAAACCCCCCAATTCTAACTCCAACCCTAACCCCAACACACCCCTAACCCTAGTCCCAACCCTAACCACAAACCTAACCCTAACACACCCCTAATCCCAACCCTAACCCTAATCCTAACTTTAGCGCCAACCCTAACCCTAACTTTAGCCGCAACCCTAACCCTAACCCTAATGGGAAAATGGAAATAAATACTTTTTTTTAATTTTATTATTTTTCCCTTACTAAGGGGGTGATAAAGGGGGGTTTGATTTACTATTTATAGCGGGTTTTTATGATTGGCAGCTGTCACGCTAAAAGACGCTTTTTATTGCAAAAATAGTTTTTGCATCATCACATTTTGAGAGCTATAATTTTTGCATATTTTGGCCCACAGAGTCATGTGAGGTCTTATTTTTTGCGGGACGAGTTGACGTTTTTATTGGTACCATTTTTGAGCACGTGACGTTTTTTGATCGCTTTTTATTTCGATTTTTGGGAGGTTAGAATGAACAAAAATCAGCAATTCATGAATTTCTTTTGGGGAGGCGTTTATACCGTTCCACGTGTGGTAAAATTGATAAAGCAGTTTTATTCTTCGGGTCAGTACGATTATGGCGATACCTCATTTATATCATTTTTTCATGTTTTGGCGCTTTTATAGAATAAAAACAATTTTATATAAAAAATAATTATTTTTGCATCGCTTTATTCTGCGAGCTATAACTTTTTTATTTTTTCGCTGATGATGCTTTATGACGGCTCGTTTTTTGCGGGACAAGATGACGTTTTCAGCGGTACCATGTTTTTTTATATCGGTCTTTTTGATCGCGCGTTATTCCACTTTTTGTTCGGCGGTATGATGATAAAGCATTGATTTTTTGCTTCGTTTTTTTTTTTTTTTTTTTAAGGGGTTCACTAAAGGGGTTAACTAGTGGGACAATTTTATAGGGGGGGTCGTTACGGACGCGGCGATACCAAATATGTATACTTTTATTGTTTTTTTTTTTTTATTTACAGAAAGAAGTGAATTTATTGGGGAATATTTTTTTTTTTTTTTGTCTATTTTGGATTTTTTTTTTACACGTTTATTTTTACTTTTTTAACTTTTTTACTTTGTCCCAGGGTGGGACATCACAGTATTTTATCAGATCGCTGGTGTGACAGTGTGCACAGCACTCTGTCACACCAGCGATCGCACAGGCATAGATGCAGGCTTCTCAGTGCCTGCTCTCGGCAGGCACTGAGGTAGCCGCCTCCCTCCAGGACCCGGGTCTTGGATCCGGGTCCTGGGAGGGAGGAAGCCCTCAGAACAGCGCGATCACATCGCGCTGCTCTGAGGGTCTCAGGGGGGCGCGCAGGGAGCCCCCACCCTGCGCGATCCTCCCCTGTGCCCCCAGTACACCGCGATCATGTTTGATCGCGGTGTGCAAGGGGTTAATGTGCCGGGAGCGGTCCGTGACCGCTCCTGACACACAGTCATGGGTGTCAGCTGTGATAATCAGCTGACACCCGGCGGCGATTAGCTGCGCTCCCCTCAGGAGCGCAGCTGATCGCCTATGACGTACTATCCCGTCCCCGGTCATACGGGCCCAGGTACCATAGACGGGATAGTACGTCCGATGGCAGTAAGGGGTTAAAGTAATGAAACACCGCTACCAGGGTTTTTGGAATGACTCAATGATGGCAGATTACTGTTTGATGTTAGATAAGGACAACCCTGAAAAATTGTATCGACAGTCTAATGTCAAGCACTTTTACTTTCTGCTCATATTTTGGTTTCTATTTTGCACGTAAAATTATTTTGGTTCAATTAAAATTGTTTTGTAAGGTGAAGCATTTTTTTCTAATATGTAGATTTCTGTTTGCTTAATGTTGCCAGTATATTTCCTCTACCTTATAATAATGATGCTGCTCCATGGAATCTATACAGTATGTGCTACAGAAAAATTATATACATTTTTTAAATCAGGACAAAAAGATGATTCAGAAAAGTACAAAGTCACCGGCAATGATTTAAAAAAATATTTTTTTGTAGACCTGTGAATGGGAATAACAAAGCATAGCCAGCTGATGAATCTCTAAGAATAGTAATGGCCGCCTGATGGCCCTATAAAAATAGGCTATGTGACTTTCAGAGTCCCTCCTTCATAAATGAAACAGGATGTGTCTGATGATTTTTCACACACCACATGGCCAGCTAAGGCTGTAAAATGTTAAAATTACATTTTCCTGTGAATGCATTTGTCTTGGTTGAAAGCAATGCTAAAGTTCAAAAACGCATCAAAAATGCTACGTGTGAACATAGCCCAATGTGTAGAGGAGCATTTTTGTTTTTGGTTATTGATTTTGCATTATATACAAGTCTTTACCCTGGAAAGGATGTTCCTTAACATTTTTCCCAGGAAAATCCATTTTGGTTTCGCTTTAGTATGTTTTATTGTGAGTCTGTAAAAGTTTCGTAAGATTATGACAACATTGTTCACAGCAGTGACCTGGGAGTCAAAAATGCTTCCAGGGGTCTTCCCCATGATGCTCCCATGTCATTTAAGCACTGTTCCCATTGATTTCTGCAATTTCTAGACCCTCTAAAGACCACCGGGGGCCGCCGTAAAAATGCTCGAAGTTTCCCATAGACTTACATTGGGCTCGGTGCTCGGGTCAAGCACATGAGTATTCCAATATGCTCGACCTGAGCAACGAGCACCCGAGCATTTTAGTGCTTGCCCATCACTAGTTATTATTATTAGTAGATTGAAGATGGTGAAGTTCAAGCTGTTAACTTTGCCATGTGTAGGAGTAAGGAATCTTTTACGTGAGCACAACTGCACAAATGAGGGTTTGCTGCTGTTCTTACACAGGGTAGAGTAGGGTGAACACAACAAGCTGCTGGACTGTGAGAGAGATGCAGGCGGAGATGTTACCGTGGATTGAGAATGATAGATTGTGCTTGGTATGTAAGATCAGTCATAAACAGCAGGCATGTCCAATTCCGTTTCAGCTGACAGGCTCTCAGTCACCACAACTGTAAGGGGTAAACAAGTGGTGGTTCTTCTGCCAGAGACCTGTGTGACAATACTTGCCACGGTGAGGGAGGAGGAAGAATCAGAAGATGCGGTTGATGGGGTGGACAGTGGTTGGCAAAACCCGCTATTCTGCATTTTAGCACAGTGGCATTACCAGATTAACACGTTGATCGTGCATGTGTCAGGTCATGCATGTAGTACTGGAATTATTTCATTTTTTTTCCTCTAGTAGGTTGTTTTTAAAATAAGTTGACAGATAACATGATTTTTTAGATTTTTGAAGGTCTGAAAAAAGACCCAAGCTAGGCAACCGCAGAACCGTGAACGCTGCTGTCCACTGCCAGAGTTGGGCCTCAGGATGCATTGCTTGTCATGGTTGCAGAACTCTTTGTCTACTTAACCTCCTCGTCTTCCTCCTCCTCCTCCTACTCTGCTGAGCTACTCAGCTGCATGCCTCTGGGGTTACACCAAGTGTGATCTACTACCTAATCGTCATCCTCTCTGTTCTCCCACTCTTCACCCTGAAAGTCCTCCTCTTCCTGCCTTGACAGCACAGTAAAGTCCGCGGGCACCTCAAATTTCTTAGTCTCGTCATAAATGGATCAACTTCACCCAACGGGGTAAACATCTGTTGACAAAGGTTTGGTTTATGCTCGGACCAAACTTCAGCCATGGATCAAAAGTAAGAAAAAATTTGGCCATCAGTGCAGATGACTCTTTGAATCTTTAGAGTACCATATGCCCATATCATACAATGTGTGAAGAGATCTGCAGACTCAACCATCTGTGGTTCCCAACAGTCAGTTGGGCGCTTGGAGAGTTGTGATGTGGGGGAAAAAGGGTAATTGGGGTGCTTATCGCCCGATATCATTTCTCCCCTATGCCTCCAAACTACTGGAACAACACGCCCATTTTGAACTGTCTTCCCACCTCACTTCATGCTCCCTCTTTGACTGCTTACAATCTGACTTCAGACCGCACCACTGAAACTGCCCTGACTAAAGTCACCAACACTTACCATCAAATAAAAGCGACGCGAGTTTGTCCTCCTTCTTCTCCTGGACCTGTGATCTGTCTTTGACACAGTTGACCATTCCCTCTTACTACAGACTTTCTGACCTGTTGTCATTACAGACTTGGCCTTTGTTGGTTCTCCTCATACCTAACAGACAGGACATTCAGTGTCTCCCACTCACACATCACCTCCTCATCTCGCCTCCTATGTGTCGGTGTACACCAAGGTTCAGTTGTAGGACAAGGAACTATGCTTAGAGGGCACATGTGTGCGCTTCCTCCCTCTTAAAGAGACCACCCGCATCAACCTAAGGTATTCCCAACCTATAGCTGGGCAACACCTTCTATTTAAGGCTTCTCCTCCAATATAGAGATGCCTGAGCTACGTTGTTAGTTTGCCTTGCATGCATGCTAGTTGTCAGGTTCCCCAGGTCCTCCTGTGTGCTTGTCTACCCTGTGCCCATCTGCTCTTACCTGTGTGTGCCCGTCTTCTCATACCTTTCTGCGCTATTCTGTCCATCAGCCTGTTCTAGATCGCACCTGCTAGTGCCCATCTATCTAACACTCTTTCTAGCCCGCTCCTGCCAGAGCTTTTCTGTTCCTCAGCCAGTCCCTTCTGCACTTGGTTCCAGAGTCCCTACAGTGCCTGCCTGCATTTTTCATCCCTCCTTTGGTCCGAAGCAGCTTACCTGCTGTAGGGGGTCAGCTGCCCCCTTCTGTATGTCAGCCATGGAGTATCACCTAGTGCCACCTCTTTGTACCTACTTGGGTCGCAGTTTTCACCTGCTGCCACTTGTCCGAGTAGGGATTTGGTAGGCTACCTAGTTACACCCCTTCCAGGCTTTCAGAGGGATATGGAACAGTGATTCCCCCACCTTGCCCATTACAGTCTCCATCTTCTGGGTTGGCTGTAGTGGAAGAGGTGTTGGTCCCCGCTATACTAATTTTACTTGATGGCAATTGATGCCACTTTGTTGGTGTTTGCCACAAATTTTTGTTAATGTATAGACCCCTGGTTGGGTCTCCTTCATGTGTGTTGCCTGTAGCAGTAGGCCTCCAAGACCGTCAGGCCTCCACTTCTTTGACTCCATGTTACTATCACTAGATTTTTCTGACAATAGTAGTCTATGAAATTTATATGATATTTGGGCCACCTGAGTGTGGCTGAGTTTGAAAGCAGGTTGAGCTGTTGCATGTGGTATCAGGGCTCCCAGCACAGGACGCCTACACCGATCCCTCACCCACCTCATCTTACTGTGACATTCAATTGAAAGCTGAAATGCTGTCCCAGGACCCGATACCTCATGCATGACCGATTGCTACAGTGCCATGCTACAATTAGTACTGTGGGTGAATTGAGGCCACTTTCCTGGTGTCTGACCCTAATTTGATGTATTTTGGCAGCATTTGAGGCCGTTATAAGGTGTTGTGCATGCGTTTGTTTTTGCCTCCCATTGAGATGAATGCCGTTTGGTTATGTTCAGTGAATCTTCAACGAATTAATCTGCGAATATTACAAATTCGGCAATCGTAATTCGAACCGAAAATTTAAATATTCGCTCATCTCTACTGATGAGTACTCCCATCAGCCTGTGCCTGTTCTTGCTGGTAACAGTTGAATGCAACTCTCAACATTGTGCCCTGCTATTGCTGATCGCAGCACGAGCAGGGGACAGTGATGTGAGCGGTCTTCACTTTAGCACCTGGTTCCTGAACTTCACATATAGTACCTCTGATTCCCAGGCACAGTGATGTCATCATTATGTCATCAGTGTTCACATGTGCATGTCACGAGGCAGTAATGGGAATACAGGGGACGAGGAACCTGGGCCCCTGAACTGTCCCTAAGGCTAAGGGGGGCGCTGTCTTTCCTGTAACTTGGGGGTACACTTGAAGGTAGTGAGGCCCAAGCCACCGACCTGTCCCTGTCTCCTGTTTAGCCCTGAGCTAAACCCCCAACTCCCTTCCCAGGGGGTGAGACAGGGAATAAAGTGAATTACACCAATAACAAAAGAAAGGAAAGAGACACCTAGGGGTTAAATCAACTAAACAACAAACTTAGCTCTCTCTGCTGCAATGCACCGCACAGCAGAGTAAGGCACCAGATCTGGGTAATGGTTGAAGTACCACTGCGCTCAGCAAGCTCCTGACTCCTGCTTGGTTGGTCTCCAACAAGTAGATATATCACCAACAGTCAGCTGACAACTCAGGTAACCTTTTAAAGAATAGTGGGAGTGGTCACACCCTTCCCCTGACAGTCAGTAGCAATGTAATACACCAGCGGCAACCGGGGAAAAGACCGACATTAACCCCCAATGGCCTGAAAGGAAAAAGGTTTTGATATGGAAAGATCTGCCACAGATCCAAAAATGGATTGTGACAGTACCCCCCTTTCAATGAGGGGCCTCTGGACCATCAACACTGCACCTCATTAGAAAACAACCTATGGTGAGGACGCCTCGATCCACCAGAGTTCAACCCAGCAGTCACCGGACTCTCAGGATTATGGCAAACGCGGACTGATGGAAGTGGAATAATGTACGCTCCGGAGGCGCCACAAATCTCCAGAGCGCCGACCTGGGTAATGAGTTATGTACGGGCATAACTGAAGGTAACTCCAGCTTGTAAGTCCCTGGGCCGAGAATGGATGACACCCGACATGGCCCGATCACCCGAGAACTCCAGACTCCAGCAGCACTCTTCCACCGGATGTTTTTGGTGGACACCCATACATACTCGTTCACACACAGGTCCGGACCTGAACGTTTTTTGCCACACACACGTTTGCCACAAGATGGTGAACTCTTCAAGGAACCGACAACAGAGGCATCCCCCTGTGTCACTACACTCACACAATTCTCAGAGGAAACCACCACCCTTCCCTGACCCCTCCTCCCAAGAGGGCTCTGACTCTCAGGGTTGGCTAGTGGTGAGGGTTGGGACTTGCACCTACTTCTTGGCAGCACCTCTGCTGCCCCCACTGGAGAATGGGATGGTTGAAGAAAGATGGTAGAGACAGTAGCCCCCGGGCAGCAGCCCTCACACGACCGACCCCAGGTGACTACTTCCCTGGAACGCCAATCTATGACTGGGTTGTGTTTTGTCAACCAAGTGAGGCCTAAAACGATGGGTATTGGCATACCCTCCAAGATGTAGCATGACAGGGACTCTTCATGAAGAGTCCCTATACGCAGGCATATATCATGCACACCCTGGGTCACACTCCCCTGGCTGAGTGGGACAGAGTCAATGGTCCGAACGCCTAGAGGTTTTGCTAGTGTCCTACACATCAGGCCATGGGTCCGGACAAAGTGAGCATCCACCAAATTGACTCCTGCTCCACTGTCCACAAGCACCGGTATTCCCTTAGATACCCCGCCAATCACCACTCTCGCAGTCAGGGTACACTGAGGGGAAGAAATGGAGGAAATATACACTCCCTGGTCGTCTCCCTCCACACGACCAGTGGGATGCGGCTTCTTAGATGGCACAGGTATTTTGGCGCAAGCTGGGCAGCCCCCAACGAAATGACCAGTCTGCCCACAGTAAAAACATGCCCCCACACCACGCCGACCTGCAGGCAACCCCGTTTGGGTACAAACTGCTCCCACCTGAATGGGTTTGACCGACTGCTCAGCCTTGTCCTCCTCCCTAGCAAGGACAACAGGGGGCAGTTTTGGTGTATGCCTCTCCCTGAGGCGTCTATCCACCCAGATGGCAAGGGACATGGCAGCCTCCAATGACCTGGGGGCGGCATACTGCACCAAAGTATCCAGCAACCTTGGGAACAGACCCTGCACAAAATGACTCCTAAGGGCAGGGTCATTCCACAGTGTGTCAGTGGCCCATCTCCTGAACTCTGAACAGTACTCCTCAGCCGGCTAGTCCCATGTTTGATTTTACGGAGTCGAATTCCCCAGGGAGACGCCATCAGGATCTCCATACACCAGCGCCAGAGCCGCAAAAAAAACCCATCCACCGACCGTAAAAATGGTGAATTGGTCAGCAGGGAGAAGGCCCAAAATTGGGGATCACCCTTAAGAAGGGAGACAATAATCCACACACACTGTTCCTCACTCCCAGATGAACGGGGTGGAGCCTGAAGTATAATTTACAGGCCTCCTGAAAAATTAGAAATTTATCTCTCCCTCCAGAAAACCTGTCAGGGAGAAATATCTTAGGTTCTGGTAGAGCCTGCAACTGAGCCAAGGCCCAGAACCTCACCAACTGCTGTAACTGCTGCACCACCTCTCCCCGCAGCACCTTAAGCTCATCTGTGAGGGTCTGAAGCAGTTGGGCAAAGGCCTGCATTTGGGCCATGGCTCACCAGAGAGAAAAAAAAAGTGTTGGTTGGTGATAATGTCACGGGGCAGTAATGGGAATACAGGGGACGAGGAACTTGGGCCCCTGAATTGCCCCTAAGGCTAAGGGGGGCCCTGTCTTTCCTTAACTTGGGGGTACACTTGAAGGTAGTGAGGCCCAAGCCAATGACCTATCCCTGTCTCCTGTTTAGCCCTGAGCTAAACCCCCAACCCCCTCCCCAGGAGGTGAGACAGGGAATAAAGTGAATTACACCAATAACAAAAGAAAGGAAAGCCAGGCACCTAGGGGTTAAATCAACTAAACAACAAACTTAGCTCCCTCTGCTGCAATGCACCACACAGCAGAGTAAGGCACCAGATCTGGGTAATGGCTGAAGTACCACTGCGCTCCGCAAGCTCCTGACTCCAGCTTGGTTGGTCTCCAACAAGTAGAAATATCATCAACAGTCAGCTGACAACTCAGGTGACCTTTTAAAGGATAGTGGGAGTGGTCACACCCTTCCCCTGACAGTCAGCAGCAATGTAATTACACCAGCGGCCACCGGGGGAAAAGACGGACATTAACACCCGATGGCCTGAAAGGAAAAAGGTCTTGATATGGAAAGAAAGATCTGCCACAGATCCAAAAATGGATTGTGACAGTGCAGGACTTTTTACAGCTTGTGCTTCTACTGGAAACACTGACGTCTGAAAAAGCCCTTAGTGAACTTTTTCATTTACCGAACTTTGGCCGACTTTTGCCGATTTTTAGGAAAAAGTTTGGAAATCTGAACACGAATCCGAATGTGCAACGTTCGTGCTGAATTTGAGATTGGCAAACGTTTTGCAAACAAGTTCACTCATCTCTAAATACAATCACAGGAAAATTTGTCCACTTCAGATGGACATCTTACACTGCAGTATCAATTTAGAAATGCTATTTCTAACCAACCAAGTCATTTATTTTTGTTTTGAGGCACAACTGGAGCACGATAAATGCCAAATAAAATTTCACTGCTGAAAAAAAATGCAGTATTACTATCGCAGGAAAATTTATACACCTCAGATGGAATGGTTACACTGCAGGAGCAATATAGCGATGCTATTAAGAAACAGCCAAGTCTGGCTGTATGCTTTTGACACACAACTACCGCAATAAAAATAGTGTATAATATTTCCATGCTCAGAACAATTTGTAGGATTAAGAGCAAAACAATGTTATTAGCCCTGAGAAGGGGTTTAGTATGAGTTGCAGGCTGCAGCATAAAAGAAGTACAGTTCACCCTATCCTTTCCTATACGATCCCTTCAGCACAATCTCTCCCTAAGGCCGGAGTCACACTAGTGAGAAATACGGACGAGTGCTATGCGAGAAAAAAATCGCATAGCACTCAGACCAATGTTAAGCTATGGGTCAGCTCCCATCATCCGATTTTTCCTAGGCCGTATTATACGTGCTGAGGAAATCGCACCATGCTGCGATTTGCACCACATTACGACCAAAAAACGCCAATGCATGTCTATGGGTGCAAGAAAAACTCACACACCGCATGGACCATGCATGTGACTTGCGAGAAATATGCACCGGTGTACTTAGAAAAGCCGGCAATTCAGTGCGTTATACTATATATACTGTATATATATTTATATTTCATAGATAGCAGAATAGGTGAAAATTCAATTGTCGGCATCTGTAAAATCATTACAGAACCCAACAGGATATGAGACATGGTTTACATATAGTAAACCATTGAATATCCGTAATTTTTTTATATGTCCCTCACTAATAATGTTAGTTGTGTATGTGTCTAAAATTTTGGAGCTGTAGGTGTTAAATTAAAGGATTAATTCACGGAAAAAACTGGCGTGGGCTCCCGCGCAATTTTCTCCACCAGAGAGAGCATGCCAGTGACTAAGGGCAGAAATTAATAACCTAGAGAGGGACCATTGTTTTTGGCCCCCCCCTGGCTAAAAAAAATCTGCCCCCAGCCACTCCAGAAAAGGCGCATCTGTAAGATGCGCCTATTCCGGAACTTGCTCTCTCTTTCCATTGCCCTGTAGCGGTGGCATATGGGGTAATAAGGGGTTAATGACACCTATTAAGCCTGGTTAATAATGGAGAGCTGTCAATAAGACACCTATCCATTATTAATCCACTATTCTGAAAGGGTTAAAAAACACATTAAGAATAAAGAGTTAGGGTATGTGCACACGTTGCAGATTGGTCTGCAGAATTTTCTGCACAGAATCTGCATCTCTTGGCAGAAACTGCAGGTCAAAATCTGTGCAGTTTTTATCCTTTTTTTGTCCTTTTTATCTGCAGATTTACTGCAGTTTTTGTGCAGATTCCTATAATGGAGCAGGTCTCAAAACGCTGCAGTTCTGCACAAAAGTGACATGCTGCAGTTTTAAATCCGCACCAAATCTGCGCGGAATAATCTGCAGCATGTGCACTGCGTTTTTTGATTTCCATTGACTAGAATGGTACTGTACATCACTGGCAGTTCTGCTGCAAATCTGCAAGGCAAAATCTGCTGCAGAACTGCAACAGAATCCGCAACGTGTGCACATACCCTTATAATGAAATAAATAAACACAGATTTTTTTACATCTTTATTTAACTCCTAATCCATATCAAAGCCATCGGTTTCCTAGAAAAAAGACAAAATGAAAATGCAACACTATACCCGTACCTGTCCACTGTACAGTCAAGTCCCTCGCTGCAATCCATCTGAAGGGGTTAAATAGTTTACAACCAAGACCTGTGCTAATGCGACTGTCCCAGCTGTAAACCATGGAAGAATGAAGGAAAAGCTGCCTGCGCAGCCTCCCAGCCTGAGCGGAGATGAACTGATTAGTGTGGAAAAATTTCTGAACATTTTCCCTCGCTGTCAGTTCACCGCGGGTCAGGCGGGGAGTAAGCGCTGCCTCAGTGACTACTGCTGACGTCACTTAGGCTGCGCTGACTCCCCGCTTGACCCGCGGTGAACTGACAGCGTGGGAAAATATTCAGAAACTTTCCCACGCTAATTAGTTAATCTCTGGTCAGGCTGGGAGGCTGCGCATGCAGCTTTTCCTTCATTCCTCCATGGTTTACAGCTGGGTCGGTCGCATTAGCACCGATCCTGGTTGTAAACTATTTAACCCCTTCAGATGGATTGCGGCGTGGGACTTGACTGTACGCTGGACAGGTAAGGGTATAGTATTGCTTTTTTATTTTGGATTTTTTCTAGGAGATATATGGCTTCGATAAGGGATTAGGAGTATAATAAAGATGGAAAAAATGTGTGTTTACTTCATTAAAAGTCTTTATTCTTAATTTGTGTGTGTTTTTTAACCCTTTCAGACTAGTGGATTAATAATGGATAGAAGTCTTATTGACAGCTCTCCATTATTAACCAGGCTTAATGTCACCTTGCAATACATGTCTTTTTAACCATTTAACTATTAGCAAGTGTGAAAACAGTCCAGTAACCCCTTTTCATCCTAATATGTTGTTAGGGTCTGCGGAACGCACCAGATAAATATAAATAATGGGTGCGTTCGCAGCCCGGGGTCCACCGTGCAGGCAGAGCCTGCTGCTAGTAAGATGGCGGTATAGGCGAACTCTGTTACTTCACAGAGTCGCAAATATAAATACTGTGGCACTATATGGCGGTATAAGCGAACTCCGTTACACCACAGAGTCGCTGAGGTAGAGACGCAGAGATATGTACTGTGTCCTGTTAACTTCACAGGGATACACAGATCACTGCTGTGCGGATAGCAGTCCGTGGTCATGCAGTCAGAAAAGCAATCAAGCAATCTCCTCACCGGAGAAGTCGGTATTCTAGGGGCTTATTTCAGCCAAGCCCTAACCTCGTGCACACAAATCTCCTCACCGGAGGTGCCGGTATTCTAGGGGCTTATTTCAGCCGAGCCCTAACCACAAGCATGCATGATCACATTGGCGCAAAGCACATAATGCAATTGACACTAGCGCATGGCCGTGCGGCTGTGCGACCCTTTTATAGCAGCAGCAACTGCAAGACCTTCCTGGAAGAACCAATGGAAGCCTGCCCCAGAACTCAAGCAGGTTCAGGACCTTCCAGGAGAACCAATGGAAGTCGCTGCAGTAGCTGAGCATGTGACCCCTGATCTCCTTTGAGAGATCTTACCCTGGGCATGCTCAGAATGGAAAGCACAGGACTTAGTTCCAACTGAGTCTGCTTGCCGCTAACCTGCACTAGTTACAATGGCAGGACCTGGAGTGGCAGCAGTCATCCTCTGCACAGCACTAGACTGAGCGAGACGCTGGGACCGACGTCTCCGCTGAGCAGATTGCACTGCGGCCGGAGATGGATGGGAGACCGCAGCGGGGATAGCTCGAGATTCCCCTTGTGCAGGAGCGGGAACTCAACCCCTAACATTACCCCCCTCCCTAGGGCCCCCCTCCTTTGGGCCTCACTACGCTCAAAGGCAGCAATGAGCTGCGGAGCGTGAATGTGCTCAACAGGCTCCCAGGACCTATCCTCAGGCCCATAACCCCTCCAATCCACCAAATAAAACTTTTTGCCCCATACCACCTTGCACCCCACAATACCGTTCACCTAGTGATCATCCGTAGACAAACCCGATGTCCCGGCAGATGACTCAGAGAACCAGGACATGACCACGGGTTTCAAGAGGGACACATGAAAGGTGTCGGAGATACCCAGGCGTGGTGGAAGGGCCAAATGGTATACCACAGGGTTAACCTGCTCGAGGACTTTGAAGGGACCCAGGTAACGGGGTGTCAACTTGGTGGACTCTACTCGCAGCCTAATGTTACAGGCGGAGAGCCACAGCAAGTCACAGTAAGCAAATGTCGGAGCATAATGTCCTAACTGCTGACAATTGTTACAAACCACGGAGACTCGAGCGGGCCGAGACTTAGGTCCCACTTGAACAACCTCCATGGCCTCCGGGGAGTCAGGCGCCTGAATGGGAGATTCTAGGGCAGTGTTTCTCAACTCCAGTCCTCAGGACCCACCAACAGGTCATGTTTTCAGGATTTCCTTAGTATTGCACAGGTGATAATTTTATCACCTGCTCAAGCATTAATTCCATCACCTTTGCAATACTAAGGAAATCCTGAAAACATGACCTGTTGGTGGGTCCTGAGGACTGGAGTTGAGAAACACTGTTCTAGGGGTTTGGCAAAGGTGGGAGCCAGCCGAAACCTCCGTCTACACTGGGCCCGCTCCATCCTCCGCTCGTGAAAACGAAGGTCGATGCGGGTAGATATGGAAATAAGCTTCTCCAGTGAGGCAGGAATCTCCCTGGTGGCCAAGGCGTCCTTTACATGGTCAGCCAGACCTCTCCAGTATACCGGTATAAGGACCTTATCCGGCCACTCTAACTTGGAGGCCAGAGTCCGAAATTGGACCGAAAACTGACTGACCAAGCTCGAACCCTGTGACATTGCCAGCAGTTGGAGCGCCGAATCGTGGGTGACCTGAGGGCCTAAAAATACCTTTTTAAGAGCCTCCAGAAACCGAGGAGCACTCCGTACTACGCGATCGTCGCGCTTCCACAGCAGCGTTGCCCATTCCAACGCTCTGCCCGACAGAAGTGACACTATGGAACCCACTTGTGCCCGCTCTGTGGGAAAATGTGCAGCCAGAAGCTGGAGCTGTATAGAGCACTGACTCACGAATCCCCAACAAAGTTTGCTGTCACCAGAAAACTTGTCTGGAAGCGGGAGATGGGACAAGGTCGGAGCAGAGGTGTCGGAGGACAAACTGGCTGCCGCTGTGCTAGCAGCCTGAACAGTGACTGCGGTCACATCCACAGCTGAGGTTGTACGCTCGAGAGCCGCCAACCTACCCTCCAGCTGCTGGATGAACTGCCATAGACGCTGGTCATCCGCCATTTTACATTTGACCCTGGCGCTAGTGTACTGTTAGGGTCTGCGGAACGCACCAGATAAATATAAATAGTGGGTGCGTTCGCAGCCCGGGGTCCACCGTGCAGGCAGAGCCTGCTGCTAGTAAGATGGCGGTATAAGTGAACTCTGTTACTTCACAGAGTCGCAAATATAAATACTGTGGCACTATATGGCGGTATAAGCGAACTCCGTTACACCACAGAGTCGCTGAGGTAGAGACGCAGAGATATGTACTGTGTCCTGTTAACTTCACAAGAATACACAGATCACTGCTGTGCGGATAGCTGTCCGTGGTCATGCAGTCAGAAAAGCAATCAAGCAATCACCTCACTGGAGAAGCCGGTATTCTAGGGGCTTATTTCAGCCAAGACCTAACCTCATGCACACAAATTTCCTCACCGGAGGTGCCGGTATTCTAGGGGCTTATTTCAGCCGAGCCCTAACCACAAGCATGCATGATCACATTGGCGCAAAGCACATAATGCAATTGACACTAGCGCATGGCCGTGCAGCTGTGCGACCCTTTTATAGCAGCAGCAGCTGCAAGGCCTTCCTGGAAGAACCAATGGAAGCCTTCCCCAGAACTCAAGCAGGTTCAGGACCTTCCAGGAGAACCAATGGGAGTCGCTGCAGTAGCTGAGCATGTGACCCCTGATCTCCTATGAGAGATCTTACCGTGGGCATGCTCAGAAAGGAAAGCACAGGACTTAGTCCCAACTGAGTCTGCTTGCCGCTGACCTGCACTAGTTACAATGGCAGGACCTGGAGTGGCAGCAGTCATCCTCTGCACAGCACTAGACTGATCGAGACGCTGGGACCGACGTCTCTGCTGAGCAGGTTCCACTGCGGCCGGAGACGGATACGAGACCGCAGCGGGGATAGCTTGAGATTCCCCTCGTGCAGGAGCGGGAACTCAACCCCTAACATATGTAATGCATAGTGTAAGATGTATAGCTGATTATAGTGTAAGGTATAGATATGTAGTGCAAAGAATAGGGATGTAGATTGTTGACAATAGAGCAAGTTAGGAGTTAATGGTTTGAACTAATCACAGTGGGAGGGGTAATGCTAGGGATGCATACAGTGTGACCCTGAGTGAAGAGACTATTTAGAAGGGATAGTACAATCCTGAAGAAAAAGTGACAAAAGAGACAGAGTGGCCTTCTGTTGAAAGGTCCTAGGAGAGGACGCCTAGCCACAAGACCTAGAGCTTGTAATGCCAAAGGTAATGGGCCTTAGCAGAACTGAGAGTTGGGGACTAGTAAAGGGTTTCGAGTGAGAGATCGAGGGCTCCAGTAGCGGAAAAAATAGGATGCGGTACTGTTGAGCAAGAAACAGAGACTTGTAAATCATGACTGTAGCGTTAAAACTAGATTGTGGTGAACAAGGCCGCCATCAGAGCATTACTGCCCTTACTGGCATATGGGGCCCGGTGAGTAGAGGGGGCCCGGACAGGGCCCCTATCTTCTGCTCACCAGGCCCCAGGTGCAGAAGAATTCTGCCGATGCAGTAACTGAACGACTCATCTTCAGTTAAAATCTATATAGTTAAAAGCCGCCAGCCAATCACAGAGTGATAACTAACTTCAGCATGCATGTTTCCGGCGTATGACATCTTTGTCATTTGCCGGCGAGTCCACGGTCCAAATGGATGGGGGGAACTAAACTGCTACACTGCAGCCAGGTAAGGAGAAAGTGTTTTTTTTTATTCAAAGCATCAAGCTGCAATAAGTTTGGGAGGCAGGATGGAGACACATGGACCATGTGTCTCCATCCTGCCTCATCTGTTTCCATCCTGCCCATGATCCTGCACCATGTGACATGGTGCAGGATCATGGGGCAGGATAGAGACAGATGGTGCATGAAGACGGATCAGGATGGAGACAGATAGGGCAGAAACATGGGACAGCATGGGGACAGATGGGGCAGGAACGTGGAACAAGATGGAGACACATGGTGCAGGATCATGGGGCAGGATGGACACACATGGTGCAGGATCATGGGGCAGGATGGAGACACATGGTACAGGATCATGGGGCAGGATGGAGACATATGGCGCAGGATCATGGTCAGGATAGAGACAGATGGGCAGGAACACGAGGCAGGATGGAGACACATGGCGCGGGATCATGAGACAGGATGGAGACACGTGGTGCAGGATCATGGGGCAAGATGGAGACACATGGGGTAGGATCATGGGGCAGGATGGATATGGTGGAGACACATGGGGCAGGTTCATGGGACAGATGGAGCAGGATAATGGGACACATGGGGCAGGATCATGGGACACATGGGGCAGGATCATGGGACACATGGGCCAGGATGGAGACAGATGAGGCAGGATAGGAAATCACATGGGGCAGAATGGGACATCACATGAGGGCAGGAACGGAGAACATATGGAGCCAGGATGGGAAAACATATAGCAGGAGCCAGGAATGAGACACAAGAGAGCCAGGAAGGGGGATATTATTACTATATGGGACTAATTAAGGGATATTATAACTGCAGTGATGTATTCTATTTTTGAGGATACTGTTTTCAATGGAGGGTGCTGGTACTGTGCTGAGTGACTCTATGTCGCCTTTTTTTCTACATCTGGTGTAATGTAGAAAATGGGAAAAAAGTAATGTGCTCTGCTAGCATTGCTCTAGATAACTGTGTTATTTCCTACATAGGTGAGTCCTGGCTGGAAGAAGTGTTGGCGGTCTGTGCTGGATGAATATGAAAAGTGAAGATGAGGGACTTCAACTGGAGATGTTACTGGTGAGTCAGTGTGTTACCTGTACACTGACACTATACGCTGTTTATTATATACAGAGCTCTTGTGTATGTCACTGATGATACTTGAATTACCTATACACTGACAATATATACAGAGCTCTTGTGTATAATGTCACCAATGATCTCTATATTACCTGTACACTTGCACTTTACACAGAGCTCCTGTGTATAATGTCACCGATGATCCCTGTATTACTTGTACACTAACACTATATACAGAGCTCCTGTGTATAATGTCACTGGTGATCACTGTATTACCTGGACACTGACACTATGGCATATACTGAGCTCCTGTGTATAATGTCACTAGTGATCACTGTATTACCTGCACACTGACACTGTATACTAAGTACAGGGCTCCTGTGTATAATGACACTTGTGGTAAAATTAGTATTGTGTTTTTTTTTATTAATAATCAGTATTGTAGTATTCGATCACTGTGGTGGTAATATGTGGTCCGGTCATAGAGTGGTGGTATTTGTTTCTTCTATATGGTATTATTCGGTCACTGTGGTGGTAATATATGGTCCAACCATGGTGTGGCGATATTTGTTCTTTGTGTGTGCTATTATTCAATCACTATATGGTGATAATATGTGGTCTGGTGTGGTGGTATTTGTCCCTTGTATGTGATATTATTGGTAATTTTAAAAATTTAAAAGTAAATAAAAATATACATAAGTGTACTGGATAGTTTAACAAATGTTTAATAAGTTACAGTAGAGTAGGGCCCGGCCAAAAGAGTCTACCTTGTCGTGGTGGCAGTATAAAAAAAATCTTTTGGCCGAAACAAAAGATGATGGCTATGTACTGTATATGATCTGGGAACTGTTAATGTGTGATTGGTGAGGAAGTGGTGCAGAAGTGGAGTTTTTCCAAGAATGGGCAGTGGGACTGTGGAAGGTTTCAGTCGTGGAGGTGAGGCTGGGGTGGAACCTGGGCGGTGTCTCAAGAGGGCTCGAAAATTTTGCCAGTATGGGACCCTGAAATTCCTGGTGGTAGCCCTGGTGGCAAGGTAGGGAGAAACATTGTGACTTGAAAGGCTTGGAGTATACTACAGAGGAAAGATACTGTGTGGAATAATGCTTCATACTGTAAAGCAACTGTTCATATGACTTTGCACCCACTATCCTCTGTATACAACCCTTACCATGTTGTCATTCAGTAAAGAGTTGATTTTGGAAAAGTGGTCTGCCTTATTGAAATGTGAAACATCTGGTCATGGCAAGTCCACAACACCGACTACATTCTGCCTGCACGGGCTTAAGGCCCTCACAGCACAAGTCCACACACCCAGCCATTACTCACACTTTCATGTGACATGCCATGGTGCTGAAGATGAGTGCCTCGCCCAAGGCTACCTTCCACACCACATTACACTTGTATTGAATGAGGTCGCATCCATCTATTCAGAATGTGGCCGGGAGTATGCCTACTTGTGGTCACATGATCACCGCTCGCGGCGCTGGCACATGAGAATCCTCACAGCATGCAGTGTATGTGATGTAAGGATTGACGAGTCTGCAGTCACATAGAGTGACTATGATGATGAGTATCATAATGCCCCTCTTGGGTCCAGATGTATTTTTTAAAGTTCAATATCAAATTTAGTTTAGTTCAGTCTAGGTACTTCAATTAATAGTTGCTTTAATGAAGTGCGAAAGTAACAAAGACGGCTTAACTATAACTTTTTTGTTAAGAAAATGCCTCTCTCCCCACTTATCACTCACTTTTTGTCTTTTGGACAAGTCATTCAGTTTTAAAACGTGCTCATATGTGTTTGCAGTAAGATATCAAATTACACCTCCGTCTATAAAACTGTATGGAGAAGAAATAGAGACGAAGCTGTATAAAAATAAAAGGAAAAAGGCACAAGGAGAAGCTATTGAGGCTTCTAGTAGAGTGGAAATGTGATACTAGTAACTACACACGTTCAAGCTGTGATCAGAACCAGGTCCTAGATTAGGTGGTAGCAGATCAACAATCAGAGCACAGGGATACAAGGCACAACACTGAGCAAATGCTACATCTGGCTGAGATCTGGGGCTGAAAGTTTAACTAAATAGC
The DNA here is from genome assembly GCA_033576555.1 of Oophaga sylvatica. NCBI lineage: Eukaryota > Metazoa > Chordata > Amphibia > Anura > Dendrobatidae > Oophaga > Oophaga sylvatica. The sequence continues at coordinate 176,613,074 of JARQOD010000003.1, read as the reverse complement.
TAGGTAATCACTTGGAACAGAGAACACTTGAAGGTAGCTGAGCACCTCCCAGTCTCAGATTGGACAGATGAGCTGTCAATCCAAATACCGGCAGCTCAGCACGCCCCTGCACTAGATTGGAAAGATTGGACGATTGAGCTGTTAGTCACTGTGTCCAAGACACACTGAGCAGAGGAATCATGACAGGAAAACTGCCAAATATTCTGGATACACATCATATAATGGACGGAAGTATTATTCCTTATATACACACATGGAATCTTATTTTGAAACATCACCAGAATGGGCAGTTACACTTTTAGTAAAAACAAATTTGCCCCAAAGGTGAAAATGATCTTTAAACAGGAAAACAACATACATACAAAATCTTCTTGGCTGATACAGTTGCTGTATGTCCATCAATTGACCTTCATTTGCACGTCCCAAGTTTATGATGTCTATCTGTACAGGCAAAGATCAATACATTCATGCCCTTGTGAAAATTGTTTTGAACTTTATTTAATTTTATCCCACTAAAAATGCAATTGTCATTTTAGAGATTTACTGTACAAACTGAATTTTCACAGATGATACTAAATAATTTAGTTGCACCTTTTACATGAATCTACAGAAGTGAATCCAAATTCTAGAACTAGTAGAACAATCTGAATTACAGCAAAGAGAGCTGTAATCCATCAATAAACATTCCTATTTATTTCGTCCATTTCTGCTGTCCTATCTAACATGTCATATTTAGGCCATTGTGCATTAAAAGCTTCATGTTTTATCCACAGCTGTCAGTCCTCATTACCTTTACATTACCAGTACGACCTCTATGTCCTTATTTTTATTACATTCTAGACTAGAACATTATGCACTAATGGAATGCTCTAACAAATGGAGAATAAACTCTTGCACAGCTTGACCAATACTGATACTCAAAAAGCCTTTCTAGCTGTTAAAAGCTCTGATTGTCATTATAGATCACCGAGAAGCCCGTCATGCTTGTTATTCTAGAAATGATCAGGCCTCACCAAAAGAGGTACAAAGTGGTAGATGACAAACCTTGTTTTTATTTCAGTACACTCTAGTTTCCAATGCTGGACAAAATGACATACTATATACTGGAACGCTTCTTGTGGTAAATCACCTGTTGGTCTATTATGGACCAGCATAGCATAAACCTTCGCAGGGTTCAGCAAAGTAAACATGGCCTCTCTGGCGTAAGAGCAAAACAAAAAGATAACTTATAGCAAAGTCCATATGTCTGAGGGATTTGCCCGCTCAGACCACCATGCGTGTTCAACTCCACCTGGAGCCACTGATTGCAGTCTCTCCTCTCCAAATCACAACACACAGACTGCCTCTCAAGTCCAGCTATTTAAACACAGACCATATGACTAATCGCATGACTGTGACATCACTCAGGTTCTGTCAGAACATGGCTCTGCAGGTGGAGATAAGGTGGACATCTTCCCACCCACTCTATAGATGTCCACATAAAACCAGCCCATCTATGCAACTGTAACTTAACCCTCACAACTCAGTGTGCTGGAGGAAAATACTCTGGTTTCACATCACTGATGCCATTGCGCGCAAAGGCACATGGGCGTACCCAGGATCAAAACTAGGGGGGGGCAAGCCAATGTCACATCTTATATAGGTTACATCATATACACTGTACATTATACTGAATATTAGGTATGGAGCATTAGAACTGTTGTATATTGTATAATACAGCAGTGTATGCGACACTACGCTGTATATACCATATATTATACATGGCACACTAACCTCTATACAAAGACTAAGGCCTCTTTCACATTTCCGGCGGGCGCCTGGCGGCGCCCCCGGCATTTTGCCGCAGCGCCGCATCTGAAAATCTGATGCGCCGCATGCGGCTTTTTTCGCATTGACATGCATTAGCGCCGGATGGCGCCGCATGTCAATGCGTTGCATGCGGTTTTGTCCGGATGCGGCGCAAATGTACATTGCGGCGTCCGGAAAAAACGCTGCATGTAACGTTTTTTGTTTTTGCCGGATGGTTTCTGATGTCTCCAAGCATCAGAAACCATCCGGCAAAAAAACGCATTTTGGCCGCCGGAAGTGTGAAAGGTTTTCAGATGCGGCGCTGCGGCAAAATGCCGGGGGCGCCGCCAGGCGCCCGCCGGAAATGTGAAACTAGCCTAAGAGGCATTATAACCTGTATATGAAAAGTACAATACAGCAGTGTATATACACTCTATATACCGCACACGATGTGTATGACCCTGTATACACCATATACTACACTCTATATACCGCACACGATGTGTATGACCTGTATACACCATATACTACACTCTATATACTGCACACGATGTGTATGACCCTGTATACACCATATACTACACTCTATATACAGCACACGATATGAAAATACTCATTTTTCATTAAGCTGGGACTATACGTCAACTTTGGCCATGAAACAGCCGCTTCTATAATACAGGTGAATGGGGTCGCATTGTGACCCGCTAGGTACCGCGACAAAGAATCAGAACCAGTTGGATTTTTTTTGTAACTTGATTGTCGCAGTTGCAATACCTTGTGGGTCATAATGCAACCCCATCGATGGAGCAGCAGCAGCCTAGAGCAATTTTTGGCCATTTGTGTCGCAGCCAATGTCGCCTTCTTTGATGTAATGGATGAAAAATATATATAAATGCTATTCAAAACAATGTGTATATTTTATGACATTTCCTTAGTAAATATTAATATAACACTGATTAGCTGTGGTGCAGGGGGAACCAACTTTAAAACCTCTTAAATCCACAAATAGTCACTACATTAACAGAGAGATATATGACTGAACTGCAATACCAGACACAGCCCATAGACAAGAGAGCGCTAACAAAGCAGAACTTTTCACAATCCCATTAATGGGGTGACCTCATATGTACAGCCACTGGGAATGGGGAACCTGGTACCTCATGGATGATGGGGGGTCCTTCAGCCTCCTGCATCACCTAATAGTAGCTCAATTATTGAGCAAATCTAGCATCACAAATTAGGATTTAGTTCAGAAATAGCCACAAGATGTTCTGCAGCAGCTTGCACCTGCAAACCAAACCATATCACTAAGAAGAGGACATGGAGCATAGTCCTAAGGCCGGTGTCACACACAACCACAAAAAATCGGTCCGTTTTAGACGGTCGACAATCGGATCAAAATAAAACATCACACATCCTTCTGGCATCCGATTTTCCTTCAAAGATGCGATTTAATCGCATGTGTGTGTACCTTGTAACATCCGATTTTCATCCGACTTGCGAGATTTTCTCGCAGGCTTGCAAAACTGACATATAATGGATCCAAAAGAATAGTATTTAAATGCCAAAAGAAAGAATAGATATATACACATAGAACACATATATATATATATATATGTGTCATTGTGACACATACATATACATATATTTATAATTCTTACACTTCTACATACTGTTATAGCCGCTAATTCAATTGCCGGCTTCAGTGAAATCACAGAAGCCGACATGAAATGATACATTGTTTCCACACATTTAACCATGTAATTTCATGTATTTTTATATATGTTTGAAACATACAATTACATGAGTATATGTGTGCTAAATTTCAGACATGTAGGGGTTAATTAAAGGTGTAAATTCGTTGAAAAAAAATGCATGGGGTCCCGCTGTATTTTCTCCACCAGACAGACAAAGCAAAGCGAGTGGGGGCAGATAATAATAGCCTAGGGAGGGTACATTTTTTTTGTGCCCCCCCTGGCTACTAACATCTGCCCCCAGACACCCCAGAAAGGGCAAATCTATAATTAGATTCGCCCTTTCTGGCACTTTGCCCGTCTATTCCCATTGCCCTGTAGCGGTGGCGAATGGGTTAATAAGGGGTTAAAATGACCTTGCAATTGAAAGGTCACTTTAAGCCAGGTTAATAATTGATAGCTGTCAATTAGACAACTATCAATTATTAATCCTATTGTATGAAAGAAAAATCAAACACACACAGTTTAATAAAAAATAAGTTTAATTAAATAATCACACAGTTTTTGACCATATTTTATTTTCCTGCTAAAACCATTTCCTGTAATAAAAATAAAATAAAAAAGCAAAATTATACTTACCAATCCGATGTACAGTCAGGTTCCATGGTGTAATCCATCAGAAAGGGTTAACAGGTTACAGGTCGCAGAGAGCTAATAATCTCAGACCTGTATTCCCCTGAATGAATAAGTTCCTCTACCACAGAAAGTAGAGGAATAGATTCATGAATGGAGCTTAATTGATTTATTGCCAATTTAACTGTAGTGACCTGACCTAAAGGGAAAGTGGACACAATCAATTAAGCTTCATTCATGAAACACATCCTCTCCTGTCACCAGGAGAGGAACTTATTCATTCATGAGCTTTGAGCTGAGCATGCAGGATTACTTGCACAGCTTGGCTCAAAGCTAGTTAACCCTTTGTGAAGGATTACAGCGTGGGACGTGACAGATCAGCGGAATAGGTAAGAATAATGTTGTTTTATTTCTTTTTCTTTATTTTAGGAGATCAATGGCTTCGCACGGATTAAGTCTAAAATAAAATATGGTCAAAAAAATGTGTTTTTATTTCATTAAAATTATTTATTCTTAAAGTGTGTGTGTTTTTTTATTTACTTCAATAGGATTAATAATTGATAGTTGTCTAATTGACAGCTATCAATCATTAACCTGCCTTAAGGTCACCTTTCAATTGCAAGGTGACAGTAAGGTGAGATTAACCCATTCGCCACCGCTACAGGGCAATGGGAATAGACGGGCAAAGTGCCAGAAAGGGCGAATCTAATTATAGATTTGCCCTTTCTGGGGTGTCTGGGGGCAGATGTTAGTAGCCAGGGGGGGCACAAAAAAATGCACCCTCCCTGGGCTATTATTATCTGCCCCCACTCGCTTTGCTTTGTCTGTCTGGTGGAGAAAATACAGCGGGAGCCCACGCATTTTTTTTTCAACGAAATTACACCTTTAATTAACCCCTACATGTCTGAAATTTTGCACAAATACACTCATGTAATTGTATGTTTCAAACATATATAAAAATACATGAAATTACATGGTTAAATGTGTGGAAACAATGTATCATTTCATGTCGGCTTCTGTGATTTCACAAAACCCGGCAATTGAATTAGCGGCTATTACAGTATGTAGAAGTCTAGGAACTATAAATATATGTATATATACATGTCACAATGACATGTATATATATATATATATGTATTCTATGTGTGTATATCTATTCTTTCTAGTCTTTATTAAAGCTGTCAGTGTGATTTTACAGTATAGCCGGGGATGAATTGCCGGCTTTTCTAAAGGACACCGATGCGATTTCATCGCAAGTCACACATGCGGTCCGTTTGTAATCAGATTTTTCATCGCTCCCATAGACTTGCATTGGCGATTGTCGACCCACAATCGGTGACAATCGCAGCATGCTGCGATTGCAGACGGACGTTGAAAACGGACCACAAAAAAACGGCTACTGGGAGCTGCTCCATAGATTAACATACGGCAGACTGCAATGCGATTTTTCATCGCATTGCAATCGTCCGATTTTGTCGCCAGTGTGACGCCGGCCTAATAGTCCAAATCTTTACCTACAACCTCTTCAACTTTTATGGGAATATTTGCTGAATATGTCAATATTGGCCATGATGTTCTGCAGCAGCTTCCACCCTTACAAAACACACACTGTATCATCAGGTTGAGTTGAGGCCAAGCCTTATAGTCCTACTTGGTAAATTACTGCATCATTTCTATCTACAAATTGTAATTGTTTAACTTCTATGGGGCTACAAGTCCCTGTAGATCAAACACTAGATGTGGCCAAGATGTTCTGCAGCAGCCACTCATCTACAGTTACCAGCATGTCATAAGAAACTTGTCAACTAGACACAGGTTGAAAACCTCATAAAGTGCAACCTTGCCAAGATGTTCTGCAGCAGCATCGCAAGGTAACAACTTGTTGCAGTCCAAAAGTTACTGTTGTGGGACTATAACCCCCAGCAGGTGACAGGTAAAGAGTAATATACTGTAGCTGCTGGAGAACTAGAAGTCCCAGCAGATAAAGCTGGATTAATAGGGAAGAGGAGAACTGCCTGTGGACTACAAATCCCAGGATATCATAGATTCACTAGATGCATAGTTTGGAGCTAACCATAGTGACCCCCTTGCAAGATGTTCTGCAGCAGCAGCAAGGTAGTAGTACTCACACAGATGTGACGGAATGTCTCCTCCAGGAGCTCCTGCTGAACATGGTCCACAGGGAAGGTGTGGGGGTCTCTTGGTGCCCAGGGGTCTCTCAGTGCCCGGGGTCCCCTGTCCTGCTTTTTCTAGCTTCACACAGTGAACCCAGAGGGTTCAGACAGTGTTCAGAGGCATGCTTACGTTGCACGCTGTACATGACACGCCTCTGAACCCTGTCTGAACCCTGGCCGGATCCAATCCCAGCGTGCAGCCGGGTGCCATAGCAATGCCAGGGATCTCAGTCTGCTCTGCAGTGAGTCCCCCGTCCCCTGTCAGCTGTGTGTGGCCACCTGGCTGGCCTCTCTCCAAGTTCTTTCATTGTGCGCCCCTGCTTCTAGGGGGGGGCAGTAGCCCCCCGCCCCACAGTGGGTACGCCCATGCAAAGGCACATAACTCCCCTCATATACCATGCTAGCGACCCTGGCATATATAGGGAAGAGCCTGTAATCACAAAAGCTGTGTAGCTGTAATATAATTGGAACATCATTAAAATAACAGTATTCAATAACAAAACTATAAATATAAATACAAGAGCAGTAGCTGAAGAAAGACTCCTGGCAAGACTGATACAATGTATTACAGTGTGAGTAGTGTATGGCTTGAAATGTTGGCACATGACACAGGGCTTCATGCCCTGCACTAGGTGAAACACAGTGGGGCATATTTATCAACACTGCCTAATTCTTAGACAGTGCAGTCTTAACCCCTTAACCCCCAGAGGTATTTTCATTTTTGTGTTTTGTTTTTCGCTCCCCTTTTTCCCAGAGCCATAACTTTTTTATTTTTCAGTCAATATGGCCGTGTGAGAGTTTATTTTTTGTGGGACGAGTTGTACTTTTTAACGACACCATTGGTTTTACATGTCTGGTACTGGAAAATGGGAAAGAAATTCCAAGTGTGGTGGAATTGCAAAAAAAAGTGCAATCCCACACTTGTTTTTTGCTTGGCTTTTTTACTAGGTTCACTAAATGCTAAAACTGAACTGTCATTATGATTCTCCATGTCATTACGAGTTCATAGACACCAAACATGTCTAGGATCTTTGGTGAAAAAAAATTCCAAACATTGTTAAAAAAAGCGCCATTTTCTGATACTCGTAGTGTCTCCATTTTTTGTGGTCTCGGGTTGAGAGAGGGTTTATTTTTTGCATGCCGACCTGACATTTTTAATGATATCATTTTGGTTCAGATACGATCTTTTGATCGCCCTTCATTGCATTTTATTGCAATGTTGCGGCAACCAAAAAAACGTAATTCTGGCTTTTTTACTTTTTTCTCTAGCTAAATGAGTTTTCCCATAAACAAAAGTTCATTTTAATCTGTAGATCTTGGAATAATAATAATTTCCACAATTGGATATGCTTAAATAAAATGTCCCTTTGCTGAGATAATCTTATAAATGTGCCCCTGATGTGTACTGTGTAATGGCTGTGTCTGACCGCAGAGGAACATGGTCTGATCATACCACATCTCGTGGCCAGGGGAGAGGGAGAAAAAACAGTATACAGACATTGCAGTATGGGATCATAGCTGATTCTTTCTTGAAGTAAAACATTGTTTAAAAACAGGCAGTAAAATTTTTATCTCACAAAAAGAATCAGCTGTGATTCCATGCTGTCCTGTCTGTATACTCTTTTGTGTTCTCCCCTGCCCAATAAAAATGATGAAGATGAAGTAAAAATAAAAGTTTTGGGGATAGGGGAGTAAGTTTGTGATGCCACCTGTGGTATTCGGAAATAAAGGTGTTAGTCGACACTTTCAGAGTCCGCTAGGGCTGTGGTGATGCAGCAGAGTTGTTAAAGCTCTCCACAGGTAGAGCTAAGCTCCAGGGCAGTTAAGGTGTTGAAGATGATGATGGTGGTTGTAGTGCAGGGAAGATGATGCAGTAAAAAATTGTGAGGATACAGCAGGGTGCAGTCTTTTCAGTTTACTCACAGTTCTTTGGTACAATCACCAGCCGGGGTGCTGTGTCCTCTGGGTAGGTGGTCCAGACAGCTCTCAGGTAAATTGGGGTACACCATGTCAGAACCCCCATTCAGATGTTCTTCTCCTGGCCGTCTCTCTGTGCTGGCTCCCTCCTCTCCTGCCCTGCACCTTCACACACAGTGTCCCAAGCCAGCAGCCTCAGATCTTGTCGGGTAACGTGCTGTAGGTCCCCTTGGTCCTATCTGGATGCCTTTTCAGCGAATGTGTGTGGATGAGGCTGCAGCACATGCAGATACTGTAGCCTCCAGTTAGCTAGCTGAGTGCTTAGTTTCTCCACTAGACTGGGGCCGTTCCCCTTACTGCGACCTGGTCCCTCCACCTGATTTCAGTCAGCGTGGATACGGGCCCCACGGGTGGATTCCTCACTTCCCGTGCCCCTAGGACCTCTTCTTCCTCTCTTTCACTGGAGCTTCTTTCTCTCTCTCTCTCTCTTAAGCTGCTCTTTCTGTCTTTTCTGTCTCTATTCTGTCTGGTCTAGGGACAAGCTACTCTCTGCTCCAGTCCCCAGCATCACCACTCTCCTCTCCTCCTACCGACTAACTGTTCCTAACTCTCTGTGTTCTCATTGACCACTCACTAAGCTTCTTCCCTTCTCTGCTTTCTCCACCCACATACTCTACCTAGTCCTTCCCTGGCCTTGAGAGGTCAGGTGTTGGATGTAAGTGTCTGGGTTCTGGGTGATGTTCCCTCCTTACCTGAGAGTGGAGCACCACACCTCCAACTGAGGTGCAGTACCTTTTATGGCGACTGGACCTCAGGGGCGCCACATATACTGTACCTTTTCATAATACTCCCTCTCCTTGGTAAACTGTCCCATACACTGTCCACCCATGCTACACCCCCACTACTCAGTCTCTATTCTGTGCCCACTCACTTTTCTCCCCCATACTGTCGCCTCACACTATTCCCCTCCATCCTCATACTGTCTCCTCTCTCATCCCCCCCTGTTCACCATACTGTCTCCTCATGTATTTACCCCCTCACTCTCTATACTGCCTGCTCACACATACAGTTGGAGAAATAAGTATTTGATCCCTTGCTGATTTTGTAAGTTTGACCACTGACAAAGACATGTATAGTATATAATTTTAAGGGTAGGTTAATTTTAACATTGAGAGATAGAATCAAAAATAAAAACCAAAAAAATTACATGGTATAAATTATATAAATTTATTTGCATTTTGCAGTGAAAAATAAGTATTTCATCCCTCTGGCAAACAAGACTAAATACTTGGTGGCAAAACCCCTTGTTGGCAAGCACAGCCGTCAGATGTTTTTTGTAGTTGATGATGAGATTTGTGCACATGACAGGAAGAATTTTGGTTCACTTCTCTTTGCAGATGATCTCTAAATCATTAGGATTTTGAGACTGTTGCGTGGCAACTCGGAGCTTCAACTCCCTCCATAAGTTTTCTATGGGATTAAGGTCTGGAGACTGGCTAGACCTCTCCATGACCTTAATGTGCTTCTTTTTGAGCCACTCCTTTGTTGCCTTGGCTGTACGTTTTGGGTCATTGTCTTGCTACGACCCATTTTTAATGTCCTGGCAGAGGCAAGGAGGTTGTCACTCAGGATTTTATGGCACATGGCTCCATCCATTCTCCCATTGATCCGGTGAAGTAGTCCTGTGCCTTTAGCAGAGAAACACCCCAAAACATAGTGTTTCCACCTCCATGCTTGACAATGGGGATGGTGTTCTTTTTTGTCACATGCAGCATTTCTCTTCCTCCAAAAATGGCGAGTTGAGTTAATGCCTAAGAGCTCAATTTTTGCCACATCTGACCACAGCACCTTCTCCCAAACACTCACAGAATCATCCAGGTGTTCATTGGCAAACTTCAGATGGGCCTGCACATGTGCCTTCTTGAGCAGGGGAACCTTGCAATTGAGCTTCTCTGGAGAGACCTGAAAATGGCTGTTCACCAACGTTCACCATCCAACCTGACAGAGCTAGAGAGGATCTGCAAGGAAGAATGGCAAACGATCCCCAAATCCAGGTGTGAAAAACTTGTTGCATCATTCCCAAGAAGACTCATGGCTGTACTAGCTCAAAAGGGTGCTTCTACTCAATACTGAGCAAAGGGTCTGAATACTTAAACCATGTGATATATCAGTTTTTCTTTTTTAATTCATTTGCAAGAATTTCTACATTTCTGTTTTTTTCAGTCAAAATGGGGTGCAGAGTGTACATTAATGAGAAAAAAAATGAAATTTTTTGCATTTACCAAATGGCTTCAATGAAACAAAGAGTGAAAGATTTAAAGGAATACTTTCCGAACACACTGTAGCATTGACCGGTGGTTTAAAACATGCTGGATTAATAAATAAAGGTCTTCTGTGTTTTTTTACTGATTTGTCATTTAGTAGTTGGTGTCACCAGATTCCTCATCTACTGGTCCTCCTGGAAAAAAAGTTTTGGAATTACCGGTAATAATTCGCCAATAGTTTTGTCCTGTTCAAGGATGGGTCAGTTTTTGTTCACTATTTTTTTTCAGTTTACCTACCTGACTATTCTATTGTATGACAATTGATATTGTGGTTACTTTTTTATTCCAAAATCCAGTTTTATATCTCGGTTCTTCTTATTAATCCTAGTATCATTTGAGCATTGTTTGATCAAAATTACAGGCCATTGAGGCTTCTATACCACGAAGGATATTTGAACAAATTATTAAACAGCATGTATCTAAGTACCTGGATAAGAATACAGTAATTGACCAGAGCCAACATGGGTTTTAGCAAATAAGTCATGCCAAACTAATCTAATTTCCTTCTATGATGGAATCACTGACTGGGTGGATCAGGGAAAGATATAGTATATCTCAACTTCATCAAAGCATTTGATTAATTATCTCATACTATCTTTATTGAAAATATGACCAAGTATGGGATTGACATGGCTACGGTTAGGTGGATCTATAACTGGCTCCTCGATGCACACCAGCAGTGGGGTGTACGCCGAAACCAGGACCTTGAACCACACAGGTAATCCATTGTGCCCATGCATGCCCACAATATCCTATTCCATCTTGGATTAATTGTACCCTTCAGGTTTTGCATCTCCTGCTCGTACTTACTTGACCTATTGATATATTACAATCTCCAACTACTTTTTTGTAGGTCTTGCATCTCCTGCTCTCATTCACTTGCTTTCCATAACTTTAGACATGCTACATAACCATACAGTGACATATTGCTTGTGCTCTTATATGAATTTGCATCCTTGTGGTGCCTATTACTCTTTTATTGTATATAGCATATCTATCTTTTTGATATCTCGAAAATTGCTAATTACTCTGCTATTTATGCTTATGTATGTATATATGATTCTTCCATCTATTACCTTGTGGTTTGATTTTTAATATAATTTTGTTATGTATAATCATGTTTTATTTTATTAACTTGTGTGAGCACCTCTTTTGTATGTTGTGCTACTTCTTACTACCCTCATTAATAAAGGTATTTTAGCCTTAATTCTATTGTCTCAAACCTTTTGTTTTTACCATATAATCGGCTTCTTTCTCGTTGTTCTTGTATTAATAGAGAAAAGGACACCATCTCTTTTAAATATATTTAATATTTTTTACATAACTTCTTTAATTTTAGTACTTCACTGCATAATTTATGTCAAGATGTCTATTTATGTAATATTATTACATGATTTAAGTTTTTAAATAGTTGTCTAATTTCCTTATTCATATCGGATACATACACCTTCCATTTATTGATTAAAAATGTAACCATTTGCATTGAAAAATGTAAAAAGATGGTATTCATTCATAAGTGGTTTCTACATATTTAAAATCCACTGCAAAGGACTTCAAACTCTTAGTTCTCTTGGAATAATGTTGAGCTTTAAATATATAGAAAACATATTTCCTAAAAATCTCTAATTTCAGATATTAAAAGATTTCCATTTTTTTTATAAATTCTCCTTCACTTCAGTTAAATTGAATTTACTCTCTCTCCTATCTTTTGATCTAGATTGGATTTACAATAAATGTTGGTTACAGGTAATTCTTACATGTCTACCAAATCAAAATGTATTGTATTTAGAACTGCAGCATAACAAGAAGTAGGGCAACCAAACCCTGTATAACAGATGATATTTATGGCGTTATTAAATCAGATAACGCAATATTGATCACAGGGGCACAATCACAATATAACTAGAGATTAACAGCGACAGATAAAACATTAATCTGTACCCTATTTGAAATTAAATAAGAGCAACAATATTTGTTCAAAATAACATTTCTAAAATAAGTATAGGATCATATGTCCAAAGCACACCTCCCCTGACTGAACATGAGCTACCCATAACCAATCATCCGCAGTGTTGGATTGCATGTAGTTGTGTCATGCAATATATCCTTAGTATCTGCTTCAATTTCAGTGGCAGTGGATATATATGAGCAGGGCCACCATCAGGGCATGACAACCCTTACAGATGTATGGGGCCCGGTGATTAGGGGGGCCCGCCGCCCGAGCACGCCGGTCTGCGCTCGGGCCCGGGGACCCCAACATTTTGAGGCTCCCCCTGCTCCACAAAGGGGCCCCCAGCTAGGGGCACATCACACAGCCGCTATGAGGGCCCCTGTAAGGCAAGGGGGTCCGCCTGCCCCCAGCGCCGATTCCCCCCGCCGCTGCTTTGAACTATACCGGCGTCCTCCGGTACAGTTCAAAGCAATGATGGAGGAGAGAGCGTCAGCTGACGCTCCCTCTCCCATCATTCCCCGGTCTGTCTCTGACACAGTGATCGAGTGATTGGTGTTAATGTGTCATTGGTGAGGGCATGGTGCAGAAGTGAAGTTTTTCCATGAAAGGGCGGAGGGATTTTGGAAGGTTTGCGTGGTGGAGGAGGAGCTAGGGTGGATGTGGAACTGGGGGGTGGAGCCTGGGCGGAGTCTCAAGGGGGGCCCCATAAATTTTGCCAGTATAGGGCCCTGAAATTCCTAGTGGCAGCCCTGTATATGAGTCCTATAAAATAGTCTATATAGTGTTTTGGAAGTACTATCCTATATTATTTGGGAGGTATTTTGTCTAGAGCTAATAATTTTATTGGAGGTGTTACATCTTGCAGGTACTGGTGGTAAAGTTATTTTCTCCACTTAAGTCCCCTTTAGACTGTTTCGGATATCAGGAAAAAATTATTGCCTGGAGAAGAAAAGATTGGCACTACCATGAGTCCAGTGTCATGCCAAAAATAAAGCATCCTGAGACCACTCAGATGTGGGTTTGCTGTACGTTCAAGGGAGTCAACACTGTCAAGAATAAAGAATGGAAGTTAAGTATTTAAACATATGCTTTCCAGCGTGGTGAAGACTATGTCACAAGGCATAAGTGATAATTACGTTGTTTGGTGAACAAAACATTTAAATTTTGGCTCCATGACCATGGAACTCACCCAGATCTCAATCCCATTGAGAACCTGTGGTCAATCCTCAAAAACTTGGTGGCCAAACGAAAACACAGAAATTGTAAAAAAACAAACAAACGCCAACATTGATTAGACAAGAATGAGTTGCATAAGTCAAGATTTTGCAAAAAGATAATATCCAGCATATCAGAGTGTATTGCAAAAGTATTGAAATTTAAGAGTCAATGCTGTAAATATTGGGTCTTTGCATAAACTTCATGTATTTGTCAAGAACTTTTAAAAACATATGAATTATTTAGAATTGTACTTCAGTACCCATAAAAACATCTGACTAAACATTTGACTACAAGATCTAGAAACACTGAAGAAACGATCTTCGTGAAAACCAAAATTCCTGTCAGTCAATCCCCCCTTGATTTCAAAATGGCATCATACATGGAAACAAGGAAAGGAGATTGTCGAAGGGCTGGAGAGTTGCACAATAATGAGTGTATGCAGTCAACAGTGAAGGATGGTGGAAGGTCATCGTAAGTTTGGGGATTTGGTCAAGAGTAATGGTGTTCTTAATGCTAAGAAACACAGGTAGATACTTATCCATCATGAAATGTCATCAGTAAGCCGTCCGACTGGTTCAAAATTTATTTTTCAACAGGATAACGATGGAAAACATATACTATTGGTTTAGTATGGTTTTACCTACTAAATGAAGATTTGTCATACATTTTATTATTTTTTGGTGGTTCGTTGAAGTTTTACTACATACTTATTCTGTATGCTGGTATTGTCAGTGAAATTGTTATTTGAGTACAGAAAACACCTGAGGAGACTTAAAGCTGCAATGCTCCTCTGGGAAATATGCAAATTATCTCTTCAGAGAGGAAGAGAACTAAAGCTCTAGTGCCACCTATCTCAGTTTGAGATTCTGGTTTGGCTTTTATCCTAAGTCATGTGACAAGCCTCGTTAAAGGGTCGACATTGACTTTTAAGATTGCTACTTCCAATAGATGGCACTAGAGTTCTAGTTCTTTTCCTCTCTGAAGAGACAATTTGCATATTCCTGAAAACAGGAAAGCCCAGTCCTTATTTTCTCAGGGAGTAGAGTTGGCTGCCTATAGTTATACACTGTAGTGAGTCTTATATGGGTTATAGTATAGCTCAATATGCTGAATGTGAGAACAACCAGTGAGCTGCTCCAATATTTCTCTGATCAGGAATTTCAGGTATATCCATAAACCTATACGGTAAACATATAATAATATTTACTAAAGGTTGGCACTATGAAAATTTCTGACCTCTCTTGGGATAACACAGATCTTTAATAATTCATAGTGTTTAATTCAGACCTTTAATTAAATCATTTTTTATTTATAGCCTACATATCACCGCTGTTTAAGTATTCCACATGGTAATGTTCTGAAAATCAATTTAGATGTGCAGAATTAATTGACTGACAGAAAATTTATGGTAAATAATGCATGCATTTTATTCACTTCAGTTATTCCTCAAACTTTTTAGACAGAAATTGAAGAAAAATAATAAAAAAAAATTAGTTATTCACTTACTAACTTTAGATAAAGTTAGCAAAATCTCAAAAAAACTTTTTTAGGCCAATATGAATTAAAATATTCTTATTTATTCCTGCAGAGGTGGCAACTCTGAGACTGTTTGTTAAAACAAAGGAGTAGCACTTTTCTTCCACATCTGATTCCAGGACTATCCACTAGACATAAGCTGATCAATCTGCAGAAGATTGAGTTTGAGTCCAATTTCCTAAAATTTGTGGCTCTACATGACTTCAAACACTTTTAAATTCAATGCACTATTAGAAAAAATATATATAAACTGTCCAACACCATTTCCCAGACTGGAGAAACATCAGTGAGTAGAATAATGTTGTTTTGCACATACGAGTGGACTTCCCCATAATACGCAGCAGCAATAACATCACATCCTAGTTTGACAGGTGGATTATCATACCTTTTACCATGGTGGTTAATACACCAATGGGTCATCAGTGATCAGCAATTTCCAGTGGAGTACATCAGCGCACATATATGTACTCTACGTGATATGTATGGCAGAACTGGATTCCATCTCCAGTTTCACTGGGTAAGACAGATCATATTGAAAAGATAGATATTATTCTTGTGGTCTCTCCCTGTCTCCTTCCCTTTCCAGTATTGCAATCTGTGCTGTTTTATTAGCTGCAAAAAAATTTTTTGGAGAAATTTGGAGAAAATTTGACCAATTTGAATTTCAAACAATATGCTCACCTTTAGGCCGGGGTCACACTTGTGAGAAACTTGCACAAGTCTCGCACCTTAATACCTGGCACTGCCGCCGGCACTCGGACAGGAGCGTTCAGCTGCATAGAAATACATGCAGCTGCAGTGTCCTTATGTGGGGCTGCATGAGTGCTGTTGCTGGAGGTGAAGAGATACACTTCATTGATGTTATCATGAATTCAGAGATCTGCTCCACATTGAAAGAGTAAATTCTACCATCACTCCGTGTCCTTGGTAGACGTGCAATTTTCCATCATGACAATGATCCAAAACACACATCTATGGGAAGAAATCTCCAGCGTGAAACTTCACTTAGAAAAATTAAAACCACTTTATTGGTAATATTTTTAAAAACCAGCATCAAAAGTGGAAACACATTGTGACAAATGGGGTCCCTGGTCTAAGTCCAACGCTTTTCGACCCAGCAGGTCTTACACACATCTGTTACATTTCTGAAAAAGAACAGGGTGGAAGTAATTCAGTGACCAAATGTCTTCAGATCTGAGCCCAATCAAACACCTATGGGGAATTTTGAAGAGACAAGCAAAAGAGAACCTCGAAACTATATGCAGAAATTTTGAAGACCTAGACCAGAAAGTGAAGGAACTGGGAGCGCAGGTTGTCCTCTCATCCATCTTCTCAGTGAATGGACATGAACCAAGAGTAATGACTGCTGTTGAGTATCCCAAGGCCAGGGGCTCTTTCCCTGACTCTAATGCTAGGGGTGCCCTGGCTATCCTTGTTCCCCAGATTACTTCTAATGATGAAGACGCCAGGGCCACGTACCTTGCCGAGCTCCTGAATCCACCCTTAGTCTGTTACCTCTCCACACCCAGATAATAGTAGTGAATGGCAATACACCAACCAAGTTTATATGAACAGAGATAAAGGAAAATACCAATCATTCAAAAATGCACACACAAACAGAGGGAGACACTGGGGGTTGAAGGATAGGAAAAACCAAAGTAGGAGGAGAGGATTTGCACACAACCTAAACCTAGCAACAGTCATAGATAAATCCACCAAACGTCTTCTCAAACAACACACCACCAACTTCTGAACCATGCAGTTAACTCTGGCATTTCCTGATTGCTTATAGTTCATATAGGAGAGGGAAGTGGCCAACAGTAAATAGCTGAGAGCCTTAAGGCAGGTTAGCTTCCAGGAACTCTCAACTGAGTAGACAAACCCTTGCACTGCTAGAAGAAACCTGCACCATTAAATGTGAAGTGCTTCTAGTCAGTGCATGAGTAGGAGAAATCAGACAGCACTGTCTTCTTGCTCCTCTCTGTCATGATAACCCCATGAAAAGGATTCTACAGGTGAACAACTGGCTATGTTGATAGAGCTTTGAACAGTGTTTTGGGTTTCTTGACTATAGAATGAATTACCGTATATACTCGTGTATAAGCCGAGATTTTCAGCACCACCAGGCATGTAGAGACCACCTGTTCACCTTTTCTGCGTGCAAAGCAGTAATCAAAGCAAAAGGTGGCTACTTTGAAGAACTAGAATATGAGACATATTTTCAGTTGTTTCACACTTTTTTGTAAAGTGTAATGTATAATTCCACATGTGTTAATTCATAGTGTTGATGCCTTCAGTGTGATTCTACAATTTTCATAGTCATGAAAATACAGAAAAATCTTTGAATGAGAAGGTGTGTCCAAACTTTTGGTCTGTACTGTATATATACAGGTATACATATACTTATATAAATATACATTTCTTTTTTTTTCTTCGTTTATATTTTAAAAATTAGAAAAAGGAAAATAGGCCCATGCATAGGTTTGGGCACCCTGCATGGTTAGTACCTAGTAGCACCCCCTTTTGAAAATATCAGCTTGTAAATGCGTTTTATAGCCAGCCAAGAGTCTTTCAATTCTTGTTTGAGGGATTTTCATCCATTATTCTTTTGAAAATTCTTCCAGTTCTGTGAGATTCCTGGATCATCTTGCATGCACTGCTATTTTGAGGTCTAGGCACAGATTTTCAATGATATTCAAATTAGGGGACTGTGAGGGCCATTGTAAAACCATCAGCTTGTGCCTTTCAAGATTGTCTATTTTTGTTTTTGACTTGTGTTTAGGATCATTATTCAATTGTTTAAGCCATCCCCTTTTCAAGTTGAGCTTTTTTACAGATGATGCTATGTTTACATCAAGAATTTGTTGAAATTTCATAGAATCCATTCTTCCCTCTACCTGTGAAACATTCCCCTTGCCATTGGCGGCAATACAACCCCAAAGCCTGATTGATCCACCCATGCTTAGTAGTTGGCGAGATGTTCTTTTCCTGAAACTCCATGCCCTTTTTTCTCCACACATACCTTTAATCATTGTGGCCAAAGAGTTTTAACCTCATGGGTCCAGAAGACTTGTTTCCAAAATGCATCAGGCTTGTTTAGATGTTATTTTGCATACTGTTGATGCTGAATGTTATGGTGAGAATGCAGGAGAGGTTTTCTTTTTATGACTCTTATGACTAATATTTGTGCAGATGTCTCTATACAGTAGAACAATGTACCACAACAAGTATGCTAAATCTTTCTGAAGGTTAAGCAGGAGTTCTGATTTCCCTCTTAAGCAATTCTAAAAGCACTGAAATTTTGCACAGTTTTCCAGACCTTATCTTGACCGCTAATGTTTCCGTTAACTGCCATTTTTTAATTTCATTTCAAACTGTGGAAAGTGCAACTTCAAAATGGTTTACTATCTTTTTATAGCCTTCTCCTATTTTTTGGGCCTCCACCATTTTCATTTTCAGAGTGCTAGACAGCTGCTTTGAAGAACCCATGGCTGCTGTTTTTTGGCACAAGGTTAAAGGAGGCTGGCTATTTAAAAAGCTGAGAAATTTGTATCACCTCACCTGGCCTTTCCTAAAGATGATAGCCATAAGCCAAACAGGTTATTTAAGGTATTAAACCTTGGTAAAAGTTATCTAAGCACACAAATCTCCAAGGGTGCCCAAACAGTTTTTGCAATTTTTAAAATGAAAAAAATGACAATTTTTTTGCCTAAAATACAAAGTAAATGTGTCATCTTTAACTTTAGCCCTTTTAGAGATCATTTCATCTTCAACTTGCTTAACATGATGACAGTAATTTTGACCAGGAGTGCACAAACTTTTACATGCCACTGTATGTTATATGTAGCTGACATATTACCAGTTGTACCAAATAAATTTCCAGAGATAACAGTCACAAGCTGCAACAATGTGGAAGCCATAATATACCTGTAAATACAGTAATTGCAATTGCAGTGCACGTGGAAAATCCATATTTTTTTACCATTAATCACGTACATTTTCTCCTATTCTTAGAGGTAGCATGGATGTTGGACCTTACAGAACAGGTTTTTAGCTATCTCAATCCTATTGCCATTCATTATCACTTAGGGATGAGAAACAGTAATTAACATCGTTCTACAAACCAGTAAATGACTTGGCTCATACTGGCCCAACATGACCACAAGGATCAGTAATGCCTCAGGTTGATCCTTAGGTTGCTCCAATTAATACATTTACTTATGATTTAACAACTGCAAAACTTTCTCTATTTGTTTCAGTAGCATGTAACATTGGTATCACTATATCCCAGCCTCAGTGCCTAGGAGGTGTACAGCGACGTTTTCTTAATGTCATCATCTTTGAAGACATTAATCACCCGCTAAAACTTTTCACAGTGGTGAGTCGGCTGCCTCATCTTAAATAAATTTAGTGAGGCATTAATTACTTATCTTCAAAGAACATGCTCTTTCCTAACCAACCTTTGAAAGCTTTATCTCTTCCCTGTGCCTTCTTCTATTGAACATTAGTTTCCATTAATATACTAGAAAAACTAATTATTCGAAGTTTGTAAATCTTTAATGAAGCTGTGGAAGGTATTCCATTAAACAGATAACACTTTGGATGTATTGTTTTTTAATGGCCATTCAATTTTTTCCAATCACCATTTTTTGTTGGATTTAAATGGCTTTTCAGTTCCTTTATTCTGGAGGCACAAAAGTTGAGATTTCACTTTGCAACCACCTAAAAACAATCCCCTAGTAAAGAATACTAAATCTTTGACAGATACTCCTGTTGTTTTACCTGAGGAAGGAGATGGTCCGTCTCCAAAAGTTGTATATTCTACAACATTGTTCTTCATTAAAAGAAAGAAGCACTATTGTTCACGATTTATTGGATCCAAAATGCTGTTATCCTGCGTTTTTATTTCCATATTATTGTGTATTCCTGGACTGAACCCATGTGGATTTTTGGGATAAAGAGGTCAGGCAGTGACACTGTGGTGAAAGGCATCCTAGCACAAATGTACAATGTGAGCACATTCACCATGTTTGTATTCCTCTGAGCATTTTGTTCTGTTTTTCTTTGAAATATCTATCTATCTAAAAATAAGAAAAGAAGGCAGCACACCAAAAAATTGTAGGTGAAAAAAAGTGGACTTTTAGTAGTGTCGTTGCTGTTATCTCGTTAACCCTTTCCTCCTCGGAATGTGGTACCAGAGAGAATAAGACACAGACCAAAGGATGCGTCAAAAGCTCTGCGTTTATTGCTAACAAAGGGATTCATATACACCCCTGAAGCAGGAAGCGGAATTACCATATATGGCAGTTAATACAACTAAAACATAAAATGCTAGTTTCACTTTAAAAATTCCATTCTTGGCTTTTGGCCCTGTTTAGCACAGAGCATCTCTTCTCAGGCGAGGAGGAATGTATTGTATTGACTAAAAATGAGGAACATCTTATCTTGTCTTCTGGTACACGTCAACCTGTCAGTTAAAAAGAAAACAATGCCTCTGAACTTTAGAAAAATGCTAGCTCTAAGAAAAAAATGCTGGTTCAGCGATCACATTTCCCTCCTTTTGTTCCTCCATTTGATCAATACACATCTTCATACCTCCTCTGTGTCCTAGTACATCGTTTAATACACATCAAACAAATTTTAAACACTAAATAGATGGCAAGACATATCAATAAAACCTGTAGGCCAGCTTGTATTATCCCAGTCAGCCATCCCCCTATACCTTTGAACCAATTTGTGGGGTTAAGAAAGGAGAAAGTATTTGCCCACCATGAATCTTGATTCTTCAGATTTGCCTCATCATATAGTTTCCTTAACTTTATGACATCCTCTAGCTTATGTTTAAGTGTTAAAACACTAGAATTATCAATATAATGACAACATGCAGGTCCAATAATCTGGCACATCCCTCCTTGAGCTGCAGTCAGGTAATCTAACACGAGGGTATGTTGGTTAGTAACAATTAACTGGTTCTGTACTGCAAGGGACCCATTCATGATATCTAAAATATCCCATATTTGATCATCTAGGTAGTCTGTGGATTCTACCAACTTATCCCATGTCTGAGTTATCATAGGGTAGATAAATAATGCACTGAAAAATTTATTTGCTATCCCCATCTCCACTATGTGTGGTCTCCCATTTGGGCGAGGTCTATTGTCTGCAGATCGTTTATGTAGTGTATATTTTGGAATAGACAATGGATCTAATCTGTCCGGAGTGATGAGATAGGTGGCAGGTGTCAATCTAGCTAGGGTGCATTTCCCGGTGACTCCTAATGGAAGCCACTTAAATACCTTGTCCCCACATAACCAATACATTGATGGTGGAAGGTTCCATATAGCTGAATGCTGTAATACTAATCGGTGTGCCAAATCTATAAACTTTGAAATATTACTCATCATGCACCATCCGGGCTTTTGTCCTAGTGGGGAACAGTATCCTGCGGTAGGTTCTCCGCAGGTGGGAGTGTTCTTCTGATACCCTTCTTCTTTATTACACCTCAGGTTACCTGGTTTGTTAGCACAAGTTTCATCATTTCCATTCTCAAAGAAAACATTATTTTCCCATCTATCAGTGTGTAGGTATCGTTCTAATAGGGAGGGTTTGAAAGCATCTAAGCTTCCTGTAGTGCCCCAAAACTTATCTTTAACCCCTGTGTCGGTATTTCTCCCAAAGAGGTTATACTAGTCCTATTTCTGGGTACCCATGCTCCACCTTCAAAAAATAGATACTGTCTTGGAATTATCTGTCCTGTTAGATTTCCCTGCCACCATGGAAAATCAGTCCAACCCACTACCGGTATTCCTACCGTAGTGTTCCAAAGTTTTTGAGTGGCATTGTTGCTTAATGTGTCTGAGCAGTTACCCAAGAGTTAATCTCTTCCCACGAGACTGGGACTGCAAGAAATGGTAGACTGGTGGACGTCACCGGCGCATGTGTACAAATCCAACAGTTTGCAACAGTTTGGTTTTGTTCTTTCAGTCCATCCACTAAAGCTAAGTGGTGTCTAATGAATCTGTTATCATCACCATCTACTCGGCTAAGTCTGTTCCAAGCATCCGTTACTGCAAGGATGCAAGCAAATGTCACTAGTAGCATCATTCCTCTTCTGGAGGCTCTCCAAGGATCTTCTTACAATGCGATGCGTGGATCCAAGTTTCCTTGCCTTGTAGCTTGACTGCGGTACTTGTCGTCAGTAGAACTTGAAAAGGTCCGTCAAATCTCGGATCCAGACTCTTTCTCACGTGTCTTTTAATGACTACCCAGTCTCCGGGCTGCAGGCTGTGACTCCCAGGATCCTGGTTCGGATCTGGAAGAGAACTGAAGACATTATCATGTACTTTCTTAAGTCTTTTATGCAAATCCCTTACATATGAGCTTAATACATGGTTACTCATTTCCAGTGCTTGGGGAAGGAAACATCCTAAGCTAGGCACTTTGCCAAATAGTACTTCATACGGAGAAAGTCCAGTTTTTCTATTTGGAGTGTACCTTACTGAGTATAGGGCTAATGGTAAACATTCAGGCCAAGATTTCCCTGTTTCAGCCATGGCCTTTTGGATTTTTAACTTCAATGTCCCATTTAGTCTTTCTACTTTTCCACTGCTTTGTGGATGATATGGGGTGTGGAATGCTTGTTGAATTCCCAGAGCTGTCAAGACTTCATTCATTATTTCACCTGTGAAATGTGTACCTCTGTCACTTTCGATCACCTCTGGTACTCCATACCTGCACACCACCTCCGCAAGCAGCTTCTTTGCGGTTGCCGCAGCCGTAGCCTTGGCAATCGGGAAAGCCTCCGGCCAACCTGAGAATAAATCAAAAACACACCAACACGTACTCCCATGACCCGGATTTTGGCAGCTGAATATAATCAATCTGCAGTCTCTGGAAAGGATAGAGGGGCCGAGGGGCATGTTTGGGTGGTGTCTTGACTACCCTTCCCTGATTATGTATAGCACATACCATGCATCCCTGGATCAAACCTTCTATACAGGTGGAAAAGGCTGGTGCTACCCAATGCTTCTGCATCACGCTCATTACAGCAGTTTTGGACTGGTGGGTTGGCCCATGTAACATCTGGGCGACCGCAGGGTACAACGCCCTTGGAAGGCATCGACGCATCCCTCTTCCCCATACCCCATTTGCTTCATTCAGACATGCACCTTCTTTTTCCCACTTTTCTACTTCCTCCTGGCGCACCTGAGCCTGCATCGGGGATAAGGCATCCTCCGACACAAAGGGATTTTTGGGAGCGCTTACCTGGTGCATCGTTACCCCTTGGAGTGGTCTACTGGCTGCTGTTTTTGCTGCTGCATCGGCCATTGCGTTTCCTTTACTCACCTGATCAGTGCATCTGGTATGTGCTTTAACTTTTATGACAGCTACTTCTTTTGGTTTATTGTAATGCTTCAATTAACTGCTCGACTGCGTCAGCATTTTTAATGGGATGTCCTGCTGCCGTCAGGAATCCTCTAGATTTCCAAATTGGACCAAAATCATGAGCTATACCGAATGCGTATCTAGAATCTGTGTAGATGTTAACAATTCTACCTTCAGCTATCTTACAGGCCTCGGTCAGAGCCTTAAGTTCAGCCTCCTGGGCCGACTGATGTGGGAGCATTGGTTCTGCTTTGATTACTGCATTCAGGGAGACGATGGCATACCCAGTGTGGAAGGTACCTGAGTCATCTTGGTGGCGAGATCCATCTACAAAAAATTCAAAATCAGCATTAAGTCTTTCAGTTTCAAACACTGTAGGTAGGCCTGCTGTTTCCTGTGCCATAAGCTGAACACAATCATGAGGAATCTCCTCTCTTGGATCTTCTTTGTACAATACCGTACCTGACCCCTCCTTTAGATCCGAGAGAGGTAACAATGTGGCAGGATTAAGTGTGGTACATCTCTGCAAAGAAACATTTGGAGGCATTAAAAGTGCACATTGCAATCGAAGGTGACGTGCAGCTGAAAGGTGTGCCGGTTGCACCTGGTTCAGTATGGTGTATACATCATGAGGTGTAAGTACTGTCAATGGGTGATCAAAAACAATGTCTGACGATTTGTGGAGCAATAGTCCTACAGCATGTACTGCCCGTACACAGGACGGGGCACCTCTAGCCACTGCATCTAGTCTTCCACTGAAATAGGCTACAGGCCTTTGATTGTCACCATGTAACTGAGTCAATACTCCTGCCGCGTGTCCCTGCTGTTCGTGGAGATACAGGGTGAATGGTAGTTCATAGTTGGGGGTTCCTAGCGCTGGAGCTGCCACAATCCTGTTTTTGAGAGAATAAAAAAAAACAGTCTATACCTTCAGGAGTTAGTTTAAAAGGCACAATGGTGATACAGTCATAGAGAGGCTGCATGAGGATTGATACAGCATGTATCCACTGTCTGCAGTAATAAACCAGTCCAAGAAATGTCCTAAGAGCGGCAACATTAACAGGAATAGGAAAATTCTGTACAGCTTCTTTGCGAGCGCTGGTCAGATGTCGCGCCCCTGGTGTAATGCAATGTCCCAAGAAGATAACTGAAGATTTACAAAACTGAAGTTTATCCTTTGACGCTTTACATCCAGCTTGGTACAGAAACAACATGAGTGATATCGTTGCAGTGCGACACTGTTTCCTGGAGGGGGCACAAATCAGTAAGTCATCAACATATTGCAGAACAACTACTTTTGGCATTTTCCATCATTCCAGTATCTCTTGCAGACTGGCAGTCTCTACAGGCACTGAAATCACGTATCAAAAAAAAAAAAAGAAAAAAAATTATTATCTAGTTCAGTCTGAATGCCTGAGAACTTTCACGCTACAGCTTGTAGCCAGAAAAAAAAAATTAGCTTAAAAAGATCAAAACCAGGAAACAGATACCTGTCCCGAGTCTCCGCATGATGGACATGTGATGTGTGTGACTCTGAATTCTGCTCTTGTGACATGTCAGTGATCTTTTTCTCACAGACGATTTAACACCTTTTCAATCTTATTCACATTAAAAAAAAAAAAAAATCACTTCCTGGTCCGTTCAAATTAACTTGCTGTACCTTCTACACGATGCACCACTGCTCTTTTATAGCAGATGGTAATCTATTAACAAACTTCCCCGTTGCCTTTCAAATAACAAAAACGCATTATGCAGCGTAAAGGCTGCCTGTCTATTTGCTTCTCACGTACTCTGACCTTCTATTCACATGCCTAGCCCTTCGATTCTTACGTACTGTGTCTATTCCAAAAACCTATTCAACAAAGGTGATTAGAAATCTGAAAACTACTGCACTCTGGCTCTGCGTCTCTACGCTGAATGCCTGATGGGAGGGGTAAGTCGTGCCGCTGCGCAGTTTGTGTGTGTGCTCTCCCTCAGCCTGCAGTTTGCTTATCTGTAGAGTGACCTTGGTCTAAAGCAAAATGCCATCTCGCTGCTGCCAGCACTTCCCCCTCCCTTATTTCTCTGCTTGCTGTCACTGACTTCTGCATTGTCAGGTCCGGTCCTACCAACATAACACTTGTATGTCTCATCTATCAGTCTATTGTATCTAGCTTCATCTGCCAATTTCCCTTTTATAAGTGCTTCCAGATCCTGTCTAGTTGCTTTATTAGAGCCAACTGCTCTGTAGGGCTCCATGGTCTGTACAACACTACTGTCCGGGGGGCGCCTGGAGCTAGTCCGTCCACCTCACCTCCCGCAGCACCCGGGGTACCAGGTACCACTACTGTCCTCATTGGAAATAAATTGGCCGGGGGAGGTCTGGGTCCACCGCAACCTACACAGACATCTACCGTCAGGGGATTCTGCTGTCCACACCTGGGGCAGACCCAACAGTTTGGTTCGTGGGAAGTCTGTGGGAAGGTCTGATACTAGGGTGGAGGTAACGTAGGGGGCAAACAGGAGGGTAAATCAGTCGTCCCTGTTTTTGTTAGTCTGTAACGTCCGTCTCCTAATTCCTCAGTCTTTCCCTCTAAGTAATCACACGCACTCATCCACAGGTTCACTGTTCTCAACAGTCCTTTTTCTCTCAACCATCCATGATGTGAGTTAAAAAAAACCTTTTCCATTTTTCACTGTTCAATTCTTCGTTCATTCATTCATGCCTGCTTTACACAACTCTCTGCGCACAACTAAATCTTTAGCAGAAACACCTTCCTTGGTGTTTTGGTCCCCCATTTTTGTATCTCCTCACCTAGAAGAGATTCTCTTGTCACCAAGACAAGTTTGTCACCAAGACAATTGCGTCACCAAGACTCTGTCACCAAGACAGTTGCGTCACTTAGACAATGGGCCACAAAGGTTTCTGAACCATTCCACTGCTCGCTTTCCAAGATTTGTACGCCAACCAAATGAACAATCCAATCACACAGACACCAAGACAAAACCACAACACAATCATTGGATCCATACTGTCATTATTCAAAGGAGGAAAGGCAGGACTGACAATTAATCTGAAGGTCTACTGGTTCAAAGGGACCTGAGCCAGGAATACCTGTGATTTACCTGGAAAGCCGACCGCTCGGGGAAGAGGGAGTCCACTATACAGTGATATAGATTTTAGGTAGAATATAATAAGTATTCTTACCTCAGCGCTGTATGTATATCACCAACAGAAGGCTCCGCTCATCCCACGTCTCTGGACCGGTCGGGCTTCCTCAGAATAGAATAACTCAGTCCCTGTTCGGGCGCCAGTTGTCGTCGCTGTTATCTCGTTAACCCTTTCCTCCTCGGAATGTGGTACCAGAGAGAATAAGACACAGACCAAAGGATGCGTCAAAAGCTCTGCGTTTATTGCTAACAAAGGGATTCATATACACCCCTGAAGCAGGAAGCGGAATTACCATATATGGCAGTTAATACAACTAAAACATAAAATGCTAGTTTCACTTTAAAAATTCCATTCTTGGCTTTTGGCCCTGTTTAGCACAGAGCGTCTCTTCTCAGGCGAGGAGGAATGTATTGTATTGACTAAAAATGAGGAACATCTTATCTTGTCTTCTGGTACACGTCAACCTGTCAGTTAAAAAGAAAACAATGCCTCTGAACTTTAGAAAAATGCTAGCTCTAAGAAAAAATGCTGGTTCAGCGATCACAGTAGCCCATAAGGTGTAGCAACGTTTTGGTTGTGAACAACCTTCTTCAAGCAGTGAATAGATGCAAATAAGAAGAACATGTTGTTGCGTTGCATCATAATATACCGTATTTTGTGGATTGTAAATTTGGAGGAGAAAAATAGGAAATAAACTTTTTTTAATAAAATGGTGGTGCTTCTTATAATCCATGCCTCTTATTGCTTACTGGGGGTGGTGGCTGCAGTGAAGCGGGGTCCCAGTGTCGCTGCTGGAGGAGGCATGGTGTGGGGCATGCTGCAGGCTCAGATGAGGGGTTGTTCGGATGTGTGGCACGCCGCTGAGGGTGTTCCGTGCGGCGGGTGTTCCGTGCTACCAGTGTTCTGTGCTGCCGGTGTTCCGTGCTGTGGGGCCATGCTGACATTTTGTGAATGGCCAGAGTCCCCACGGTTGCATGGTTTCAAATCTGGTGGACTCCAGGAAAATGGCTGCATGCGCAGATGGAGATCTCGGCACCAAGATCTCGGTAGATGAGATTTCAGTGCTCAATTACTCCTTTTTTAGTCTTATTGTGACTTACCTTTATAATGGACATATGGCTTGTTATTTTGCTGATATGGTTTTCCACTATCACTTCTTTATTTACCCTCAATAGCTTCTTGATCAACCTCTCCGTCTCTGGGTTATGCTTAAAACCCCTTTACCTGTTGTTATATTTTGGCATGTTGTAGATTACACTATATACGCATTATGATATATTATATGACTAAAGGGTATGCCACACTGAACAATATCGCTAACGGGATCGCTAAAAAACGTCACTATTTAGCGATCCCGTTAGCGATGTTGTTCAGTGCGGCATCTGCCAGCGACGAGCTTCTTGCTGTGATCTCGCTCGTCGCTGGAATCGTTGAGGACCCTATTTTCTCGTCGGCGCTCCCGCTGGGTAAGTATATATCGCTAGTGTAGCACCTTTTCTTAGCGATTTAGCGGTACTTTTGTACCGCTAAAGTCGTTAAGAAGATCGCTAACGGCGATAGCGTCGTTAACTATATCGCTAAATGTGGCCGCACTTAGCGATATAGAAACAATCCCGCTAGCGATCGCATTAGTATGCGTCGTTATCGTGATCGCTAGCGGGATTGTTTAGTGTGGCAGTACCTTAAACCTATTTGGTCAGATAAAAGGATGGATGTGACTCATTGACAGATACTGCACTGGCTTTTTAACCTCACCTATGATATTTATCTTCTGTGACAATGATTCACATCCACATTCTGAATTAAACTAATTCCAGATTAACCAGATAAAGTCATGATTAGATAATGATTTTCTATTGGATATAGCAATTCTGGATTTCTTTACAAAGAATGTTATTGTTAGTATTTAAGTATCAGAAAATCTGTGTTTTTTTATTGTTTGTTTATTTTTCAGTTTAGAAGATGGCCTCTGGTCATGCGCATTGCGTGTCTCTGATACCAGCAAGCGTACTCCCGGCCTCAGAGACACAGAGCCGCCGGAATGAATGGCACACTTACGCTAGATATGCATGAGCGGCGATGATGCTGTTCGTGGAAATTATGTTGTCACGCCCACAGGGGCGTGATAACATGGAAAGAGGACTGACTAGTCTGGGGCAACTAACGCCCCATCAACTAGTCAAAGCCCTCATCAGCATAGGAAAAGCGGAGCTAATAAATATCTTTTTAAAGCATAACACAG
Organism: Oophaga sylvatica; assembly: GCA_033576555.1. NCBI lineage: Eukaryota > Metazoa > Chordata > Amphibia > Anura > Dendrobatidae > Oophaga > Oophaga sylvatica. Next base: position 176,584,061 of record JARQOD010000003.1, on the reverse strand, counting down.
GGCAGTTAGGGAAGTATGGGGGACCTGATAGGTTCCCTTTAACATTAGGTGTACCTGCAGCACGCCTGTGGAATCGCTGATCTGTATTTGAGATTGTTTCCCTGAATCAAAATGGCGATCGTGAATAAGGCACGCACATTCTGCACAAGTCATCCTGAAACTTCGGGTGCTTCTATGGGCTGTTTGATTATGATGTGCGCAGACGTGCGCAGTTGCACTTTCCGGACGGCGACTTTGGCATTTTGTTTATATGTTTGATGCATTGATTACATATTGGTAAGTCATACCTCTATATGTATGTTCTGTTTGCATCTATTCACTGCTAGAGGGAGGGTGTTCACAACTGAAATGTTGTCATACCATATAGGCTAATAAAAGTCCACTTCTTTCGCCTACACTTTTTGTAGTGCTACCTGCTTTTCTTATTCTTATTTATATATTATTACTGGACAATTGTTTGGGAGGCCTTGTACCCACTGTTTTTCTTACGATGTTGTTACATTTTTCTTCTTTAAATCTATCTATCTATATACAGTATATATATATATATATATATATTATATATATATATATATATATATATATACAGTTTACAACCCCTGGCAAAAATTATGGAATCACCGGCCTTGGAGGATGTTCATTCAGTTATTTTAGTTTGTTGAAAAAAAAACAGATCACAGACATGGCACAAAACTGAAGTCATTTCAAATGGCAACTTTCTGACTTTAAGAAACACTAAAAGAAATCAAGAACAAATAATGTGGTAGTCAGTAATGGTTATTTTTTTAACCAAGCATAGGGGAAAAATTATGGAATCACTCAATTCTGAGGGAAAAAATTATGGAATCACTCTGTAAATTTTCAGTCCAAAACTAACACCTGCATCAAATTAGATCTGCTCGTTAGTCTGCATCTAAAAAGGAGTGATTACACCTTGGAGAGCTGGTGCACCAGGTGGACTGACATGAATCATTGCTCCAACACGAGAGATGTCAATTGAAACAAAGGAGAGGATTATCAAACTCTTAAAAGAGAGTAAATCATGACACAATGTTGCAAAAGATGTTGGTTGTTCATATTCACAGTCAGCTGTGTTTAAAATCTGGACCAAATACAAACAACATGGGAAGGTTGTTAACGGCAAACATACTGATAGACCAAGGAAGACATCAAAGCGTCAAGACCAGAAACTTAAAGCAATATATCTCCAAAACAGGAAATGCACAACAAAACAAATGAGGAACGAATGGGTGGAAACTGGAGTTAACGTCTGTGACCGAACTGTAAGAAACCGCCTAAAAGAAATGGGATTTACATACAGAAAAGCTAAACGAAAGCCATCATTATCACCTAAACAGAAGAAAACAAGGTTACAATGGGCTAAGGAAAAGCAATCGTGGACTGTGGATGACTGGATGAAAGTCATATTCAGTGATGAATCGTAAATCTGCATTGGGCAAGGAGATGATGCTGGAACTTTTGTTGGGTGCCGTTCCAATAAGATTTATAAAGATGACTGCCTGAAGAGAACATGCAAATTTCCACAGTCATTGATGATATGGGGTTGCATGTCAGGTAAAGGCACTGGGGAGATGGCTGTCATTACATCTTCAATAAATGCACAGGTTTATGTTGATATTTAGCACACTTTTCTTATCCCATCAATTGAAAGAATGTTTGGGGATGATGAAATCATTTTTCAAGATGATAATGCATCCTGCCATAGAGCAAAAACTGTGAAAACATTCCTTGAAAAAAGACATATAAGGTCAATGTCATGGCCTGCAAACAGTCTGGATCTCAATCCAATTGAAAATCTTTGGTGGAAGTTGAAGAAAATGGTCCATGACAAGGCTCCAACCTGCAAAGCTGATCTGGCAACAGCAATCAGAGAAAGTTGGAGCCAGATTGATGAAGAATACTGTTTGACACACATTAAGTCCATGCCTCAGAGACAGGAAGCTGTTGTAAAAGCCAAAGGTGGTGCAACAAAATACTAGTGATGTGTTGGAGTGTTTGTTTGTTTTTCATGATTCCATAATTTTTCCCATCAGAATTGAGTGATTCCATAATTTTTCCTCTATGCATGGTTAAAAAAAATAACCATTACTGACTACCACATTTTTTGTTCTTGATTTCTTTTAGTGTTTCTTAAAGCCAGAAAGTTGCCATTTGAAATGACTTCAGTTTTGTGCCATGTCTGTGATCTGTTTTTTTCAGCAATATAAAACTGAATGAACATCCTCCAAAGCCGGTGATTCCATAATTTTTGCCAGGGTTTGTATATCTATATAGATGTATAAATATAATTAAGAAAAATATTTAGACTTGAGAGTCCTCAGTGGTTGATACCTTTTAAATATTTTTCTATCTACTGGCTAACACGGTACGAAGATACACATCTTTCCTATATCTAAATATAATTATAATTTTATTTATATAGCACTAACATAATCCGCAGCACTTTATAATTAAGCAAGGTCATGTAAAGACAATAAAGACAATTCAAAGCAGCACATAGTTCAACAGTTACAGGAGGAGTGAGGGCCCTGCTCACAAGTTTCCAATCTAGGGGGGAAAAAGGGGGGACTCAATAGGTAGAATCAGCGTCGGACTGGAGCACCTTGGGCCCACCAGAGAAAATCATTCTTGGGGCCCACTATGTAGCTACATACAAATAAATACAAGACCGCCAATTGTGCTGTAAAACGCGCTATATCAGGGTATAATATAAGGTAGTACATGTCTTAATTATGTAGTAGGGGTTGCGGTAGGATCATAGAGGGGTAGCCCCCTCATAGAATATAATGTAGCCCCCTCATAGAATATAATGTAGCCACCCCCACAGAATATAATGTAGCCCCCTCATAAAATATAATGCAGCCCTCTCTCATAGAATATAATGCAGCACCCCACAAAATATAATGCAACCCCCTCATAAGTAGTGTTGAGCGATACTGCCCGATATTCATAAATATCGGATCGGATTGGGTATCGCAGATACTGAAAAAGTATCGGCGATACCCGATTCCGATACCGGAAACCCAATGCAAGCCTATGGGACAGAAATATCGGAATTAAAAAAACCCCTTTGTAAGTTGTAAACACTAGATATACACACATAGAATACATATATATATATATATATATACATGTCATTGTGACATATATATATATATATATATATATATATATACATATATTTATAGTTCATACACTTCTACATAGTAAAATAGCCTCTGATTCAATTGCCGGCTTTTGTGAAAATACAGAACCACCCGACATGAAATGACACATGGTTTACATAGAGTTAACCATGTCTTTTCATGTAGTTTGATATATGGTTTTCACAAACAATTACATGAGTGTATGTCTGCAAAATTTGACACATGTAGGGGTTAATTAAAGGTGTAAATTCGTTGTAAAAAAAAACGCATTTTTTTGCTACGAATTTACTCCTTTAATTAACCCCTACATGTGTCAAATTTTCCACACATACACTCATGTAATTGTTAGTGAAAATAATATATCAAACAACATGAAATGACATGGTTAACTCTATGAAAACCATGTGTCATTTCATGTCGGGTTCTGTATTTTCACAAAAGCCGGCAATTGAATTAGCGGCTATTATACTATGTAGAAGTGTGTTAACTATAAAAATATATATATATATATATATATATATTATATATATATATGTCACAAATTCAATGACATGTATATATATATATATATATATGAGGTGTAAAATTGTTGAAAAAAAATGCGTGCGCTCCCGCCCTATTTTCTCAACCAGACAGACAAAGCCAGCGAGTGGGGCAGATAATAATAGCCCAGAGAGGGACCATTATTTTTGGCCCCCCCCTGGCTACTAACATCTGCCCCCAGACACCCCAGAAAAGGCAAATCTATAATTAGATTCGCCCTTTCTGGCACTTTGCCCGTCTATTCCCATTGCCCAGTAGCGGTGGCGAATGAGTTAATAAGGGGTTAAAGCCACCTTGCTATTGAAAGGTGACCTTAAGCCAGGTTAATAATTGAGAGCTGTCAATTAGACAACTATCAATTATTAATCCTATTGCATGAAATAAAAATAAAACACACACACTTTAATTAAAAATCATTTTAATGAAATAAAGACACATTTTTGACCATCTTTTATTTTACTGCAAAAACCATTTCCTGTAATAAAAATAAAATAAAAAAGCAAAATTATTCTTACCTATCCGATGCACAGTCAGGTCCCACGGTGTAATCCATCAGAAAGGGTTAATGTTTACTGCAGGGACCGCAGCTAATGCTGCAGCCTCACAGTAAACCTCCGAATGAATCTTCTCCTCTCCTGGATGACAGGAGAGGAAGTGGAAAGCTTAATTGATTGCTTCCCACTTTCGCTTCAGGTCAGCCAGGGACACCATCAGTGACGTCAGAGGGAATCCCGGCTGACCTGAAGTGAACTGATTAACAAAAATAGGGGATCCCTCGAAAAAAAAAATGGTGTGGGGTCCCCTCTTTTTTTGTTAACCAGCCTGATGAAGCAGACTACTGATGCCTGGATTTTCAGGCTGTTAAGGAGCCAAGATCCATGGACCTTGCCAGCCTGATAATACCAGGCCACAGCAGTCTGCTTATCTTGGCTGGTTGACAAAAATAGGGGATCCCCTCGAAAAAAATGGCGTGGGGTCCCCCCTACTTTTGTTAACCAGCCAGATGAAGCAGACTGCTGAGGCCTGGTTTTTCAGGCTGGTAAGGATCCACTATCCATGGACCTTGCAAGCCTGATAATTCCAGGCCACAGCAGTCTGCTTAGCTTGGCTGGTTAACAATAATAGGGGATCCCCTCGAAAAAAAATGGCGTGGGGTTCCCCTATTTTTGTTAACCAGCCAAGTAAAATGCAGACTGCTGCGGCCTGGTATTAAAAGACTGTCAAGGCCCATGGATTTTGGCCCTCAACAGCCTGATAATACCAGGCTACAGCAGCCCCACAAATGGCGCATCCAAAGATGCGCCAATTGTGGCACTTTACCCGGCTCTTTCCACTTGCCCTGTAGCGATGGCAAGTGGGGTATTAAGGGGTTAATGTTACCGTTGATTGCACGGTGCCAATAAGCCCGGTTAATAATGGAGAGGCGTCAATAAGACACCGATCCATTATTAATCCCAAAGTTTTTAAATGTTTAAAATAAAGACACAGCAAGAAAAAAGTATTTTAATGAAATAAAACAGACAACACAGTTTTCATTAATTTTATTACACGCTCATCCTGCGACGCCATCGATCTCCTGGAAAAAAAAAAAAAAACAAACAGTATACCACCTGTCTGACGCAGTCCATAGTAACGAGTGTCCCACGACGATCCAGCTCTGCTACATCGGAATGTCAGGCAGAGCCTGACATCCCGACGCACCACAGCTACTTACCTGCTTCCCCAGCGGTGACGTCATCAGACTGCTTTACGGCCACGATTACCTGGCAGCACGTGCAGTTATCGCGAGAAACTGCACGTGACCTCCAGGGAGAAGATAATGGCGTCCATCAAGCAGTCCAGGACGTGACCACCGGGGATCTTCAGCCAGGTAAGTGCCGCTGACTCCTGACAGACCCGACCGACGGACACTGACAGTGACAGGAACATTCCGATTCCGGTATCCGATATGACAAAAATATCGGAACTCGGAATCGGAATTCCGATACAGCGAATATCGGCCGATACCCGATATTTGCAGTATCGGAATGCTCAACACTACTCATAAGGTATATTGCAGTCCCCACCATAGAATATAATGTAGCACCCTCATAGGGTATAATGCAGCCCCCCCATAGAGTATACTGTAGCCCCCTCATAGGGAATAATGCTGCCCCCCCATAGAGTATACTGTAGCCCCCTCATAGGGCATAATGCTGCCCCACTCATATAGTAGGATATAGCCCCCCAGAATATAATGTAGTCCCCTGACGGAATAATGCAGGCCCCCTCATAGAGTATACTGTAGCCCCATCATATAGTAATATGTAGCCCCCCAGAATATAATGTAGTCCGCTGAGAGAATAGTGCAGCCCCACCACAGAATGTAATGCAGCTCCCCATAGAGTATACTGTAGCCCCCTCAGATAGTATGATATAGCCCCCAGAATATAATGTAGTCCCCTGAGAATAATGCAGTCCCCCCATAGAATATAATGTAGCCCCCTCAAAGTATAATGCAGACCCTCTCCACCCCCATCATTGTCCTCATCACCACCTCTATCATAGCCTTCTCCCCCACCACCCCATCACTGCCCATTCCACCACCTCAATCATTGCCTCCTCCTCCACCACTATCAGTGTCCATTTCATCACCTCCATCATTGCCCATCACCTCCATAATTGCCTATCTCCTCCATCATTGCCTCCCCCACCATCATTGCGTATCACCTCCATCATTGTCTTTCCCCACCATCATTGCCCATCACCTGCATCATTGCCTCCCCCACCATCATTGCCCATCACCTTCATCATTGCCTTCCCCACCGCCATCATTGCCCATCACCTCCATCCCTGCCTCCTCCCACCGCCATCATTGCCCATCACCTCCATCGCTGCCTCCCCCATCATTGCCCATCAACTTCACCATTGCCTCCCCCCACCTTCATTGCCTATCACCTTCACCATTGCTTCCCCCACCGCCATCATTGCCCATCACCTCCATCCCTGCCTCCTCACACCGCCATCATTGCCCATCACCTCCATCATTGCCTCCCCCAACTATCATTGCCCATCACCTCCATCGCTGCCTCCCCAACCGCCATCATTGCCCATCACCTCCATTGCTGCCTCCCCCAACTGCCATCATTGCCCATCACCTCCATCATTGCCTCCCCCAACCGCCATCATTGCCCATCACCTCCATCGCTGCCTCCCCCAACTACCATCATTGCCCATCACCTCCATCCCTCCCTCCTCCCACCGGCATCATTGCCCATCACCTCCATTGCTGCCTCCCCCAACATTGCCCATCACCTTCACCATTGCCTCCCCCACCATCATTGCCCATCACCTTCATCATTGCCTTCCCCCACCGCCATCATTGCTCATCACCTCCATCCCTGCCTCCTACCACCACCATCATTTCCCATCACCTCCATCATTGCCTCCCCACCGCCATCATTGCCCATCACCTCCATCGCTGCCTCCCCCAATGGCCATTATTGCCCATCACCTCCATCGTTGCCTCCCCCCACCATCTTTGCCCATCACCTCCATCGTTGCCTCCCCTCATCATTGCCCATCACCTTCACCATCGCCTCCCCACCATCATTTCCCATCAGCTTCATCATTGCCTCCCCCCACAATCATTGCCCATCACCTCCATCATTGCCTCCCCCACAATCATTGCCCATCACCTTCATCATTGCCTCCCCCACAATTATTGCCCATCACCTCCATCACTGCCTCCCCCCACCAACCCTCTCTCTCACACACACACACACACACACAAAGCATCGCACCACATACACACACAACTTGTCACAGAGACACACAGCACAGCTCACCTCCCCACAGCAGCAGCACATCACGGCAGCCTGTTCCTCGCCTGCTGCTTTCTGTCTAAGGCCGGCGTCACACTGGCGACAGAATCGGACGACTGCAATACGATGAAATATCATATTGCAGTCTGCCCTATGTTGATCTATGGATCAGCTCCCAGTATCCGATTTTTTGTGGTCCGTTTTAATCGTCCGAGTGCAATCGCAGCATGCTGCGATTGTCACCGATTGTGGGTCGACTATCACCAATGCAAGTCTATGGGAGTGATGAAAAATCTGATTACAAACGGACCGCACGTGTGACTTCCGATTAAATCGCACCACTATCCCAGGTGTCAGGAAATTGCATCAGGATAATTGCCAGGAAGGGCTGACATGCTAATTAGGCTACGAAAATTCAAACCCAAACAGGAAACCGCCTCCACAGAGTCCAGAACCATGGCCAGTCACATCAATGTGGAGATGTTGATAGTTCTGGTACAGGAGAGACAAGAACTTTGGGACCAGCGGGATCCCAATTATTCCAACCGGTCGCGGAAGGACACGGCTTGGCGGAGAATATGTGGACAGATGTTTCCAGATTTTGGCGACAGGTCTATGGAGGACCAAGAACGCATTAGTAAGTAACGTCTTGAAAACGCTTAAAATACTGTATTACTACTCAGTATGTACCAACAACAATGTGTTATAATGTCCCTGTACCCTTATATGTGAAACATAAATGTGGCCAAAAAAACACTTATGCCTGTTGAACTCCCAGTGCTATGTGAGTACTCCAAGCACATCTAATATTTAGCTCCTGTAATTTGAAAAACAGCCGCACTCCAACAATCTTTAAATGCAAGTGCAAAAAGTTTAAATTGAAAACAGCACAGCATCAACAAGGTGTAGAGGTAACGTTTCGACCCTGCAATGGGTCTTTCTCAAACCTTAAGGAAGATACCACAAAAGGAAAAGAGGAGGCCACTGTGGGATATGAGAACTTTAAAAGGCTCCAGCCCATATATACGGGAATCCCACAGGGCAGGGATGAACTGAAGGTCCTGGTAGGATGAAGGTTCAGGTGCTGTCAGTGGTGGTGTGATATTTAGCTCCAACTGCAATGGTCGCCAAGTTTCAAGTTAAAAATGTGTGCCTACGCAATAAATGCCTAGGTGAAGTACTTAATATGTGTCCCTTTTGTTAATCCCATCGCTGTGTCACAAATAAATGCTCATTATTGTGACATATATGTCATAGAGCTTTGTATGTATGAGCCCTTGTAATATTAAGTTGTTATTTTATCTACATACAATATGTTGTGGTGTTCTGTACCCCTAACACGCCAAAAAAATATAATATTGCTGTTGTACGGTATTTATTTTTAAAATACATAACAAGGGCAGATAAGTATAATTTCTATTTTATCCGTTACTATTTCAGTCTCAGATGTTACAAGGCGTTGGCGCAGCTGTAGAGACTGCTACAGGCGAGAGAGACAGCTGAGGGGGCGCAGTGGGGCAGCAGCAACCAGTAAACGCAAATATGTCTATTATGATAGACTGAATTTTCTGGCTCCAGCTATGGATTTGCGACCGTAAGTTAATGTCTGTACAAAGTGTATTGCTATTTTTAAGAATAAATTATAATACAATTTTTTTATTCTCTAGCACCGAGTCAAACCTTACTGAGAGAGACCCAGCTTCTGACTCTGAGGCAGTGATCAACCCCGTGGGGGATGTTGAGGAGGCTGGGCCGTCATCAGCAGCAAGTGCAGCAGCAGCATCACCACCAGCAGTGGAGTCAGAGAGCTTGCCTCTTGAGTCCCAAGACCCTCCCCTCAGCAGCAGCCCTGGTAGGCCCCTGGATGTGGCTTCGCCTCCTGCAGTTGTGGCACGGCGAGCCAGGCGTAGAAGAGAAGGAGTTGGTTCTGGCACAAGGAGGCAGGTGGACCGAGGAGTTCTGGACTATTTGTCCAGTGTAGCAAATGATGATGGGGAGGAGGGATTTTGCCGCAGTCTGGCCCGTTACCTCCGGGCTATTCCAAGACAGCACAGACTGCGGATCAGAAGCGGACTGCAGATTGTTTTGGATGCTGGAACAGCGCCTAATGATCCAAGCAACCTACTAGATTATCTAGAAAGATGGCTGGTTGGTCCGGAAAATGTCTTAAGGTTGTTTGGACCAAATCCATCACAATCTGCTTCAGCCTCTGATCCTTCTCCTCATCATCATCCTCCTCCTCCACCTCCTCCTTGTGTCCAACAGAACCCAACTCCTCCTCCTCATCCTACTGCAGCTCCTGCTTTATACGGAGCTCCCCAGCTCCAAGCCATGGGACAGAGTGCCCATTCACAATATGCCCACTCGACCATACCCAATGTTCAATGCTGGCCACAACATGGGTATGGTCGACATGGGCATTTTGGGGGCTACAGTGTAAGTGGGCAGTCATATTATGACTACCCACAACAGTTCCCAACCTTCCCTTACCCAAACCCACATACAGAGCCAGCAACAAGCAGACAGCAAACTACACAGTCAGCCACCACTCATGGTGACACAGTGGCTGGAGAGCAGTCAAGGCAGCCCTCACAATCTGGCCCTCCACCTTCACCACCCCACACCTACCACCAGTTATAGGTGTAATGTATTTTTGTTCTATTTGTTTTAAGTTATGAACATTATAGTTTGTTATAGTCCTTACATTTTCTCAGGAAATATGTTTAAAATAATTTATGAGCCAGTTGTAATTGTTCATTATGTTTACAGCGACAAAACATGATCTACTATATAAAAAATTGTTTTGACTCGCATTAATTGTATGTGATTATTTAAATATGTAGCTGTTTAGTTAAATATGTTATGGTGTGCCTAACTTACACACAATATGACACAAAAACAAACACAACATATACAATTAAGTGAGCATAAATATCTTTATGACACAGCAACATAGGCACACTACATGTGTAATAATGCCTACTCTTGCCAGGCAGTAGCACCCTCAGGGGACACAAAATATTGAGTCAACACATCACGTACTTTTAGGCCTGAAGGGGGACGACGGGGATGGATGGGTGGTGACATAGGCAAAGACACATTCACAGAGGCTAACTCACCCACATGTTGTGAGGAGCATTCATGGATTCTACAAAAATTATGTAGGACCACACATGCTTTGAGGACCACATTAACATTCTGTTCACTGAGTTGAATTAAAGTCTAGAAGACTGATAAGTAGCAGCACAAATGTACATGTCAACATCATATTCAAAAATAGCTAATTATATTTTTCTGCCATATGGGACTAGTAAAAGATCTATCGTAGAAATATAACAAGAAAGAGAGTGGTAGAACACCACCAAACCACGACCACAGATCCAATGTAATGTAAAAATACAAAAGCTTTATTTAGGCACAAAAAGACACAAGTAAATTGCAAATGACACACACAATAAGTAAATGTGGGAAACAGTGCCACATGGAAAGTCACACACCTCGCCGAGAACCCAAAAGGACACAGGGTCAAATATCACAGATGTACAGAGTATATGCACAACACTAGAAAATTATTAAACATATATATATATATATATGTATATATACATATGGATCATGAAAGGGGAATATTACCCATATATCTATGCATACGTATGTCTATATATATATCAAATATCTAACCACACCAAACTAGAGGCATTTGAATGGCAAATATGCATACAACAAAGATCGTCAAACTACATAGAGAAGGTATGCCTAGTTCCTGTATAGAAACGGGGTGAGGGCAAATCAGTCAATATCATATAGATGGATAATTAAATGCCCAAACCCCAAATTATATAAGTGCCATAATATTGTGTGGAAAGGATGCAGAAAACCATACTGATATCACATGGATGAACTATGAACCTTCAAACCGCCAAAGCTGGCACATACATCTGCATAGAGGACATGAGAGCCAAACTAGATCTAATAGAAGAATTGTGTGCAAACAACAAAGTTCAGAAAGGACCAAGCCATACTTAGATAGTGAGACCGAGGTACTTGTGGCGTGTCCGAGGGACCCAGCGCGGGGTGCGTCTGCCCCACTTACACACAATATGACACAAAAACAAACACAACATATACAATTAAGTGAGCATAAATATCTTTATGACACAGCAACATAGGCACACTACATGTGTAATAATGCCTCCTCTTGCCAGGCAGTAGCACCCTCAGGGGACACAAAATATTGAGTCAACACATCACGTACTTTTAGGCCTGAAGGGGGACGACGGGGATGGATGGGTGGTGACATAGGCAAAGACACATTCACAGAGGCTAACTCACCCACATGTTGTGAGGAGCATTCATGGATTCTACAAAAATTATGTAGGACCACACATGCTTTGAGGACCACATTAACATTCTGTTCACTGAGTTGAATTGCAGATTGAAGTACCCGCCATTTAGCACAAAGAATTCCAAATGTGCACTCCACCAGCCGCCGAGCACGTGACAGGCGACAATTAAATATTCTACGCCGATGGGTGAGATAACGACGGGGATATGGCCTCATTACATTACGGCTTAATTGAAATGCCTCATCCGCTACTATAACATAAGGCACATGTTCTGGAATAGAGTCTGTAAGTTGACTTGCTGGTGGTAGGTCCAGTTGGTTATTGCGTATCCGCCTACCCATTATGGAAGTATTGAAGACTCACAACTACTGAAAAATATTGTTTGTAATTGAAGAATTGGGAGCCTGAGTTAGGAGGTTTACGAACACGTATGTGCTTGCCGTCCAGGGCTCCTATACAGTGTGGAAACTGGCAATTTTCGGCAAAACCCTGTGCTATCCTCAACCAGTCACTCATTTTTGGCTCAGGCATGACGTCTTAATGTAGTCTGTTCCAAATTTCAACACAAGTTGACCGCACAATGCCTGAAATTGTTGATCGGCCTATTAAGAACTCTAAGTGCAGAGCAGCGTAGGACATGCCAGTAGAAAGGAACCTGTAACACACATAGAACATGGAGAAATCAGCACCAAAAACAACAAACACAGCATGCACAACACTTACAATGCTTGAGTTTGTTAGACCACACATGCTGGAAATTAGATTACAAGCCATGGCTTCTGTGGAATACACCAAAGCCAATCATTTCGATAGGTAAGCTTCAGAAATATATTACTCACATTATAAGTTTCCAAGAAGTGTGCTCAAACACTTGCAAAGTCACTATGTCGAGGAAAACATCATCAACATATCGTTGACACACATACCTTATTGTTAGGAGAAGGCGTTCCTCTGCAGAAATTGCTTTTCTCATCCTGGTGTCCTGAAATGTGATCCCAGGGCGCACAATGTCAAGCAACGTATCAAAGGTAGCTATGCTCATTCGACAATATAGGAAAAACTTCTCTCCATGGCTACGCAGTGACAAATATAGCCGGTGAAAATGGCCTTTAGTTATCCTTCTTGTCAAAAGTGGATGTACCCACATCCTTCTGCGTCTTCTGGGATCTGATATTACAGGATATGGCTCCCCAAAACGTCTGGATATAACCCAATGGAACAGCACACGCTCAGTGGGAGTAAATCTGAGTGTGTCGCTCATGTTTGGATAAAGCAGCTAGCAAGCACTAAGCACAAGGAACAAAATGACACCAGTGCAAAGGTGGGAGGCTCACAGCTGTAGCAGAGCACTTAAATATAGCTCTTCCTGATGATTTAAATGAGTATCAGGCCTCAAAACCGTTATTGGTCCTTTTTAGTAAGCTGCAACAAAAAAACGCTGGTCGCATGAAAATCGGATGTTACAAGGTACACACACATGCGACTAAATCGCATCTTTGAAGGAAAATCGGATGCCAGGCGGATGTGTGATGTTTTCATTTTGCTCCGATAATCGACCGACTAAAACGGTCCGATTTTTTGTAGTTGTGTCTGACCCCGGCCTAAGACCCAGTGCTGGATGATGACGTCATCCAGCTGGGCTCTCTCAGACAGCAAGAGCCGTGCAGGAAGCCGGGATGTGCTGTGCTGTGTATGTGTGTGCCTCTGTATGTGTGTGTGGTGCGGTGGTGGGACTTTACACGCGGGCAGTGTTTGCTGCAGCCTGTGGCTAACGCTGCCCGCTATTAAAAGAAATGGTATTCATGCCTCTCCATGCCCATAGGGGCGTGGGGAAGCTTGAATATTCATTTAGCTTTAGCAGCGGGGACACATCCTGTCTCCAGCTGCTGCTACGCAGGCACAGGGCGGGCCCCCTTGACTCAGGGCCCCATAGCCACTTGCTGGGGGCCCCTGGAGCAGTGGGGGCCCTTGGAGCAGTGAGGGCCCTAGGCAGCTGCTGGCCAGTATGCCAGCAAGTGTCAGTGCCTGGGCCCACCGGAGAATCCTCCAGTTCTCCGGTGGGCCAGTCCGAGCCTGGGTAGAATGTGCTTGTTATGTATGGTCCAGCCATCATTATAATAAATATGGGATTTCAAACAAGCTGCACGATTCGGTCATCAGCCACTATCTGTGTAAGTACAGTTACCAAGTGCTATTCGGTGCATGGAGGATGTGCAGACAGATGAATAACAGAGACCAGTGTAAGGGGTTGACTCACTCAGCATCTTCACCACGTAGACACAGGAACCGTACTGGTAGTATTTCACCTTCTAGTTTATTATGGTGGTCAGCATAAACTTAAGCAGGGTTTAGGGAAAATAAACAGAGCTTCTCTGGCATAATGGTAAAACAAAACAAAAGGTAACATTTAACAGAGTCCTTGTCCTGCAGGCTTCACTGCAGGCAAAACACACAGTGTCCTTAGCTTCTCTGGGAGCTAAGTGGGAATTCCACCTCTCCCAGCACACCACACCCACCCACACTCATGGCCAGATATTTAACACCTCATGTGATGATCACATGACCTTGACTTCACACAAGTCCTGTCAGGACTCTGCAGGTGGAGATACAGTGGACCTCCTTCCAGCAACTCTATGAAGGTCCACTAAAACCAGCCCATAACATAATTTAACCCTCTAAAAACATAGCATGCTGGAGGAAAACTATTCTGGTTTTACATCACTGCTTCTCCCTTCATACAGTGTGCCAGTGACCCTGTCACACCAGATTATGATGTAATTTAGAAAGGAAAAATTGGGAGGAGTTGATTAGTGAAGAGAGGTGATATGCCTGTCTAAATAGAGCTGTTTATAATTTAAAAATATGGGGGATAGGTATTAATCGGATCATCTGGGGTAATGCATTACAGAAAACTGGCGCAGCATGGGAGAAGTCTTGGGAGGTTAGTCTTAGATCATTTGCAGAATGGAGAGCATTGATAGGGTAATACGCAGAGATGAAGGAGTGGAAGTAGGGTGAAGCAAAACTGTGGCAAGCTTTGTATGTGAGAGATAAGTTTTTATTGTATTCTGTAGGAAATGGGTAACCAGTGCAATGACTGGCACAAGTTGGAGGCATCGGCTAAACAGAAATTTGAACCTAGCTGCTGCATTCAGAATGGATTGGAATAGTGAAAGTTTGGTTAGAGGGAGACTGATCAGTAGAGTTGCAGTAGTCCAGACGAGAATGAATAAGAGCGACAGTAAGAGTTTTTGCAGTTTCAAGGGTGATAAAATGTCGGATTATGGAGATGTTTTTAAGATGTTTGCAACTTGAGTGAGTGAATGATTGGATATAGGGAATAAAGGAAAGTTCTGTCAAATAAAACCCCAAGACAGCAAGCATGCTGCTTGGGAGGTATGGTTAAACAAAGCAAGGCAATTGCAATATCGGGTAAAGGTAGGTTAGTAGAAAGAGGAGAGATTTAGTCCTTGATAAAGGGAGGACATGACATTACACACAGCTTACAGACAGTCCCTGGTATGTTGTAGTAATGCGGGGATGATGTCAGAAGAAGAGGTGTCATCAGCATAAAGATGCTACTGGAAACTAAATCTGCTGATGGTTTGTCCAATGGGGCAGTGTATAGGAAGAAGATGATGGATTCTAGCACTGAAGGAGTGGTCATAGAGGTAGAAGGAGAATGTGGAGAGAATGGTGTTCTAGAGGCCGATATAGAGAAGCATAGTGAGGAGGAGCTGGTGATCCACATTGTCAAATGCAGTAGAGAGGTCCAAAAGAATCAGAAGGGCAGTAGTGACCATAAGATTTAGCTGATAATTGATTATTAGACACTTTGGTAAGGGCAGTTTCAGTAGACTATAAAAAGCAGAAATCAGATTGTAAAGGGTCAAGAAGAGAGTTTTGTGAGTGATAGCAGATTATATGAGAATGGATGAAACGTTTCAGGAGAATAGGGATGAAGGGAAGATTTGAGACAAGCCTGTAGTTAGCAGTGTAATTCTAGTTGAGGTATTTTTAGTAAAGGTGTTATGATGGCATTTTAAATGAAGAGGGAAAGATAAACGAAGAAAGAGAAAGGTTAAAAATTTTAGTTAGGTGGGTAGTGAGAGCCGGGGAAAGGGACTGAAGGAAATGTGAGAGCTTGGTAACTTCTTCATTAACAGGTTCAAAAGTAGAAGTGAGGTTGAGCTATGTCGATCCAGGCTTTGAGGGTATTGTGCAAAAATGTGCTCACGAATACGGTTGATTTTTACTAGGAAATAAGTGGCAGGATTGTAAGCGCAGAGATTCATGTCAGGGGCCTGTACTTTAGGGCCTCAATAGGGTGTGAAAAATTTCAAACAGTAATTTTAGATGGTCAGCTTGTGATGTGACTAGGGTGGTGAAATAGGCTTCTTTGACCAGATGGAGAGAAGAGTTATAAGTTTTGAGCATGAACTTATAGTGGATGAAGTCTTCCGTTGAAAGAGATTTTCTTCACTGACAATTGGAACACTTTCAACAATATTGGAGAAAATGTGTTTGCAGTGTGCACCAGGGTTACCGTTGTCTGTGACAGGCCCTTGAAGAGACAAGGGTGAAACGATTGTTGGGGCGCCAGGGCCACACAGCAACTAACCCTTCTCCTCATCACAAGATGTAAGTTCTCCTTTACTATGACAGTACTTATTATGGATTTTTTTAAAGGGATAGATATTATACACACTAGGAAGTATACGTTATAAATTACAATATACTCTTGCTTATGTGGTCCTCAATTTTGGTTACTCTGCTTTTTATTGTTATTTGTGTTACTATTTATTTGATCAATTTGAATAAAATATTATGTTGTAAGAGACTTTAGTGCACTATTTTTTTATTTGGTTGCTATATATTTACAGTTGGGTGCATCTCTAGTCACAATATTGTATTGTATTGTAAGGGGGTGACTAAGATTGTATTGTTTATGCCTTTCCATTTGCTGTATAGGTGTACATTGGTCTATCTTATATATTTCATTACTCGTTCCTGAATGTTTAAATGTGTAAATAATGTTCACTGTAGATGTGTAAAGTACTTGTACTAGGGAAAGTGTAGTTCCTATATAGTCCAATAGATAGGGACCTAATAGTGTTTAGTGATACAGCACACTGTAGATAGTTAATGTAGGAGGAGCTGTCTGCGGGTAAGCCAGGGGGATTTCCTGATAGAATAGTAGGGCCCAGGTGCCCATGTAGGGCAGACAGCTCCGCAACGTTAAGTGAGGTACCCAGCCATCCAAAGCCCGGCTGGGTCAGAGATATGTCTGAGGCAGCAGTGTGACATCAGTGCTGGAGAAGAAGTTAAGTGAAGGCCAGGACAGTACAGCGCAGGTCGCTCATCATGTGGCAGATCATTGCATGGGCTGATGACCTCAGATCCGGGGCAAAACGAACAACCGTAGCGAGTCTGAACAGGGAGGACACTGCGTTACCGCATGAGGCGGTATGACCTGGGCATGTACTGAAGGCCGAAGGAAGAAGTGCAAGGAAAGTGGAGAATGAGGCCTGTATGGAACCCTATGCTGATGTTGTATCTGACAAGGATGTGCTGCGACAAGGAAAAAGTAAAGTTCTTCATTTTAAGTTGCATCTGGACCTTGAAGGGGCAGAGAATAGTGAGGCAAGTACATTGACAATGGGACATTTTCTGTATGTGACGGGAGGCCAAGATGCGTAAGAGCCATTAGTCTCAGACAAGACTACGGCCCTGGCTCCCCTCACAGTATGCTCAGCTCTTTGTTGGTAATAATGGGTATTGATAGAACATATATCTGTTTACATGAGGTAAATGGGGGTGCATCTTGAGTAGGGTGACAGTTCTTGAGAGAGAAGTAAAGAAGGCTGTGGTCAGAGAGCAGGAGAGGAGGGGAGTTAGTAAAGTAATGCACTAAGCAGATCCAGGAGAAGACCAGGTCCACAATATTCCCATCCTCATGGATTGGAGAGTTCGTAAGCTGTGAGACCAAAGTAAGAGGTTAAAGAAAGATGAGTGGCAGATGGGGATAAAGGATTATCAATGGGGATGGTAAAGTCCACAGTAATAAGAGGGAGAATGTCACAGGATAGAAAATTTGCAAGCCAGGTGGCAAAGTGATCCAGGAACTGGTTGGTTTTACCTGTCTCGTAATCCAAAGCCACCACTCACAGAGAAAAGGGTTTGAAGAATGTGGCCACATAAGATAGGAAACATAAGCGAGGGTACTGAGGGTATAAGCTGGAAAGCACATTGTGATTAAAGGAGCAGACAAACACCTCCACCTTTTCTGCTCTCACGTCTGGGGGTATGTGAAAATTGTAGCCCACTATACGAGAGCAGCAGCGGATGTATAAAAACGAATTTTTGTTGTCTGTTGTATGATGTTTGTTCTTTCTGTTCTTTATACACAGCCAAATGACAGGACCAACCTTCACCAAATTTTGCACATTGGTCAAGGTTTTACATCAGATTTCAGCTGTCTAGGACAGGGGTGCATGATATTTTTTAGTACAAAGGCCACATGGTCATACTGAACCAATCCCAAGGGTCGCAAACAGGACTTATTTGAATACATCACCATAACCACTATCAGTACATGAATGTATCACTAGAACTAAGTTTTAGAAGTTCTGAGATTTTGAGGAGGATTTGGAGAGTTTTTGTTCTGTTTCTGCTCAAAAAATTCAGTGTGAACACACTCTAATTTTCACTGAGTTTTTAGGAATAGAAACTGTGTAGAAACTCACCAAATTACCCAAAAAATGTGAAGTCATCTGATCATTTATGTCATGTGTACAAGATCAGAACCACCATCAGTACATAAATGCAGAACCACAATTGGTATATGAATGCAGTACCACAACCACAATCAGCACATTAATACAGCAACAAAACCACCATGAGTACATGAATGAAGCACCAAGCTTAGTACTGCAACCAATTGCAATATCAGATTAGCCCCATATACACTTGTATCACATGACCCTGTAAGTCCCAGTATGTTCTTAACAATAGAAAAGAGATACTAGAAATTGTTGTTACCATGAAATCAGACTGCAAACCATACAGGAACCACAGTAATGTTAAGACATAGTCAGTGTCACATACATACAGGTCCTTCTCAAAAAATTAGCATATAGTGCTAAATTTCATTATTTTCCATAATGTAATGATTACAATTAAACTTTCATATATTTTAGATTCATTACACACCAACTGAAATTTGTCAGGTCTTTTATTGTTTTAATACTGATGATTTTGGCATACAACTCCTGATAACCCAAAAAACCTGTCTCAAAAAATTAGCATATCAAGAAAAGGTTCTCTAAACGACCTAATACCCTAATCTTCTGAATCAACTAATTAACTCTAAACACATGCAAAAGATTCCAGAGGCTTTTAAAAACTCCCTGCCTGGTTCATTACTCAAAACCCACATCATGGGTAAGACTAGCGACCTTACTGATGTCAAGAAGGCCATCATTGACACCCTCAAGCAAGAGGGTAAGACCCAGAAAGAAATTTCTCAACAAATAGGCTGTTCCCAGAGTGCTGTATCAAGGCACCTCAATGGGAAGTCTGTTGGAAGGAAACAATGTGGCAGAAAATGCTGTACAACGAGAAGAGGTGACCGGACCCTGAGGAAGATTGTGGAGAAGGACCGATTCCAGACCTTGGGGGACCTGAGGAAGCAGTGGACTGAGTCTGGTGTAGAAACATCCAGAGCCACCGTGCACAGGCGTGTGCAGGAAATGGGCTACAGGAGCCGCATTCCCCAGGTAAAGCCACTTTTGAACCATAAACAGCGGCTGAAGCGCCTGACCTGGGCTACAGAGAAGCAGCACTGGACTGTTGCTAAGTGGTCCCAAGTACTTTTTTCTGATGAAAGCAAATTTTGCATGTCATTCGGAAATCAAGGTGCCAGAGTCTGGAGGAAGACTGGGGAGAAGGAAATGCCAAAATGCCTGAAGTCCAGTGTCAAGTACCCACAGTCAGTGATGGTGTGGGGTGCCATGTCAGCTGCTGGTGTTGGTCCACTGTGTTTCATCAAGGGCAGGGTCAATGCAGCTAGCTATCAGGAGATTTTGGAGCACTTCATGCTTCCATCGGCTGAAATGCTTTATGGAGATGAAGATTTCATTTTTCAGCACGACCTGGCACCTGCTCACAGTGCCAAAACCACTGGTAAATGGTTTACTGACCATGGTATTACTGTGCTCAATTGGCCTGCCAACTCTCCTGACCTGAACCCCATAGAGAATCTGTGGGATATTGTGAAGAGAAAGTTGAGAGACGCAAGACCCAACACTCTGGATGAGCTTAAGGCCGCTATCGAAGCATCCTGGGCCTCCATAACACCTCAGCAGTGTCACAGGCTGATTGCCTCCATGCCACGCCGCATTGAAGCAGTCATTTCTGCAAAAGGATTCCCGACCAAGTATTGAGTGCATAACTGAACTTTATTATTTGATGGTTTTTTTGTTTGTTTTTAAAAAACACTTTTATTTTATTGGACGGTTGAAATATGTTAATTTTTTGAGACAGGTTTTTTGGGTTATCAGGAGTTGTATGCCAAAATCATCAGTATTAAAACAATAAAAGACCTGACAAATTTCAGTTGGTGTGTAATGAATCTAAAATATATGAAAGTTTAATTGTAATCATTACATTATGGAAAATAATGAAATTTAGCACTATATGCTAATTTTTTGAGAAGGACCTGTATATCTTAACACGTGATGTGGGTGCGCCAGAAAGGGTTAATGAACTTGTTACTCAGCGAGCATTGGGTAGTGTTTGATGTAAAACTCAAATCCCCGCTGTTAGGGATCAAGTTCCCACTGCTGCACAAGGGGAATCTCGAGCCAGTCCCGCTGCGGTCCCCCATCCATCTCCAGCCACAGTGGAGCCTGCTCAGCAGAGACGTCGGTCCCAGCATCTCGCCCAGTTTAACACTGTGCAGAGGCTTGTTGCGGTCTTTCCTGGTCACTCTATTATAACCAGTGCTGTAGCAGGCAGTTCGGGAATCTAAGTCCCTGCTTTCTACATCTGAGCATGCCCAGGGCAAGATCTCCCATTGGAGATCAGGGGTCACATGCTCGGTTACAGCAGCGACTCCCATTGGTCCGCCAGGAAGGTCCTGAAACTACATGTGTTCTGGAATGGTTTCGCATTGGTCCTCTTCTGGTAAGTCCTGCAGTTGCTACTATAAAAGGGTGGCATGGCTGGGCCGCCATGCGCTAGTATCAAATCCGTTACGTGCTTGCGCCAGTGTGGTCATGTATGCATGTGGTTAGGTCTGGCTGAAATAAGCCCCTAGAATACCGGCACCTCCGGTGAGGAGATTTTATGCACGTGTTCAGGGCTCGGCTGAAAACGCCATTAGAATACCGGCTACTCCGGTAAGGAGATTATTGCTTGTGTTCTGACTGCATGATCAAGGACTGCTATCCGCACAGCAGTTAACCGTGTACCTGGACCCAGTAGGGTTACTCAGCGACTCTGTGACCAACAGGGTTCCCTTTAAAACGCTAGTCAGCGCCCTAGTGTTTTACTTTGCGGCTCACTGAAGCTAAGTGAGTTCGCACTTATCGCCATATAGCGCTGTGGCATTCCCACTAGCGGCTCTGTGGATTAACAGAGTTCGCACTAACTGCCACAGCGCGCTACGGCGTTTATTTTAGCGACAGAGTTCGCTACTCACGCCATCTTACTAGCAGCAGGCTCTGCCTGCACGGTGGACCCCGGGCTGCGAACGCACTTCTCTACATTATCTATTATGTGCGTTCCGCAGACCATAACACCCGCATCGCATGTTTGGCACCTGTTAAACAGCCAATAAGCATGCAGGGATTGCCGCGTGTCACTGTAATGCCGTAGTCATCTTGGTTGTGGCATCACTGTGATTGGCTGGTCGTGTGACATCATTAAGGGTTATAAAAGAACAGGCATTGCCTGGATCGGCCCACTGACACCATTGCACAGCTCTGTTGAATTAGGAAAAGCCAGGCGCACTACAAAATAGTTATTAAATATAGGGAGGTGCAAACCAGTAGTACCGTATATACCCATGTATAAGCCGAGATTTTCAGCCCATTTTTTAGGGCTGAAAGTCCCCCTCTCGGCTTATACGCAGGTCATATACGGGGGTCGGCGGGGGAGGGGGAGCGGGGGTGTCGGATCATACTCATCCCTCCGCCGGCGCGGTCTCTGCAGCCCCCCTGCTTCTCCCACGATCTCTGGCTCCTTCCTGCAGCGGTCACATGGCACCGCTCATTAAAGTCATGAATATGCACAAATTCATGACTTTAATGAGCGGTACCACGTGACCGCTGCAGGACTGAAGCGCTGCGCAGAGCGCCGGGAGAAGAGGAGAGGCTGCAGGGACGCGCGGCGGAGGGGTGAGTATAGCTATATTTACCTGTCCCTGTGCCACCGTTGCGCGCTGCTCCCTCGGTCCTGGCTGTGAATGTTCAGGCAGAGGGCGCGATGACGTCGATAGTGCGCGCCCCGCCCCCTGCCAGATCAGTCACAGCCAGAGGAGTCAGACCGAGGGAGCAGCGCAGAGAGGACAGGTAAATATCTCAGGTGCCGGGGTCCTGAGTGAGCGGTGACACCGGCACCTGTCCCCCATAGCGCACCGCTGTCACCGCCTGCTCAGGACACCGGCACCTGGCCCCCAGCGACGAGAGGTGAGTATGTAATTTTTTTTTTGCAGCAGCAGCATATGAGGCCTATACTATGGGGCATAATTGTGCAGCATATGGGGCATAATATGGAGCGTATGGGGGCATAATATGGAGCATATAGGGGCATAATATGGAGCATATGGGCGCATAAGCTGTGGAACATATGGGGCATAATCTGGAGCATATGGGGGCATAATCTGGAGCATATGGGGGCATAAGATGTGGAACATATGGGGGCATAATCTGGAGCATATGGGGGCATAAGCTGTGGAACATATGGGGGCATAAGCTGTGGAACATATGGGGGCATAATCTGGAGCATATGGGGGCATGAACTGTGGAACATATGGGGGCATAATATGGAGCATATGGGGCATAATCTGGAACATATGGGGGCATAATCTGGAGCATATGGGGCATAAACTGTGGAACATATGGGGGAATAATCTGGAGCATATGGGGGCATAAACTGTGTAACATTTGGGGGCATAATCTGGAGCATATGGGGGCATAATCTGTGGAACATATGGGGCATAATCTGGAGCATATGGGGGCATAATCTGTGGAACATATGGGGCATAATCTGGAGTATATTGGGCATAATCTGTGCAGCATATGGGGGCATAATCTGTGGAGCATCATATGGGGGCATAATCATTTTTCACCCTAGGCTTATACGCGAGTCAATAAGTTTTCCCAGTTTTTTGTGGCAAAATTAGGGGGGTCGGCTTATACACGGGTCGGCTTATACATGAGTATATACGGTAATAAATGGAACAAAGAAACAAGAAAAAAACACTACTGTAGGCAATGTCTCTACACCAAAATAATGAAAATACAAAATCCTTATTGGCATGTAATGACAAGCAAGTAACATAATTAAAACCATATGGCTTATCCTGTTTGTCATTACATGCCAATAAAGATTTTGCATTTTCATTATTTTGGTGTAGTGTGCATTGCACAGCTCTGTGACAGTTTATATTGGAGGGAGAGAGTGCTTGTCTAGGCCTGTGTGTGCACAGTATAACGAATCAGAGGCCTGTAGTGTTGATACTGATGCTGAAACTGAACCATCATACTAACAGCTCTTCTAAGGGCTAATCGTTTGCTTTGCTGTTTGTATCAAACACATTCTGCATTTAATCTAGGGAAGGATAGAGAATTGCAGGAGCAGGGACAGTGGCAGAATATAGTCTGCAAACAGGAATTAGGGTTGTGCAGTTATTTGCAAAATATATAGCTGCGGAATTTTTTTGTGTGTGAAATAATTTTACATATTGTGTGATCCATCAAGTATTAAGTGCTTTGTGGTACATTTTGGTGTTACATAACACTCCAAGAAATTGTTGAAATTCTTTTCTGGATTAAATTGCTCACACATAGAATATTCTGTGGTCTAGGGTACAATTTTGTGACATCTAACACTCCAAAAAAGTGTTAAAAATGTTGCTGGGTTTAATTTCTGACTCATATAGTATTCCATGGTCTGGGGTACATTACTGTGATATCTATCACTCCAAAAAAATTGTTTAAACATTTATCTTGGTTAAATTACACACCCATACAGTATTCTGTGGTCTGGGGTACATTACTGTGATATCTATCACTCCAAAAAAGAATTAAAAAATATAGCTGACTTAAATCTCTTAGCCATACAGCATTCCATTCAGTATTCTAGGGTACATTTTTGTGGATTTTAACACTCCAAATAAGCATTTAAAAATTTTGTTGGGTTAAATGTCTTACTCATATAGTATTCCGTGGTCAGGGGTATATTTTTGTCATGTATGACACTCAAAAAAGTGTAATTTTTTTTTCTGAGTTATCTTTCTCAGCCATACAGTATTACGTGGTGTGGGCTACATTTATGTGATAGTTAACAAGAAAAGAGTTTAACATTTTTTCTGGGTTCAATTACTCATCCATAAATCATTTTGCATTGTGGTATACATTTCTGTGATATCTACCACTTTTACAATAAACTTTACATTTTTTTCTGGATTAAGTTACTCACCCATATATTATTCAGTGGTCTGGGGTACATTATTATGATATCTATCACTCCAAAAGACGGATTTTGGTAAGAACTTACCTGTAAAATCCTTTTCAGCGAAGGAAGGGAGGGAGACACAGTAATTCATTACTGATGGGTAGGCGGAGCCCCAGATCAGGATGACACCTCAGATCAAAAGAGTGTTGACTGGCTGGCTCCTCCAGCTCGGGCTCCTCCTACTCAGCTCCTTCAGTCGTACCAAAGCTTTAAGGAAGAACCAAGATCACCAGCGGAGCAACATAACCCCTTCTGAAGGAACTTCAGAGAAAAACACAAGAATACAGGTTATGCATGCAAAGTAAGCCAAAAACCACAGAGTTCCAGGTACTACTCACTGAACCTGACTACTGCGATGAGCTGGCGATGCTGGAACAGAGCCTTAGCGCGCTGACCTCAGCCCAGATAATCGCTATCAGATAAGAGTCGCGCTGCATCTGAAAACATCAACACACTTCTGCCTTGGGCGGGATCTGTGTCTCCCTCCCTTCCTTCGCTGAAAAGGATTTTACAGGTAAGTTCTTACCAAAATCCGTTTTTCAGCTGCAGATGGAAGGGAGGGAGACACAGTAATTCATTACTGATGGGACGTCCCAAAGCAGTTCAAAAATAAGGGTGGGAAAAACCAACAAAGGCAGAAACCCAACAACCTTAACAAGGAAGCGCAACCAGCGCTAAACACAAGTTCATCTAGAAACTTTAAACTACAGCTGCCTGCAGGACCCTACGTCCGAGGGCTGCATCAGCGGAAGCACTGGCGTCCACTTTATAAAAACTTTGTAAACGTGTGGACAGAGCACCAAGTTGCCTCCCGGCAGAGCTGCACTGCCGAGGCACTTTGATGAAAAGCCCACGATGAAGCCACAGCTCTCGTGGGATGGGCTCGAACCTTAATCGGCAAGATTCACCCCCAATACGGTAAGCTTCCAGAACAGCTGACCGGATCCAACGAGCTATAGAATCCTTGGAGGCTCGTTGACCACGCCGACGACCTGCTGGAACCACAAACAGGGAGTCCGTCTTACGAAAACCTTGAATAATAGATAGATAAAAATTCAAGGCCCGCACTAAATCCAAAGTGTGTAAAGCTCGCTCTTTCGCATTCTTCGGATCCGAACAGAGTGAAGGCAACACAATATCCTGGTTAACATGAAATTGTGACACTACTTAGATAGAAAATCACCCCGTGTGCGAAGCACTACCCGATCCGGAAAAAAAAAACTCCAGAAAAAGGAGGCGAGCAAGAAAGAGCTGCCAACTCAGAAAAACTCTCCTCAAGAGGCGACCGCTACTAGGCAGGCCACCTTCCAAGAAAGTAAAGAAAGGCTAGCAGAATCCATAGGCTCAAAATGGTTTATGCTGAAGAGCCTCCAAAAACAAGGTTGAGCCGCCAAGAAGACACGGGTGCCTTCCGCGGCGAAAACTTACGAGCTATACCGCGGAAAAGGGAAAGCACATCCCTACGCGAGGCAATAGCCCTCCGAAAAAATAAGGACAGAGCAGAAAACCTGACCTTTCAGGGTGCTAACTGTCAAACCCTTGTCTAACCCATGCTGTAGAAAAAACAACAGATTGGGAATGGAAAACTTTCTCGGGTTCCGTGAAGATCCCGAACACCACGAAAAGAAGGTTTCCCAAGTTTTGTGGTAAATCCTAGTAGTAGTAGCCGGACTTCTGGCTGAAAAAACCTCTACGGTTAACATTTCGGTCTCAAGAGCTACTCCGTCAAACGCAGAGACTTCAAGTCCGTATAACGAGTGAGTCCCTGGGTTAACAGGACCGGGCGCAGAGGAAGTGGAAATGGCGGCGCCGCCAAAAGCGACACTAGTGTCGAGAACCACGTCCTCCTTGGCCAATCTGAGCTATCAAAATAGCCGGAATTCTCTCCAGTCTGAACCGACGCAGCACCAGAGAAAGTAAAGATATCGGCGGAAAAACATAGACTAGCTCGAAATGGTCCCACGGATCCACCAGAGCGTCTACCGCCACAGCCTTCGTGTCCTTATACCTGAACACGAAGGTCGGTAATTTGGTATTAAACCTGGACCCCATCAAGTCCACTTGGTGAGTTCCCCAACGGAAGCACAGCAGTGCAAAAAAAAAAAAAAAAAAATTGTCGGATGAAAACCCCATTCTCCGGGAACCATCTTTTCGCGACCGAGGAAGTCCGCCGTGGTATTCTGGACTCCTGGAAAGTGAATTGCAGAGATGGCTGGAACCCTGGTCTCGGCCCAAATCAGTATCCGAGACATCTCCAGCATGGGAACTCCTTGTCCCGCCTTGGTGGTTGATATACGCGACCGCCGTCGCGTTGTCTGTCCGCACTCGGACTGGCATACCGCTCAAGGAGACCGTCCAGTGTTGGAGGCAAAGAAAAAATTTTGCCCTCAATTCTAGGATGTTGATCGGTAGAACCGACTCTTCCGATGACCATACTCCCTGGATCCGAAGATCGTTCCAGACACCCTCCCCAGCCTGTCAGGCTGGCATTGGTGGTTATGACCGACCACTTCGGAGGGAGAAAGACTTTCCCAGGAATAACGCTCCTGGACGTGACCACCATCCTAGGGATTCTCGCACCCCGCGAGAAATGGTGACATTGCAATCCAGTGATTGCGACCGATTCCAACGACTCAGAATGAGCCTGTGGAGAGCTCTGGAATGAAATTGGGCAAACGGAGGTGCTCCATGGACGCCACCATCAAACCCAGAAGGCGCATACCTTCCGAAGGGACATTGCTGTCGCAGCCTTCATAATCTGTACATGTTGGAGCAGACATGCCTGCTTGTCTGGAAGTAGGGACAACACCGCCCGTACCGTGTCGAAAAGCATCCTCAAAAAACAGGATTGCCTGCGACGATTCCAGAGACGACTTCTCCTTTGAGGCCACAATCGAAAGGTCGTCCAAATAGGGACGAATCGTAAGTCCCTGTCTTTGAAGAATTGCCATGAGATTTAGGCGCCAGAATCGTTGTAAAAATTCTGGACGTTAAGGCCAAGCCGAATGGCCGAGCCACAACCTGGTAATGGTTGATTCTATGGCAAAAACGAAGGAAGCGCTGATGAGCTCTTCCGACGGGAACATGCCAATAAGCGTCGCGAATGTCGATTGACCAAAGAATCGATCTGCGACAGGGCTGCCATAACGGAGCGAAGCGACTTCATGCTTGGCTCTAACGGAATGTCAGATGTCAGTCCGCCTTGGCGGATTTTTTTTTTTTTTTTTTGAAAAAGAGAGAGAGAGACGACACAAACCCCCAGAGGGTTGGCCAGATCATCCCTTGAACCGAAAGGGACTGCCAATAACTATCGGCACTAGTCCTGCCAGACGCAGAAGTCACAGCTCTGCGCTAC
Source organism: Oophaga sylvatica (assembly GCA_033576555.1). Taxonomy (NCBI): domain Eukaryota; kingdom Metazoa; phylum Chordata; class Amphibia; order Anura; family Dendrobatidae; genus Oophaga; species Oophaga sylvatica. Next base: position 176,556,106 of record JARQOD010000003.1, on the reverse strand, counting down.
GGTAAAGCTGTTTCTTTTGCCTTAGCCTTGGCAATCAGCTCCGTGAGGTCAGTCAAATAGCTGACCACTTTCTAAGCTAAAGATAGCAAACCTTGTTGGAAAACCGCGTTCCATCCAAGTTACAGTGCTCTTCTGACTGTAACTGCCGAGGATTGCGCCCTGGATAGCAGTGACGCATTATCCTTCAACTAGAAAAGCCCATCTACCTCGATAGAGGGGATCCAACTTGCCTCGCCGTCCTTAGACGGTCCAACCGGCTCAGGTGAACTTAACAAGTACACCTAGATCCTTAATACCGAATCTATGTCCACGGCCTTGCAGATGGAAATTGTTGCCGTCTCTGTTTTTCTGTCCAGCATGTCCTGCAGACTCGCCTTCCCTTTTACCAGGAAGATTTGCTAAGCTGGAATGAAGGAACATTCACTTCAGGAGAAGGGGTCCAATTAACAAACAACTCCGTAGAAAAAAAGGATACAGTTTGTAAGGTCGTCGCGACCCATGCGACCCTTGCAACATCCGGGCCGACTTACCAGGACGACTAGTTACCTCCTCCGGTAACTGTAACGTCCACATGGCTTCCACAGAAATTTTAGTACTGCCCATGAGAGAGGCAGGGAGTCCCTGCCGAACCTCCTTGTCCGAATCGGACTTCTTCGCTAAGCGAAAAAGAAGGCACCGATTTTGTGTCGCTTCCTTGAGAGGATCTAGCTGACACTCCATAACCTAAAAGGTCAGACAGGCCATCAATAGAAACCAGTGAAGGCCTCCATTTTGACACCACTGGAACCTATGACCGTGCATGAGTCGAGGTCTGCGTGTCAGATACGCGAGGCTGGTCCGTAGCGGATCTGGGAGAGGGTCTCTGACATGCCCTTGCATAGTATATGGCAGGCTAAACCTGTCAGTAACTAGAGCAGTTCTTAAATAAAAAACAAAAGCTGAAGGGTTAAAGCTCTAAAGAAAGAGCTACCCCAGCTGTCTCCCATTAAGAGTTAACCGCCTAATAAGGGGTTAAAGTAGCAGACTCCCCACAACCTTGATAATGAAAAGGGTGTGCGAATCTCAAGTGCCTCTTATAAGGTCGCAGCTGCAGGACAGCTATGCCACACTAAACAAAAAAAAAGTACTGTAGCGTAGGCGCAGGACACAACATATCCGTAGCGCAGGCGCAGGACACAGCACATCCGTAGGACATAGCGAATACATAGCGCAGGCGTCAGGTGAGCAGGCGTCAGTCACCATCTGTAGTACAGGTGTAGGTGCTGGATAGAGCATCTGAAGCGCAGACGTTATGGAAACGTCAATCACAAGCATTTGGACGCTCCTCACACAGTATATGAAGGGTTAAAAACTGTCAATAACTGTTTCTCATATAGCTGAAGGGTTAAAGCTCTTACAGCATGAGCTACCCCAGCTGACCCTTCAAAACAAGGGTTAACCGCCTTCCAAGGGGTTAATGCCGCAGCCTCCCATAGCCTCTGCTGGACGGAGGCGTATTGCAGGAACTGGCTCAAAAAAGACGCCCTGCGCTCCCAGATATATGCGGCACAGCCGCAGATAGGGAATAAAATCAGGAAGGCGCCCTGCAGTTGAAGGGGTTAAGCTTCCGCAGAAGCGACTCACCCTGCTGGTAATAGCTGCCGGGAGGAAAGGGAGAGCGATGACCCCGAGGAGCTTCCAGCTCCTGCATTAATAATGGCCGCCACGCTGTGTCTCCATGTAGAAGATGCAGGAAATGGAGACTGCTCAGAAAGCGCACGCTCAGAGTGCCGCGAAAATTCAAATAAAAAAGCGGGAACTCCTCTCTCCTCACCGTGACTGAATACATGTACCGGCGGTCACCGCCGCGACCGTTGAATGCACACTGATCATAATTACAGTGAACACATGTAATAACGCTGCCACCGCAGTCGTATAAACACACTGACATAATCACAGTGAATACATGTAATAACGCTGCCACCGCAGTCGTTAAGGCACACTGATAACACACAGTGAATACATGTAATAGCGCTGCCACCGCAGTCGTTAAAGCACATAGTGGTACATGTAATAGCGCTGCCACAGCAGTCGCTAAAGTACTACACACATTATAAAAAAGGAATGTGGAGTACTCACCAGCTTAGCGCCACAGGGAACCCTCAGGATTTGTGGCGCTTGTGCTCATGCTTCCCCCCAGGGCGAGGAACGCAGTGACCGCACGTGTGGTTTGCGTCCCCGCCAGGGAAGCCATCATCATCCCCCAGGGCCGGCAAGATTCTGCAGGGACTATAGTGTAAATACAGATCCGCCAAGGGAGAGGTTGGGGTACAGCAGCGCTGGTACCCCTGAGACCTCTAGACCAACTAGTGATCCAAGTCTCTTGTCCGATATAAAATAATAAAATCTTCTGAGGAGCTGCATTAGCAGCGACCATCCTCTGAGACCTCAAATCTTAGACTGAAGGAGCTGAGTAGGAGGAGCCCGAGCTGGAGGAGCCAGCCAGTCAACACGCTTTTGATCTGAGGTGTCATCCTGATCTGGGGCTCCGCCTACCCATCAGTAATGAATTACTGTGTCTCCCTCCCTTCCATCTGCAGCTGAAAAAGCATTTAAAAATTTTGCTGGGTTCAGTTTCTGACCAAAACAGTATTCTGTTGTCTGAGGTACATTTTTATGATAAATAATACACCCATATATTATTCCGTGGTCTGGAGTACACTTTTATGATATCTATAACTCCAAAAAAGCATTTAAAAATTTTGCTGGGTTCAGTTTCTGACCGAAACAGTATTCTGTTGTCTGAGGTACATTTTTGTGATAAATAATACACACAAAAAAAGCGTAATTTTTTTTTTGCTGGGTTACATTTCTCATCCATTTTTGTGATATACAACACTCAAAAAAGTGTTTAAAATTTTTGTTGCATTCAAAAGAAAGAGTGTGGTTCTCCAGTGAAGACAAATCCAAATAAAAGAGAAAAAAACCTTCTTTATTAAAGTGGTACAAAATGAGAAAAGACACCATGATTAAGGATTCTTGCTGAAACTCATATGTATTGTGGACTTTCATGGTGACCAGTGCGTTTTCCTTTTTTACTACTTTAATAAAGAAGGGTTTTTTTTTAACTTTTATTCGGATTTGTCTTCGCTGGAGAACCACACTCTTTCTTTTGCATGCTGCTATCACGTCCCAGACTAGGACGGCTCTGTGCGATGATCCCTGTCTAACCAGAGTGCATCTGAATGTGGTGAGCTGGCTTTCCTTGTCCCTTTGTTATCTAAAAATTTTGTTGGGTTAAAATTCTCACCCATACAGTATTCCGTGGTCTGGGATACATTTTTGTGATATAAAACACTCAAAAAAAAGTGTTTACAATTTTTTCTGGGTTACATTTCTCACCCATGCACTATTACGTGGTCTGGGGTACATGTCTGTGGTATACAACACTTAAAAAAAGTGTTAACATTTTTTGCTGCATTCAGTTAGTCATCCATTCAGTATAAAATGCTTAGTGGGTTACAAAGATGGCAGAACGATAAGTGACTCCCGGGGGAGTGACCAAAGAAATATTGGAGCTAGAGGAAGCTAGCACAACAGCAAAAGTGGCAAGAGCCTGTGATTTCGATCTGGCCCATTTCCCGGAACCACCAAGGCCCAAACCCAGGCTGAATCCTTTACCGCTGGTGTACTTGTGGACTGCGGATGGAAGAGCAAGGATCTATGAACTAGTGAGCAAACTGCGGGGCCTAGGCTGGTCGCAAGAGACAAGGAGGCGAGACAGGATGAGGTCTGGAAAAATGTTATCAGGTCCACTAGCTGCAAGGTACCAAGAGATGGTATCCCGAGGGGTGGTTGTTACTGATGATCATCAGTGGAGAAGGGGGTCAATTGAAGAGTTGGAGACCCATCATCACAACTCATTTAACCATCGAGCAGTAGAAATGGAACACTTGCCTCGAAGGCTGCAAGAACTGATGGCTGGATCAGTCATAGCTGAGTTAAATTTCTCACCCATACACTATTCCATGGTTTGGGGTTAATTTATATGATATCTAACCCTCCAAAAATATTCAAAATGTTTTTGCGCTAAATTTCCCACCCATACACTATTCTGTGGTCTGGAGTACATTTCTGTGATATACAGTTATATGAAAAAGTTTGGGCACCCCTATTAATCTTAAGCTTAATGTTTTATAAAAATTGGTGTTTTTGCAACAGCTATTTCAGTTTGATATATCTACTAACTATTGGACACAGTAATGTTTCTGCCTTGAAATGAGGTTTACTGTACTAACAGAAAATGTGCAATCTGCATCCAAACAAAATTTGACAGGTGCATAAGTATGGGCATCTCACCAGAAAAGTGACATTAATATTTAGTAGATCCTCCTTTTGCAAAAATAACAGCCTCTAGTCACTTCCTGTAGCTTTTAATGAGTTCCTGGATCCTGGATGAAGGTATTTTTGACCATTCCTCTTTACAAAACAATTCCAGTTCAGTTAAGTTTGATGGTCGCCGAGCATGGACAGCCCTCTTCAAATGATCCCACAGATGTTCAATGATATTCAGGTCTGGGGACTGGGATGGCCATTCCAGAACATTGTAATTGTTCCTCTGCATGAATGCCTGAGTAGATTTGGAGCGGTGTTTTGGATCATTGTCTTGCTGAAAGATCCATCCCCTGCGTAACTTCAACTTTGTCACTGATTCTTGAACATTATTGTCAAGAATCTGCTGATACTGAGTGGAATCCATGCGTCGCTCAACTTTAACAAGATTCCCGGTGCCAGAATTGGCCACACAGCCCCAAAGCATGATGGAACCTCCACCAAATTTTACTGTGGGTAGCAAGTGTTTTTCTTGGAATGCTGTGTTTTTTTGACGCCATGCATAAGGCCTTTTTTTATGACCAAACAACTCAATCTTGGTTTCATCAGTCCACAGGACCTTCTTCCAAAAAGAAATTGGCTTCTCCAAATGTGCTTTTGCATACCTCAGCCGACTCTGTTTGTGGCGTGCTTGCAGAAATGGCTTCTTTTGCATCACTCTCCCATACAGCTTCTCCTTGTGCAAAGTGCGTTGTATAGTTGACCGATGCACAGTGACACCATCTGCAGCAAGTTGATGCTGCAGCTCTCTGGAGGTGGTCTGAGGATTGTCCTTGACTGATCTCACCATTCTTCTTCTCTTTTTTTCTGATGTTTTTCTTGGCCTGTCACTTCTGGCCTTAACAAGAACTGTCCCTGTGTTCTTCCATTTCCTGACTATGTTCCTCACAGTGGAAACTGACAGGTTAAATCTCTGAGACAGCTTTTTGTATCCTTCCCCTGAACAACTATGTTGAATAATCTTTGTTTTCAGATCATTTGACAGTTGTTTTGAGGAGCCCATGATGCCACTCTTCAGAGGAGATTCAAACAGGAGAACAACTTGCAAGTGGCCACTTTAAGTAGCTTTTCTCATGATTGCATACACCTGGCTATGAAGTTCAAAGCTCAATGAGGTTACAAAACAAAAAAAGTGCTTTAGTAAGTCATTAAAAAGTAGGTAGGAGTTTTTAAAACAAGAAAATGATAAGGGTGCCCATACTTATGCACCTGTCAAATTTTGTTTGAATGCAGATTGCACATGTTCTGCTAGTACTTAATAAACCTCATTTCAAGGCAGAAACATTACTGTGTCCAATAGTTATTAGATATAGCAAACTGAAATAGCTGTTGCAAAAACACCAATTTTTATAAAACATTAAGCTTAAGATTAATAGGGGTGCCCAAACTTTTTCATATAACTGTATAACACTCACAAAAAATGTTAAAAATTGTACCAGGTTAAATTTCTCATCCGTACAGTATTCCATGGTCTAGTGTACCTTTATGTGATGTACTGTATAAACCTCCAAAATAGCATTAAAAAATTTTGCTTTGTTAAATTTTTCAGCCGTACACTATTTCGTGGTCTGGGGAAAATTTCTGAGGTATCTAACCCTCAAAAAAAGTTAAAAAATTTGTCTGGATACAATTACTCATCCATAGAATATAACATGTTCTGGGGTATGTAACTCTCCAAAAAATTGATCAAAAATATAACGGTATTATATTGCTCATGCATAGATTATCACGTCTTCCTGGGTACATTTCGGTATTATCTAATCCTCCAAAAATTGTTAAAAAGTATTGGTATTATATTGCTCATACATAGAGTATTATGACTTCTTGGGTACATTTCGGTGGTATCTAACTATCCCAAAAATTGTTCAAAATGTATTCATTCAGTATTATATTGCTCAAACATTGAGTATTACATGTTCTTGGATACACTTTGGTGGTATATATTCCTCAAAAAAAGTTGTCAATTTTTTTTCGGTATTACATTGCTCCTTCATACAGTATTACGTGTTCTTGGATACATTTTGATGGTATATTTAACACTGCAATAAAGCAGTGAGAAATTTGTCTAGATTCAATTACTCATCAATATAGTTTTATGTGCTTTTTGTTACATTTCGGCGTCATAAAACTCCAAAAAAAATTTGAATATTTTTAAAAACCTCTTGGCCTGGTACAGTTTACAAAATATTTTTTGGCCAAAAATTGACTGTTGTCATACAGTATACACTGTAGAACCTGCTTTGTGTGAAATTTTATTGGTTTGAAATGAAAACCAAATTGGCCCGCTACAGTTGTACACTTCTTAATATTTTAATAAGGCCGTTGAGTTGTTACCTTCAGGTGTAAGGTGATAGATGACTCTGCTTGCAATTTTTGGAAGGCTTTGCACTCTGCATAACTTTTAGGAGTGTAGGAGTACCACAACTATATTTTGCTCACAATATTTGAAAGAGGTACCACAGTTGGTGCCCTCAAGGTTGTATGGGTCTCTCCCTGCTTCTAATTTTCAGCAGGCTTTGCACTGTGCAGAATGTTTATAAGTGGAGGAGTACCATAACTATATTTTGCTCACAATATTGAATGAGGTACTACAGTTGGTGCCTTCAAGGCTGTATGGGTGACCCTGTTTGTATTTTTTGAAGGCTTTGCACTTAGTGCATAGCCTTTATGGCTCTAGGAGTACCACTACATGACAACTTGAACAGAATGTGTATGAGGCCCTTCTTTATGTCTAATGCAGGGTATATCTGAGTCTCTCTTACATTACATTTTTGGCAGTTCTTGCTTCATTCATAAATTACACTGACATTTCCTATTTTTTAATGCAAATTTCAATTTTGTTTTACTTAAATTATTATTTTTTCAAAACTCCTTTTTAAATTTTGCTTTTTATGTAAGTCATTAGACAGGGAAGAATGTTTCTTAACATTTTTTATTTTTGGATGTTTTTTTTGTCAGTCCTTATAGTGGAGTAAAAGTGTGATATCATTGTTTTCAGCAGTGATATGGGAGTCAGAAATACTTACAGGGGTCTTCACCATGCTGTTCTCCTTCCATTCATCACTTTTTCCATCCAATTCATCTTTTTCACTGCCCCTCCAGTCCCTTTGTACGGTCTGCCGGAAAAATGCTCAGATTCTCTATTGACTCCCATTATAATCGTTACTCGAAACAAGCATTTGAGCATGATCTGAACATCACTAAAAATATGTGCCTAGATGTCAAAATAGCAGTGCATGCAAGACGGCCCAGGAATCTCACAGAACTGGAAGAATTTTCCAAGGAGGAATATCCTTAAAACAAGAATTGAAAGACTAAAAAGTGTTTACAAGGTGCGATACTTTCAAAAGGGGGTGCTACTAGGTACTAAAAATGCAGAGTGCCCAAACTTTTACATCAGCCCATTTTCTTTTTGTAATTTTTAAAATGTAAAAAATTACAATATTTTTTCTCTAAAATACAAGGGAAATATGTCATTTTTAACTTTAACCCATTTAGAGATCATTTCATCTTGAACTTGCTTAACTGTTCACAATAACAATAACTTTGACCAGGGGTGCCCAAACTATTACATGCTGCTGTATCTTTATTTTTATTGCCGTTACGTTATCCCTTGTTTTTTCTTAATAGTTACTTGTATTTTGCATCCTAATTAAACTGCATGTTCTGTGTCCTCGCTCATCCTTTACGTAACAAAATGGCTATTATTTTATACTAAGAAAACTGCATTAAAAATCCAGATTAAATTTTCATTTCTTTTGTGTGGTTTCCTAAGAGATGAAGCATGTAATTAAATGTGAAATTAAACAAATTGCTCAAAGGCAAACAGAAAACAAATATGAAAGACCTGCATTTGACATCTTCCTGTAAATTGTTCTTTAGTCGTCGACCATAATCGCGGTGTCTGTAACATTTCTCTTGTATAAATGGATGGTGATAGATAAATCACGTAGGACACATGCATTTCATTTTCACGTTGCAATGACGATTACAGATGAGTCAATATCTCAGAATTTATGTATGTTACGTGAACCTGATGCAGACATTTAGTTATGTCTGGCCCCATTACCAGGTAAAGATATGGAGACGGCTTCCTGGCTAATAAAAAAAAATGTCCGCAATTATAATACTATGTAAATCTGCTGAATTTAAATCGATGTTGTTTTCTTCTTAGTTATTCATGGCTGCTCTGATTTGTTTCACTTAAATTGTTTTTCTCCCCTTTTGTAACCTTCTTTGTGGAAAGAGTGGCTGAGCGTAGGTTGTGTTTTTCTGCCATATTATTGTGTGTGCTCTGGGATGGCAAGGTCACTCTGGCAATTTCACAAAGACTTGATTTGTTTGCTTACAGAAACTGATGAGAAAAAAATCTATGCAAAAAAAAAAGGAAGTTTCCTACATTAATTTACTATTTATTTGTAGCAAATGTATTATTTAAAAGGAACCTGACAGCTGATACAGGCTGCCCGATCTAGGGGTAGCATGTATCAGACATTGGCTGTATGAGTTCATCTATATATATTTGCTGTGGAGTTTCAGAGAAAAACATAATTTAGCCACCGGGGACTGAGCCCCATGGGAGACTAATGAAACAGGTGGGTCCCCAGTGGCTTCTCCTGAGTGACAAGTCTCTCTCTGCATGCCTGTATAGGGAGAGACCTATCTATCCAGGTCAGTGGGCGGAGAGAAGCCACCATCGATCCGAATGTCTGACTTTTAAAGTATGTTTTTCTCTGAATTGCTACAGAACACATATATGGCTGAGATCATTCAACCAGTGTCTGATACATGCTTCCCATAGCTCATGTATCAGCTGCCAGGTTCATTACAAATGCCACAAACCTCACAACTTTAAGATTGGTTACTTATCAGGTTTGTGATTGCCAAATACACTGTGTGTCATTGATTCAGTCAGTACTTTAACCCCTTAGTGACAGAGCCATTTTGCAGCTTAATGACAGGGCCAATTTTTACAATTCTGACCACTGTCACTTTATGAGGTTATAACTCTGGAATGCTTTAAAGAATCCCGCTGATTCTGAGAGTGTTTTTTCGTGACATCTTGTACTTCACGTTAGTGGTAAAATTTCTTTGATATGACTTGTGTTTATTTATGAAAAAAACAGAAATATGGCGAAAATTTTGAAAATTTAACAATTTTCAAACTTTAAATTTTTATGCCCTTAAATCAGAGAGATATGTCACACAAATTTCTTAATAAATAACATTTCCCACATGTCTACTTTACATCAGCACAATTTTGGGACCAAAATTTTTTTTTGTTACGAAGTTATAAGGGTTAAAAGTTGACCAGCGATTTCTCATTTTTACAACACCATTTTTATTTTAGGGACCACATCACATTTGAAGTCACTTTGAGGGGTCTATATGATAGAAAATAGCCAAAAGTGACACCATTCTAAAAAACTGCACCCCTCAAGGTGCTCAAAACCACATTCAAGAAGTTTATTAACCCTTTACGTGCTTCACAGGAACTGAAGCAATGTGGAAGGAAAAAATTAACATTTAACTTTTTTTGCAAAAACTTTACTTCAGAACCTTATTTTTTTTATTTTCACAACTGTTAAAAGAAAAAATTAACCACAAAATTTGTTGTGCAATTTCTCCTGATTAAGCCGATACCCCATATGTGGGGGTAAACCACTTTTGGGCGCACGGCAGAGGTTGCAAGGGAAGGAGCGACATTTGACTTTTTCAACGCAGAATTGGCTGGACGCCATGTCGCGTTTGTAGAGGTCCTGATGTGTCTAAACAATGGAAACCCCCCACAAGTGACCCCATTTTGGAAACTAGACCCCCTAAGGAACTTATCTAGATGTGTGGTGAGCACTTTGAACCTCCAAGTGCTTCACAGAAGTTTATAACATAGAACAGTGAAAATAAAAAATCATATTTTTTCCACAAAAACAATCTTTTCACCCCAATTTTTATTTTCCCAAGGGTAACAAGACCCCAAAAGTTTTTGTGCAATTTGTCCTGAGCATGCTGATACCCCATATGTGGGGGTAAACCACTGTTTGGGTGCAAGGCAGAGCTTGGAAGGGAAGGAGCGCCGTTTGACTTTTTCAGCGTAGAATTGGCTGGACGTCATGTCGTGCTTGTAGAGGCCCTGATGTGTCTAAACAGTGGAAACCCCCACAAGTGACCCCATTTTGGAAATTAGGCCCCCTAAGAACTTATCTAGATGTGTGGTGAGCACTTTGAACCTCCAAGTGCTTCACAGAAGTTTATAACATAGAACTGTGAAAATAAAAAATCATATTTTTTCCACAAAAACGATCTGTTCACCCCAATTTTTATTTTTCCAAGGGTAACAAGACCCCAAAAGTTTTTGTGCAATTTGTCCTGAGCATGCCGATACCCCATATGTGGGGGTAAACCACTGTTTGGGCGCACGGCAGGGCTTGGAAGGGAAGGAGCGCCGTTTGACTGTTTCAAACCAAAATTGGCTGGAATTGAAATTGGACGCCATGTCGCGTTTGGAGAGCCCCTGATACGCCTAAACAGTCGAAACCCCCCACAAATCACACCATTTTGGAAACTAGACCCCTTAAGGAACTTATCTAGATGTGTGGTGAGCACTTTGAACCCCCAAGTGCTTCACAGAAATTAATAAACGTAGAGCCGTGAAACGAAAAAATCATTTTTTTCCTCAAAAATGATTCTTTAGCCCGCTATTTTTTTTATTTTCCCAAGGGTAACAGGAGAAATTGGACCCAAAAAGTTGTTGTGCAATTTTTCCTGAGTACGCTGATACCCCATATGTGGGGTGAAACCACTGTTTGGGCGCATGGGAGTGCTTGGAAGGGAAGGAGCGCCATTTTGTAATGCAGACTTTGATGGAATGTTCTGCGAGCGTCATGTTGTGTTTGCAGAGCCCTTGATGTACCTAAACAGTAGAAACCCCCTGCAAGTGACACCATTTTGGAAACTAGACCCCCCAAGGAGCTTATCTAGATGTGTGGTGAGCACTTTGAACCCCCAAGTGCTTCACAGAAATTTATAAACGCAGAGCTGTGAAAATAAAAAATCATTTTTTTTCTTAAAAATGATTTTTTTAGCCCGCTATTTTTTATTTTCCCAAGGGTAACAGGAGAAATTAGAACCCCATATTTGGTGTGCAATTTGTCCTGAGTACGCTGATACCCCATATGTTGGGGTAAACCACTGTTTGGGCGCACGGCAGGTCTCGGAAGGGAGGGAGCGACATTTGACTTTTTAAAAGCCACGTCGTGTTTGGAGACCCCCTGATGTGTCTAAACAGTGGAAACCCCCCACAAGTGACCCCATTTTGGAAACTAAACCCCTTAAGGAACTTATCTAGATGTGTGGTGAGCACTTTGAACCACCAAGTGTTTCACAGAAATTTATAAACGCAGAGCTGTGAAAATAAAAAATCATTTTTTTCTTAAAAATGATTTTTTTAGCCAGCTATTTTTTATTTTCCCAAGGGTAACAGGAGAAATTAGAACCCCAAAATTGGTGTGCAATTTGTCCTGAGTACGCTGATACCCCATATGTTGGGGTAAACCACTGTTTGGGCGCACGGCAGGGCTCGGAAGGGAGGGAGCGCCATTTGACTTTTTGAAAGCCACGTCGTGTTTGGAGACCCCCTGATGTGTCTAAACAGTGGAAACCCCCCACAAGTGACCCCATTTTGGAAACTAGACCCCTTAAGGAACTTATCTAGATGTGTGGTGAGCACTTTGAACCCCCAAGTGTTTCACAGAAATTTATAAACGCAGAGCTGTGAAAATAAAAAAATCATTTTTTTTCTCAAAAAAGATTTTTTTAGCCAGCTATTTTTTATTTTCCCAAGGGTAACAGGGGAAATTAAAACCCCAAAATTGGTGTGCAATTTGTCCTGAGTACGCTGATACCCCATATGTTGGGGTAAACCACTGTTTGGGCGCACGGCAGGGCTCGGAAGGGAGGGAGCGCCATTTTACTTTTTGAACGCCACGTCGTGTTGGAGACCCCCTGATGTGCCTAAATAGTGGAAATCCCTCAATTCTAGCTCCAACCCTAATCCCAACACACCCCTAACCCTAATCCCAACCCTAATCCTAACCTAAATCCCAACCCTAATTCCAACCCTAATTGTAACCCTAACCTTAATTGTAACCCTAACTCTAATTGTAACCCTAACCCTAATGTTAACCCTAACCCTAATTCTAACCCTAATTATAACCCTAACCCTAAGGCTAGGTTCATTTTGCGTTTTACCAGCCCGTTCAACACATAGCGTTGACGGCTGTAACGGTATAGCATAACGCGATCGCGTTATGCTATACCCGCTAGCGCAGAGGAATCAGCAGATGATTCATCTGCGCTAGCGGTGACGGAGCCCTGACGCTGCAGCCCGCGTCAGAGGCTCCGTCATTGAATGACAAACGCATGCCGCTTTACGGCATGCGTCGCGATGTGCCCTCAAATGGGGTGAATGGCAGCGTTAACGGACTGCGTTACACCGCGTTATACCGCGGTGTAACGCAGTCTGTCTAACGAACTGCCATAACGCAGTATGAACCCGGCTTAACCCTAACGCTAATTATAACCCTAACCCTAATGCTAACCCTAACCCTAATTATAACCCTAACCTTAATTATAACCCTAACCCTAATTATAACCCTAACCCTAACAGAAAAATGAAAATAAATATAATTTCTATTTTTTATTATATGTCCCTAACTAAGGGGGTGATAAATAGGGGGGTTATGTACTGTTTTTTTTTATTTTGATCACTGTGATAGTTTATCACAGTGATAAAAATGCACTTTCTGGAGAATGAATGAAAAAAATTTTGAATCTGCCGCCAAGCAGATCGGCGGGCGCACTGCGCATGCGTCCGCCATTTTTTTTGCAGGAAGAAGACGCCGGGATCCTGGGGCCTGCGGGAGGACGGAGGACACAGGTAAGTATAGGGGGGGGCGATCGGGGGACCTGGGGACCCTCATTTTCTCCCCTCTGATGTGCAATCACATCAGAGGGGAGAGAAATCATTTTTTTTTTTTTTTGCGATCGCGTCTATGCTTGCATAGACGTGATCGCAACACCGGGATCGGTGAATACCGACCCGGATCATGTTCTCTGGGGTCTCGGCTACCCCCGGTAGCCGAGACCTCAGAGAATATTTGCCCATCCCCCCCCAGCACAGCGGCACATAGCGGCGGGCGCACTGAGCATGCGCCCGCCATTTTCTTCATCGCGCCGGCCCCGGGTGACACCGGAGGGCCCTGGGGCCACATGCAGGACACTGGGGCCACATGGGGTTCCCGGGGACCCTTTTTCTCTGTCCTCTGATGTCCGATGACATCAGAGGACAGAGAAATTAAATGGCACAACTTTTTTTTTTTTTTTTTTGTTGCGGTCGCCGTTATAGGGTTAATAACGGCGATCGCAACATCGGTGTCGGTAAAAACCGACCCGATTCATGTTCTCTGGGTCTCGGCTACCCCCGGTAGCCGAGACCCCGGAGAAAATGCGCCTCTGGGGGGCGCTATTCACTTTTTCCACTTTTTCCCCGGCGTATCGGCGGTCGTTAAGGGGTTAAGGCCACATTGAGTATTTGGCCAGTATTTTACGTCAGTATTTGGTGAGTATTTTACCTGAGTATTTGGTCAGTATTTTACCTCAGTATTTGTAAGCCAAAACCAGGAGTGGAACAATCAGAGGAAAAGTATAATAGAAACACATCACTACTTCTGTATTAATCACCCACTCCTAGTTATGTCTACCAAATACTGAGGTAACATACTGACCAAATACTCAGCGTGTCATTTGCCCTCGCAGTTATCTTGCATCTTATTACTCACAGGACAGGTGCACCATACCTGCATGGTATCATAAGACATGATGTGACCTGCCTCGCTCACCTCCAGATGTGAAAGTGAAGGAAGCAGGACCCTCTAACTGGGGCTCTCCATAGGGAGCGATTCATCAAAACTTTTTTTTGCCAGGTGTCTGGAGAAAATAGCTTTTTAATGTTACTTTTTTGCACATTGCACCAAAAATTCTGGCTTTCTCATGCCATTCTTTTCTCCTCAGCTCTGACAAATTGGGTGGAGCTGGGGCATGAAGTGACAAACACCGTTCATCAAATTCATGAAGAGTGACAACACTCACTATGCCAAAAATCTTACTCCAGCAGAGGTTGGAGTAAGATTTTGGATGAGGTGCACATACAGGAGTCCGATACTATGTGCCTCGTCTGTTAATAAATTAAGAACATCAGCTCCAAAACGCCCCCTCATCAAGACCGGCATGATGAATTGCTGCTCCCAATGTAGATACAGACACACTCTGCTGGACACTGTTTCTTGGGGCACTCTCTGGCAGAAACTATTCATGCAGGCAATCTGATAGGCACTATTTCTGCAACTCTATTAGGCCACATTCACACATTCAGTGTTTGGTCAGTATTTTACCTCAGTATTTGGTCAGTATTTTACTTCAGTATTTGTAAGCCAAAACCAGGAGAGGCAACATAAAACTGACTGGCACATCCAAACTAGTCTGAATAGTCGCATACCAGGAGCTGCTACATCCATACACCGTACGAAAAAAAAAAGGTTGCACTGTATCGTACTAAAACAAGTCAATGTGAAATATATGAAAACCAGGAGAGGAACAATCAGCGGACAGTATAACAGAAACACGTCACCACTTCTGGTTTTGTTCTACAAATACTGACCAAATATTGAATGCGTGAACATGGCCTTAAATGAGAACAGTTTATTAGGAGCACAGTTCCACTTTTCTACCCTTGATGCCATAGCAAATTGTCGCACCCCTGTACTGAAACTGATCAATGACCAAGCGATTAATATCCATTAAATTATTTTCCCATTGAATTCCTAGTAACATCTTTTTACATTATGTACATATTGGAGAGATATGATATAACGAGTAGCGCGGTTATAATTAGACAGAGCACACGATTATCCTTTGAGAGAAAATGGGTTCATTCTGTGAGTAGCCGTTTACTGCAGGGATCAGGTCGGGTTATTGTTTGTATTGGATGAAAGGAGAGAAAATAGAGTGACCCAATTATGTCTAATTCACTAAAAGCCTCTGTAGGAGAACTAGTTGGCATAATTATGTCTTAATGACTCTCCATTAGAAAGGATAGGTCAACAACATGTTTCTGGAGCATGCTAATTTTACTAATTGCTGTATTACTTGATTGTTACACAAATTAAGGCGCATATCCTTACTTAGAAATGTTTTGTGCAGGAATGGAATGAAAAACTTACCAGAAGTTTCTTTATGGCTCTCACTGCTCTCTACTGCCCAGTTGATGTATTTTACACCTTTGGGGGTTTTCTTTTTATAGAAATGCAAGCAATTTTAGTTTAAAAGGATTTTTGAAATAGAAATTTATTTAGAGAATGTGAACCACTAGGCTTGTAAGCCTCCATTGTCTAAAATGAGTTAATAGTTCATCCATCAGTGTGCGCCTCTGAATTGAGTTTCTGTAAGGCTACTTTCACACATCATGTCTTTTGTGTCAGGCATAATCCTTCGAATACCTGAAAGGACGGATCCGGCGCTGATTTTGAAAAAACTGATGCAACGGATCAGTTTTGTTGCCGGATCCGTCCTGAACTTTTGAACCTGGAAATGCAGGTGCGCATGTCTGGAAGAGGAGAGAGAGAGAGACCTTGGTTTCTAGATTCTGAATTGGTCTTTTGACGGATTGCACAAAAGACTGGTCTGGTATCATAGACTTCTATTGTTTCCGGCCGCCTGATGCGCCGCTTCAGGCACTATCAGGCGGGTCCGCTTAAAAAAAAAAACGTTGCAGTGACCGTTTTGTCCGGCCGCCGGAATGTACATTTCCGCCGGATCCGGACAAAAACGGATGCAACGCAACGACATCCGGCGCGATCCGGCGCTATTGAAAGTCAATGACAAAAAAACGCATCTGGTACCGGATCCGTTTTTTTAACAACACGCCGGATCGCGCCTGGTGTCAAAAAACTGATATGTGAAAGAGCCTAACTCTTACCTTTTTCCTCCTTAACTATCTTCTAAGCTTACTCGTGACCAATTTAAAGTTGAACTTTCGACTGGTGATAAACCAGCTTCAGGAATCAGTCAGGACAAGTGAGATATTGGCTAGAGTGTTTAAGAGGAGCTCACTGACAAATTCACTGTTAAAGAGGTTGTCCACTGCTTTTACACATAGGTTATCAATATTTGATCAGCCGGGTGCCACACAGGGCACCCCCACCGATCAACTGTTATCTGGAGTCTGCTGTAAGTACTCACTTGCGGAGCTTGCCTTCTTCTAATAGTGGCCACCACAGGATACTGCACATCCACCTCCTATTGATTTCAATAGGAGGCAGATGTGTAGTACCAAGCCTTGGCCACTAACAGGAGACTGCCAGCTTAGGCCTCTTTCACACTTCAGTCGTTTGGCGTCAGTTAAAATCTGCCAAAGTGTGAAAAAAGCGGATCCGCCAGAAAAGGTGAAAAACGGATGCAAACGGATCCGTTTTTTGACGGATCCGCCATGAACTTTTCAACCCGGAAAATGCAGGTACGCATGTCTAGCACGGAGGGGGAAGAGAGAGAGAGACCCCGGACAGTGTTGTGAGCATTTTGCATGGATTTTCTATGAGAGCAATGGATCCGCTGGCGGATTCAGTCAAAAACGGATGCCCGCGGATCCTCCACCCATAGGCGACCATTAGACAAAATGGCGGACGCGGCTGATCCGCCATAGTCTGACACATACAAAAAACGTTGCATTGAATGCTTTCCAAAAATGGCAGACGCCAAATTTATGGCGGATCCGTCAAAAAATGGATCAAACGGATGACCATCCGTCATAATCTGCCACCAATGCAAGTCAATGGGAAAAAAGCGGATCCGCCAAAAAAAATGGCAGATCCGCTTTTTTCACACTTTGGCGGATTTTGACTGACGTCGCACGACTGAAGTGTGAAAGAGGCCTTAGCAAGTGAGTACTTCTGGCCGACACCAACACCAGATAACAGTTGATCGGTGAGGGTGTCCTGTGTCGCACCCCAGCCAATCAGACATTGATGATCTATTCTAAGGATAAGTTATCAATCAAAATGTAGTGGACAATCTCTTTAAGGCCGGCGTCACACTGGCGACAGAATCGGACGACTGCAATACGATGAAATATCGTATTGCAGTCTGCCCTATGTTAATCTTTGGAGCAGCTCCTAGTATCAGATTTTTTGTGGTCCGTTTTAAACGTCCGTGTGCAATCGCAGCATGCTGCGATTGTCACCGATTGTGGGTCGACTATCGCCAATGCAAGTCTATGGGAGCGATGAAAAATCGGATTACAAACGGACCTCACGTGTGACTTGCGATTAAATCGCACCGGTGTCCTTTAGAAAAGCCGGCAATTCATCCCCGGCTATACTGTAAAATCACACTGACAGCTTTAATAAAGAATAGAAAGAATAGATATACACACATAGAATACATATATATATATATATAATATATAATATATATAATAATATATATGTGTCATTGTGACACATACATATACATATATTTATAGTTCTTACACTTCTACATACTGTAATAGCCGCTAATTCAATTGCCGGCTTTTGTGAAATCACAGAAGCCGACATGAAATGATACATTGTTTAGACACAGTTAACCATGTCATTTCCTGTATTTTGATAAATGGTTTGAACTTACAATTACATATGTGTATTTGTGCAAAATTTCAGACATGTAGGGGTTAATTAAAGGTGTAAATTCGTTGAGAAAAAATGCGTGGGCTCCCGCTGTATTTTCTCCACCAGACAGACAAAGCAAGCGAGTGGGGGCAGATAATAATAGCCTAGGGAGGGTACATTTTTTTGTGCCCCCCCTGGCTACTAACATCTGCCCCCAGACACCCCAGAAAGGGCGAATCTATAATTAGATTCGCCCTTTCTGGCACTTTGCCTGTCTATTCCCATTGCCCTGTAGCGGTGGCGAATGGGTTAATAAGGGGTTAAACCCACCTTGCTATTGAAAGGTGAGTTTAAGCCAGGTTAATAATTGAGAGCTGTCAATTAGACAACTATCAATTATTAATCCTACTGTATGAAAGAAAAATCAAACACACACAGTTTAATAAAAAAGAAGTTTAATGAAATAATCACACATTTTTTGACCATATTTTATTTTCCTGCTAAAACCATTTCCTGTAATAAAAATAAAATAAAAAAGCAAAATTATTCTTACCAATCCAATGTACAGTCAGGTCCCACGGTGTAATCCATCAGAAAGGGTTAACAGGTTACAGCTTGCAGAAAGCTAATGCTCTCTCCGAGTTGTAACCCATGAATGAATCAGTTACTCTCCCAGCGAAAGGAGAGGAAGAGATTCATGAATGGAGCTTAATTGATTTATTGCCACTTTCACTTCAGTGACCTGACCTAACGTGAAAGTGGGATACAATCAATTAAGCTTCATTCATTAATCACATCCTCTCTTGTCGGCAGGAGATAAGCTCATTCATTCAGGAGCTATCAGATGAGCACGCAGGATTACTTGCGCTGCTTATCTGATTGCTAGTTAACCCTTTGTGAAGGATTACATCGTGGGACGTGACAGATCGCCAGATAGGTAAGAATAATGTTGTTTTATTATTTTATATTTATTTTAGAAGAACAACGGCTTCGAACGGATTAAGAGTGAAATAAAAGATGGTCAAAAAAATGTGTTTTGATTTCATTAAAATTATTTACTCTTAAAGTGTGTTTGTGTTTTTTTATTTACTTCAATAGGATTAATAATTGATAGTTGTCTAATTGACAGCTCTCAATTATTAACCTGCCTTAAGGTCACCTTTCAATACTAAGGTGACATTAACGCCTTATTAACCCATTCGCCACCGCTACAGGGCAATAGGAATAGACGGGCAAAGTGCCAGAAAGGGCGAATCTAATTATAGATTTGCCCTTTCTGGGTGTCTGGGGGCAGATGTTAGTAGCCAGGGGGGGCACAAAAAAATATACCCTCCCTAGGCTATTATTATCTGCCCCCACTCGCTTGCTTTGTCTGTCTGGTGGAGAAAATACAGCGGGAGCCCACGCATTTTTTTTCAACAAATTTACACCTTTAATTAATCCCTACATGTCTGAAATTTTGCACAAATACACTCATGTAATTGTAAGTTCAAACCAAAATCAAAATACAGGAAATGACATGGTTAACTGTGTGGAAACAATGTATCATTTCATGTCGGCTTCTGTGATTTCACAAAAGCCGGCAATTGAATTAGCAGCTATTACAGTATGTAGAAGTCTAGGAACTATAAATATATGTATATATACATGTCACAATGATATGTATAATATATATATATATATACAGTGCCTACAAGTAGTATTCAACCCCCTGCAGATTTAGCTGGTTTGATAAGATGCAAATAAGTTAGAGCCTTCAAACTGCAAATGAGAGTAGAATTTATGAACAGAAGCATAAATCTTACAAACCAAAAAGTTATGTTGCTCAGTTGAATTTTAATACATTTTAAACATAAAAGTGTGGGTCAATTATTATACAACCCCTATGTTTAATATTTCGTGGAATAACCCTTGTTTGCAATTACAGCTAATAATCGTCTTTTATAAGACCTGATCAGGCCGGCACAGGTCTGTGGAGTTATCTTGGCCCACTCCTCCATGCAGATCTTCTCCAAGTTATCTAGGTTCTTTCGGTGTCTCATGTGGACTTTAATCTTGAGCTCCTTCCACAAGTTTTCAATTGGGTTAAGGTCAGGAGACTGACTAGGCCACTCCAACACCTTGACTTTTTCCCTCTTGAACCAGGCCTTGGTTTTCTTGGCTGTGTGCTTTGGGTCGTTGTTTTGTTGGAAGATGAAATTACGACCCATCTTAAGATCCTTGATGGAGGAGCGGAGGTTCTTGGCCAAAATCTCCAGGTAGGCCGTGCTATCCATCCTCCCATGGATGCGGACCAGATGGCCAGGCCCCTTGGCTGAGAAACAGCCCCACAGCATGATGCTGCCACTACCATGCTTGACTGTAGGGATGGTATTCTTGGGGTCGTATGCAGTGCCATCCAGTCTCCAAACGTCACGTGTGTGGTTGGCACCAAAGATCTCGATCTTGGTCTCATCAGACCATAGAACCTTGAACCAGTCTGTCTCAGAGTCCTCCAAGTGATCATGAGCAAACTGTAGACGAGCCTTGACATGACGCTTTGAAAGTAAAGGTACCTTACGGGCTCGTCTGGAACGGAGACCATTGCGGTGGAGTACGTTACTTATGGTATTGACTGAAACCAATGTCCCCACTGCCATGAGATCTTCCCGGAGCTCCTTCCTTGTTGTCCTTGGGTTAGCCTTGACTCTTCGGACAAGCCTGGCCTCGGCACGGGAGGAAACTTTCAAAGGCTGTCCAGGCCGTGGAAGGCTAACAGTAGTTCCATAAGCCTTCCACTTACGGATGATGCTCCCAACAGTGGAGACAGGTAGGCCCAACTCCTTGGAAAGGGTTTTGTACCCCTTGCCAGCCTTGTGACCCTCCACGATCTTGTCTCAGATGGCCTTGGAATGCTCCTTTGTCTTTCCCATGTTGACCATGTATGAGTGCTGTTCACAAGTTTGGGGAGGGTCTTAAATAGTCAGAAAAGGCTGGCAAAAGAGATCATTAATCCACACATGTGAAGCTCATTATTCTTGGTGCCTGAACTACTTCTTAATACTTTAGGGGACCAAACAGAATTCTTGTGGTTTGAGGGGTTGAATAATAAATGACACTCTGAATTAACTTTTAACGTTTTAAAAAAAAAAAAAAAAATATTATAAAAATTTTTTTTGCTGCAGTGCATTTCCCACTTCCAGGCTGATCTACAGTACAAATGTCACAATGCCAAGTTAATTCCGCATGTGTCAACCAGCTAAATCTGCAGGGGGTTGAATACTACTTGTAGGCACTGTATATATATATATATGTGTTCTATGTGTATATATCTATTCTTTCTTTTGTGATTGAAATACTATTCTTTTGGATCCATTATATGTCAGTTTTGCAAGCCTGCGAGAAATTCTCGCAAGTCGGATGAAAATCGGATGTTACAAGGTACACACACATGCATTAAATCGCATCTTTGAAAGAAAATCGGATGCCAGAAGGATGTGTGATGTTTGCATTTTGATACGACAATCGACCGACTAAAACGGACCGATTTTTTGTAGTTGTGTCTGACGCCGGCCTAACTCATCTTGTGGCCAACTAAATATAGTGAGACATAAAGGCTGTAGTAGAGAAATGGTCAAAAATTGTCAATAAAACCACATTGCAAACATGAAAGTGAGATAAATATGCAGATAAATGAAAAATTCTCCCAAGAGTGTCCATAAACATTCGATACAGAGGAGCCAACTAATGAACAGCTTCCATTCAGGATACCTCTGAGGATTGCCCCAGTGCAGTGTATGGACGGAAACATCTGGGCTGCCATACAGTGGAGTCTTGATATTTGGACCAACAGCTCTGGTCAAATGTGCAAAGGATTGGAATGGATGGTTATATGTGGTGTTCTCAAGTGCATATTCTTTGTATAAATAAACATGACTTCTGTTGAATCATTTATTAATTAATAGATGATCTTTTCTTCTTTTATTATTATTTGTCTAGATGAGACCACAATAAACCCTGTTAGTAATGTTTACCAGCCTTTTTAATAAATTTTTCCCATAAAATTGCAATTTTTAATTGGTTTAATGCAGGTTTCTCCAGAGATGAGATCCATTTACTCACCACTAGATGGCAGTATTTCATAGGTGTAATCTGCTTTGTTGATCATAGCACATGAAAGCACATGTAATGTAACCAGTACCACCAATGAAGATAGGTCAATTTGGTAAAGATTTGTGTTATTCATTAAAACTCAGAGTATACAACATATTATAACAGTATGCTATTGGATAGCTTGGTATTTTGACTGCTAGATATAGTTAAGTCTCCTTGCAGCATCTAATCCTCCAACAAATGTCATATACATCCATTTAACAATACTATCCAATCCATATTAAGTGACCTGTCCATGCTGTACATATGTAATCTAGAGAAACTTGGAGTGCCATACCACAATGAGGAATAGACAGCACCTACTGTAATTTCACTCGAAACCTAAAAATTCAGGTATGACTGTAATTAAAGGGGCTGCCCATCTGGAACATTTATGGCAGATTCCTAGTTATGTACCACACTATCTGGAGATTGGGGTTCAGTTGCACATGGCTGGGGGTGGAGACACCAAGCAATTTTCAGTAAGGAGAGAGCCACACTTCCTTTCTGTGTGTGATGAATTAGATGGGACCTGCACTAATTGAACATGTGGGTATGCCATAAGTATCCCATATGGGAAAAGCCCTTTAACTCCAGTTCTGCCACTCTCATAATGTTAACCTCATAGTAAGATGAGCAGAATAGGGTGGGATATAATTAATTGTTTTGGTGGGGACCTTACAATATAGAGGTATGTCAGTGGTTACTGTGCTTCTTAGGGCTAGCTCTCACTTACGATGTAATCGGACAGGTGCAATCCAATAAAAAATTGAATTGCACTCGGCCCAATGTTAAACTATGTGGCAGCTCACAGCTGCGGTTTTTTTTATCATGCCGATTCGGCTTGCTGCGATTGCATACGTGAATCAGATTGCACCCAGCTATATACTGTAAGTCTATAGGTGAGTGTGAAACATCACGCTGTACTTGGATGTCACCCGAGTGCACTGCAATTCCCGCAGACGCCGGCAATGGAAGAGATGGAGAAATTAATTTCTCTGTCTCCTCTAAACTTGGGCTCTGATTCTCTGATGCAAGAGGATCGGAGCACAGAGCACTAACAGTGGCAGCAGAGCAGGAGCCGAGTGTCATTAGCATATCACATCCGGTGCCATATGTTTGGGTGCCTTATTCCAACTGTAATATACACGAGACAGGACGAAGGGAGGAGAGAACATGGAGCACGGTATGTCTTGTGTGTACTTTTGGAATGTTTGTCAGCAAAGGCCCAAACAAATCTCCGCAACTGTAAACCATACTTGATAACGTTTAGAAGATGCCATGCAAGAGACTTTGGAAAATTTTGCAGAACCAAATTTATGTTAAAGGGGTATTCCCATCTCCAGGCTACTAACCCAATATGTAGTAGGAGTAATAATATTAGCAAATACCTCCAATTAGAAATGTAGTATAGTTACGAGTATGACCACTGATATAGTGACAGTTAGCTAGTTGCTAGTCATAACTGTGGATACCTAAGGTCCTGCAATGCTTACACATGAAGAAAGAGGTATAGCGATCAGAAATACTATCCTTACATTTCTAATTGGATGTATTTGATAATATTATTATTATACCTACTACATATTGGGATAGCATCGTGGAGATGGGAATACCCCTTTAAGGAATGCAGAAGGTGAGAAATGCATTGCCTTGGTGTGTTTGTCATTGCCATTTTACTATATGTTTAATGCGGTATGCACAGAGCCATGAAGATGTTTTTAATTTTACCTAATAAACGCTTGGAATTTTACTGATACAGTGACGTGCTGGCTGTCCTTTTGGATTACACATGTAACTAACACAATACAACACAATAATAACTTAACTTAGTCTGTTTATAAACACATTTGCTGCAGCCAGGGCCGGCGTTTGGGGCAGGCATACCAGGCAGATGCCTGGGGCCTCCTGCATCCCCAGCCCCTTTATGAAGTGCCCAGAGGGTGTACAGCAGTGAATAATGCTGTGCATTGCTCTGTAGTCCCGGAGCGTCTCTCACAAACCCCCCGTGAGCCTCCCCGTCTCTCTTACTCCCTGCAGTCAGGTTAGAAGTTGAGGGGGAGGGGCCGATTACAGCACCGCAGACAGAGTTCGGAGCGGCCAGAAAGATGCTGAGAGTCTGTGTTCTCATCGTGGCTGCTCTTAGCACAGAAATTGAGATTTTGGTTTGGCTTTTATCCTAAGTCATGTGACAAGGCTCATTAAAAGGTCGACATTGACTTTTAGGATTGCTACTTCCAATAGGTGGCACTAGAGTTCTAGTCCTCTTCCTCTCTGAAGAGACAATTTGCATATTTCCCAGAGGAGCATTGCGGTTTTAAGTCTCCTCATCTTGGCATGCTTAGCATGTCAATCTCCGCAAGGAGAAACAATACTTCTTGGATATAAATCACTGCTTGTAATCTGACAGGGCGACCTCCTGTCACTGTCTGGATGACATAGGACAGGAATATTGTCTGTTGAATCAGGGTATTTATTATATAGAAATAAATGAATTCCCATGTGAAATAATAAGAGTAAACATACACGTATATAGTACAGGTGTGCATATTGTAAGCTTTTCAGGGGATATAGCTCTGGGATCGCCGTCCGGGTAGACAGAATGGCATAGAAACAGTTCATTCAGAGACAGCAGTTCTGGTAAAAACTGGCCGCAACCAGCTTTATTAAAGTCCACAGCAAACAGATAAAACAAATCATAAACATAAGACCTGGGCTTGTCGAGCCACTAATTACACTTAGATAGATTTCCTTTCTATCCGGGTCCAGACTCTACCAGTCTGTGCCCAAAACAACACATATGTTTAGTAGTTACCAGCGTGGAGTTTCACAGAGTCTCCTCCTTGTGTCTGAAGGCACCTTCAATGTCCAGACTTGAGAGAGCTCCCCTCCTATTCAGCCGCTATTCGCACGGATTCTCACTGAGACTACTCCTGTGTCCGGGTACATCGAGCACCCAGACTGAGATAGCTCAAACTCCTGGAGACTGCTTCTTGTGCCTAGACTCCTTGTCCAGACTAAGCGAGCTCTCTGACTGTGTTCGCAGACACCTACTTCTGGTCTCCTAATTAACACCTGAGTAGTTTCAGGCCTGAGCTGCAAGTGTGTAATGAATGTAAGGTGTAGTGACCTTTCTCTACCACTAGGTTTACAAAGCCATACATTTCCCTTATACCAGTCAGCAAAGCATCCAGGTGAAATGTACACCCCATTCAACACACATTCCTTCACTGTCTCACATATCCCCTCCCTCTTCTCCAGACCGGAGGGCTGGTCATCCAGACCGGAGGGCTGGTCAACAATCCAAAAGAGCAGCGAACTCTGGACCAGTCATGGCCATCATCTTCATACTGTCATCTGTATCTTCACCTGAGCCATAGCCAACATCAGCTTTCTCTTCATCTGAAGCATCCGCACTACCCTGTACCCTCCCAGGCCTATGCTCTCTGGGGCCTCGGGTATCCTGCACGGTTTCATCTTGACCTTAGGGCCGGGCTCAGTTTCGATATAGTGCCTGGCCAGAGAAGTAGACCCGGCACATCAGAACACTTCTGCTGACTCTTTCTCAGAAACTCACGTACCTCCTGTCCCTGGTGCACTGACCATGTGTCACCAACTATCACAGAAGGTATAGGGGGTTTTTCACTTTTCTCCAGTTCCCCTTGAACCTTCTTTACTTCATTGAGCTTCTCCAGAAGATGCTCATGGCTCTCATCACGCTCCTTCATCACAGTTTGGAGTTTTTTCTGAGAAGTAATCAATTCATCTTGTACCTGTTGGACGTCCTTTATGTCTTCAGCCCCTTCTTCAGGCTCTTCTGGTAGGACATGCTCAGAAGCCCTACCGTCAGTCTTACATTCTACTTCTTCAGTCACATCATTATGGTCTCCAATATCTCCATTTATTCCAGCTTTCAAGTTCTCCTTGATAGCTGCATCTGTATACTCAGAACCCGCCGGATTCTTCTCTTCCACCACGTTCTGCATCCCATCTGGGCTCCCGTGTGTCTGTAGCGGCAACGGAGTGACACATCGCTTTTCCCATTTGTTGGGACGTGGCTCCGATGTAGCCTCCCTGAAAGTGCGCTTGAGCTCACCAACGCCAGCCCGATGTCTCAAAATCTCATCTTGTGACTTATCCAGATCCTTGGTATCACTCGGGAACACCGCTGGGGCGCCGGGCGCCGAACTTCCAGCCTGAGCTTCACGAGTTGCAGCTACTGATGAGGCATCTGGTTTGGTGTCTACCACTTCTATGGCTTTTTCCACCTCTGCAGCATCACCTTCAGAGTCCTTGGCATGATGCAGATCCACACCACACACCGACAACTTCTCATCTTCAACAGCATCCACTTGTGCTGTGTTCAGGTTCAGAGTCCTGCCTTTAAAGCTCAGCTCTCCTCCTTTCACCTTAGTCTTCGCCAGGGAACCGACCAACTGTAAAACATCTTCAGATGCCATCTTCTGTCTGGCTGTAAGGTCAGCATCAGCTTTCTTCTCAGGACTCTCAACCTCCTCTGCTACCATGCCTTCCTCATTTGCACTGGTTACTTTATTGTCATCAGATGATTCACTATCACTCCCACTATCCCTGTCTGACCCCTTTTTCTCAGCCACATCCGGGTCACTTTCAGGGTTATACAATTCATTCTCATTCTCATCCTGCTCACTTTCAGGAGTATACAATTCATTCTCATTCACATCCTGATCTGGAACCTTAGTTAACATGTCATCCACAACATTAACTTCACCATCTGGTCCCTCAAGTATGTGACTATGTGACAACCCCAGCACTATACTTCTATATAGCTCAGGTACTAGGAGCTGACTCACGACCTCTCCCTGGACTTCAGTGTCCCTATACAATAGGCTATTGTCCATGGCAGCATGAGGAAACCTCTCCTCAGAGCCAGGCTCCTGGGAAACCTCATTTAGAACAATCATATTTTTCTGTGTCGTCCTAAGAGTGGGGTCTTGCCACTGCTCACTCTCAAAATTGTCACAGGACACAGGCAAGTCAGGGACACTCGGTTCCCGAGAACCACCATCCTCGTCTCCCAACATCACCTGCAAAGGAATTTCATCACTATCACAGTCATAATTATTATCAATATCATTATCATGATTATGATCAGTATCATCATCACTATCATGATCATCATCATTATCATTATCACATCAGCATCATTATCATGGTCATCATCATTATCATGATCACCATCATCATCATCATTATCATTATCATCATCATCATTATCATGGTCATCATCATTATCAGATCATCATCATATCATTATCAAACCATATAAGTTTTAACGGCCCACTAGCATTGTGTTCCGCCCCTCGGGACTGCGCACCCTCAGTAGGAGCTTCATCACACTGTCCATCAGAAACATTTTTCCCCCAGAGACCCTTAGATCGGGGAAAGTCATTACCCAATATGACGGGGTGCACCAGGTTCTTCACTACCCCCACTTCATATGAAACCTCCCCGAGTTTAGGGACCAAGTCCACGGCAGTCTCTGGGTAGACTTTGGTGTCTCCATGGATGCACACCACACTCAGGTGTTTATCAGGGACGAAGTCCCTATCAATCAGGCTGTCCCATACGGAAGTCACTGGACTCTCTGAGTCCAAGAGGGCCTGTGCTGGGCAGTCATTTACAACCACCGGGGACCCCTGTGGTCCAGTCTCTTCGGCTGAGGTGGACACACACACAGGCTCTGCGCAGGGAGAGAGGGATCCGCCAACATCACAACACATAGGCTCCCCCTCTATTGGACAGTTGGCTGCAATTTCACGACATCTCCAACACTGTCCATCACACTCTCCCACCCATATGTCCCCTCGGGCCCGAACCCGCTTATCAGCATACCCCATGTCCCCAACAGCTGGAACGCTCTTACCGCGAGAGTTCAGCGTCCGGGAACTCTGAAGTGACGACCTCTCAGACGGCTGGTCACGGAGACAGTCTTTGCTGGCGAAGGCCTTCTCCATCAAGCTGACCAGACGATTGGCGTCCTGGTGGTCTCCTTGTCCGATCTATGGCTGTACCTCAGGAGGACATGCTCGGGTGTAGTGGTTTACTATCACCTTTTCAACTCCATAATCAGGTTTGCTGACTGCAGACTCCCAACTGCATCTCCAGTCATGAACTCCCCTGGCACGGGCTGTCACCGTAACACCCAGCCGGGTAAGAATCTCCGCTTTCAGCTTGGCATAGTCTTGGCTGTCCTGCTCGCTCAGGTCAGCATAGGCCCTTTGGGGCTCTCCAATCAGATAAGGGGCGACCATCATGGCCCATTCAGATAGGGGCAGATTCTCCTTCTCTGCCAATCTCTCAAACCTAGTGAGATATACCTCCACATCATCACGAGGTGTCATCTTTTTCAGGGACCGTCTTACCGCCTTCTTTACAGCTGACAACACAGGTGCCTTCACAACATTACTCTGGGACGAGGTGCTGAGAGCTGCAATCTGCTCAAACAACCGGTTATTCTCCTGCTGCTGCTGCTGGCACTGCAGTTGCATGCTCTGCTGGGCCTGTACCAGGTACTCAATGAGCTCCTCCATACTGCCGGACTTATCTGTCTCAACCACGGCAGTCTTATGTTGCACATTAACTTGCGCCATTTGTTCAAACAGCGCCTCCATGCTGTCATCCATGCTGTCAGACTTCTCTGTCTTAACAACGGCAGTCTTCACTCAAGACATACACACTCCACAGTCTTTTCCACAGAAAATTCAGCTCTGCTGTGCAGACACTTTTTTTTTTTTTTCTCTGCAAACTCTATTAGGGCCACTGTCTCTTTAAGACTGCTCCAATAGACGTTTCTCTTTTGCTGCTGCACACTCCACAGTCTTTTCCACAACAAGTTCAGCTTTGCTGTGCAGACACACTTTTTTTTTTTCTTTTGCAAACTCTATTAGGGCTACTGTCTCTTTAAGACTGCTCCAATCAGACGTTTTTGCTGACACACTTTTTTTTTTTTTTTTCTCTGCTGCTGTTTCAACAGACCTCACCTTTTACTGCTGTCTCTAAGCCACTGTGCTGCACGCACACTCCAGCACTAATTGTATCAGCCACTGTGCTGCCCCAGCATTCTCCGCCAATTGTAAGCTTTTCAGGGGATATAGCTCTGGGATCGCCGTCCGGGTAGACAGAATGGCATAGAAACAGTTCATTCAGAGACAGCAGTTCTGGTAAAAACTGGCCGCAACCAGCTTTATTAAAGTCCACAGCAAACAGATAAAACAAATCATAAACATAAGACCTGGGCTTGTCGAGCCACTAATTACACTTAGATAGATTTCCCTTTCTATCCGGGTCCAGACTCTACCAGTCTGTGCCCAAAACAACACATATGTTTAGTAGTTACCAGCGTGGAGTTTCACAGAGTCCATCCTTGTGTCTGAAGGCACCTTCAATGTCCAGACTTGAGAGAGCTCCCTCCTATTCAGCCGCTATTCGCACGGATTCTCACTGAGACTACTCCTGTGTCCGGGGTACATCGAGCACCCAGACTGAGATAGCTCAAACTCCTGGAGACTGCTTCTTGTGCCTAGACTCCTTGTCCAGACTAAGCGAGCTCTCTGACTGTGTTCGCAGACACCTACTTCTGGTCTCCTAATTAACACCTGAGTAGTTTCAGGCCTGAGCTGCAAGTGTGTAATGAATGTAAGGTGTAGTGACCTTTCTCTACCACTAGGTTTACAAAGCCATACATTTCCCTTATACCAGTCAGCAAAGCATCCAGGTGAAATGTACACCCCATTCAACACACATTCCTTCACTGTCTCACAATATGAATTAGCGTTTTTGGTGCATTTTTTTTTTTTGCAGCAAAAATACTGCTTTCAAAACACCCATTTTTTAGGGTATGTGCAGACGATATGAAAATGGCAGCACTTTGGACGCAGCGGACATGTGCTGCGTCCAAAGTGCTGCCATCTTTTGAATGCAGGTGATTCCACATATGTTCACTGAACCGTGTGTAATCAGCGCATCTACGCAAGATAAATTGACATGCTGGGGTCTGGAGAGATGCTGCCGCATGTGCATCTCTCGGGTGAGGTGCGGGCTTCTGTAGACACATAGTGGGCATGGCATTTCTTGAAATCCCATCCACTATGCGGTAACATCTGGCCGCTGCGGGTTGGACGCTGCACAAGTACACAGAAGCCAACCCGCAGCGTTTACTGATTGTGGACACATACCCTAAGGGTGTGTTTCCACGATCCGGATTTCTTCAGTAAATGCTGCGTGTTTGACCTGTGCGCTGGCCAGCGTCAAACACGCAGCGTCCAGATGTTACAGCATAGTGGAGGGGATTTCAAGAAATCCCGTCTCCACTATGCTTAAAAACACGCAGGCGGCAGACCTGGGATAACGGACATGCGTCGCGTCTTTTTAGACCGCAGCATGTCCTATTCCCTTGCGGCGACGCAGCGTCGCCACAAGTGAAATAACACAGGCCTGTGTAGCACTGCAGTCATTCCGGATTGACCACACGTTCACTAGGGGCGGGCTTTGGGCGGAGCGGACTTTCCGCTCCGTCCAAAGCGCTGTGGTTCCGGATCGTGGAACCACAGCCTTAGAGCTTTTGCTGCTTGTTTTTTTACAGTATGCATTTTGTCTAAAGTACATGTTTAAGGCTACTTTCACACTTGCGTTTTTTTGCGCAGCGCATCGTGCGCTATCGGATGCGTGCGCAATGTTCCCCTAGCTTTAACAATGGCGGGCGCAGGGTCTAGCGCTTGCACGCGTTCATCTGCGATTGGCGTGCGCTGCGCATTTTCCAGATGTGCGTTCATACGCGCTAGACGCTACATGTTGCATTTTTTTTCCGCCCAACCGCTTTAAAAAAATGCTATACGCAAAAAATAACATTGCAGTCTATGGGTGCGCATGGCTTTGCGCTCGTCAGCGCTTTTGCGCACAACGCGATTTTGGAGTAAATAATGTCTAACTTGTTTTAACAACCCCCTACACAAGATACATTATGAGGAGTGTAGATAAAAAGATGATAGAGACAGAGATGATAGAGACAGATGATAGAGATGATAGAGACAGAGATAATAGAGACAGAGATGATAGAGACAGATGATAGAGATGATAGAGACAGAGATGATAGAGATGATAGAGACAGATGATAGATGATAGAGACAGATGATAGAGACAGAGATGATAGAGACAGATGATAGAGATGATAGAGACAGAGATGATAGAGACAGAGATGATAGAGACAGATGATAGAGACAGAGATGATAGAGACAGATGATAGAGATGATAGAGACAGAGATGATAGAGACAGAGATGATAGAGACAGATGACAGAGACAGAGATGATAGAGACAGATGATAGAGATAATAGAGACAGAGATAATAGAGATGATAGAGACAGATGATAGATGATAGAGACAGATGATAGAGATGATAGAGACAGAGATGATAGAGACAGAGATGATAGAGACAGATGATAGAGACAGAGATGATAGAGACCGATGATAGAGATGATAGAGACAGAGATGATAGAGACAGAGATGATAGAGACAGATGATAGAGACAGATGATAGAGATGATAGAGACAGATGATAGAGATGATAGAGACAGATGATAGAGACAGAGATGATAGAGACAGATGATAGACACACTTACACCCGGTCCCAGCGCTGGCCCTGCACTCCATTCTGCTCACTCACCTGTTCCTCGGCTGTCCCTCTGCGGCAGTCTGTGCGTGGGCTGGGGTCTCCTGTCCCATCTGTTCCCCGGCGTCCTGTGTCCTCCTCCACTTCCTGGCACGCTGCTGGCAGGCCTCCAGACAGTCTGTTTAGGACGCGAGGCCGCGCCCACCGCCTCTCTTAAAGGGGCAGCGTGCATCTTTTGAAATTGCTAATTAACCAATGGCTGCGCACTCAGTACTATATCTGGTCACTCCACCATTGGGGGAGTGCCGGAGCAACGTGTTCTATCATTGCTACATCCGGTTCTGTTCCTGATCGTCTGCGCTGCGTCTGCAGTCTCTGTGCTTCGCTTACACTGTTTGTCTCCTCAGATCATTGCTAACCTGTATCTGGATATCTGGACAATCTCGGCTATTACTGGCGCAAGTGTCATCCCGTTCCGCCATCAGCCATCCGTACCCGTGGACCGTGACAAGGTCACTGGAGCCAGCCTACTTCCATCCATTCTGGACCAGGACCTTACCCTTCTCCGTCAAGAACCCTCCACGGACTCTGTATATACCTGTTTACCTTTTGGTCCCTCTGGGACAGCTGCCACGTGTCCGGGTCTAACTGGAGGTAGCACCTGTGTCCTCCGGGTATTCCATTCTGGTCCTGTTCGAGGGGCCTTACTACGGTACCCGGGGCTCACTAGTTACGCCCCCTTCGGAGCCCCCCGGACCGCGGTCTCGAGGTTCCACATTAAAAAATAAATACGAATGTGAACTTCAACACCTCTGCCTCCGCTTCCATTCGTTACAGATTGCTCCGGCCATGGAACCCGCTGGATCCCAGAGACCTCCGACCACGGATCTGTGCCAGGAGGTGGCCCGTTTAGGAGTTCAACAGGACAAGATCACGACTTATCTACGCAGCTTGTCTACCCGCATGGATTCCTTGGGTCCTCGTCTGCACCTGACTCTTCTATCAATACTCAGGTACCAGTTCCCATGGCAAGTAAAGGTCCCCGCCTGGCGGCTCTACCCGTTTCCAGGTGATCCTACTCTGTGTCGGGGTTTCCTCAATCAGTGCACTCTACACTTCGAAATCTTGGGGCATATGTTTGCTTCTGACCGAGCCAAGGTGGGCTTCATCATGTCACACCTGGGAGGAGAGGCCCTCGCCTGGCTAAACCCGCTATGGGAGAGAGGGGATCCGCTGGTTAACGATCTTCAATCTTTCCTAGAGGCTTTTCACAGGAAGTTCGATGAACCTGGTCGCACCACTTCGACTGCATCAGCTCTGCTCCGCCTGCGTCACAAGGTACTCTCACGGTAGCTCAGTATGCTGTTAAATTCCGCACCCCTCTCTGAATTATCGTGGAACAATGAGGCCCTGGTTGCTAACTTCTGGAGGGGCCTATCCGAAGAATCAAGGATGAGCTGGCGGGACGGGACAGACCTACCCTCTTGGAAGAGCTAATATCCTTGGCAACCCAAATTGACCTGCGTTTCCAGGAGCACTCCATGGAGATCAAGCGGGACAAAAGGTCCTATCACTTGGACTCTAGTTTGTACAAACCAGGTACTTCGCCCTCCGCCTCTGAGGCCATGGAGGTGGACCATGTAAGTTTGGCCACCCGCCGCCGGGAGGCACGTCGCAAGGAGGGAAGTTGTTACTACTGCGGTAGTTCTGAACATTTGATCCATTTCTGTCCCAAAAAGTCGGGAAACTCCAGTGCCTAGGTCCGGTAGGAGGGGCCAACCTAGGTAGTGAACAGTCCTCTCCCTCTTTACGCATCTCAGTCACCGTGTCTTGTGGAGCAGTGAAGTTCTCCGAACATTGTCTATTGGATTCTGGAGCTGCAGGGAACTTCATCCAGCAGGCGGTTGTGGATCATTACCGCTTACCAGTCCAGCGTCTTCCTGATCCGTTACAGGTGTCCGCCGTGGATGGCAAATCGCTGACCGAGCCCGTCCAGTTTCAAACCGAGTTTGTGGAACTCCGGGTAGGTCTAATGCATACTGAACGAATGCGATTTTATGTATATCCCGGTTTATCCCATCCCATGCTTCTAGGTTTACCTTGGCTCCAGATGCATGAACCAGTCCTTAATTGGAAGACTGGAGAAGTTTCTGCGTTGGGGAGATACCTGCATGAATCGTTGCTTAACCCGGATTCAACCTGTTTCGCCTCCAGTCCAGCCTGATACCCTGCCAGGGTTGCCTTCCGCCTATTGGTCCTTCTCTGACGTCTTTGGGAAAAAGGAGGCTGAGACTACCTCCACACAGGTCGTATGACTGTCAGATAGAGCTTCTTCCAGGAGCATCACCCCCTCGCGGAGAGTCTATCCCCTTTCACAGGCAGAGACTCAGGCCATGTCGGACTACATTCAAGAGAATCTGGCTAGAGGATTTATCCGGAAGTCATCGTCACCGGCAGGAGCTGGATTCTTCTTTGTGAAGAAAAAGGACGGGTCCTTGCGCCCTGCATTGACTATCGGGGACTAAATCAAATCACGGTAAAAAACAGGTATCCATTACCTCTTATTTCAGAGCTGTTTGATCGTCTCCGAGGGGCCAAGATCTTCACCAAATTGGACCTCAGAGGGCCTACAACCTGATCCGAATCAGAGAGGGAGACGAATGGAAAACAGCCTTCAAACACCCGTGACGGCCACTATGAATACCTGGTAATGCCATTCGGCCTAAGCAATGCACCTGCGTTTTTTCAGGAATTTGTTAATGACATTTTCAGGGACTTGCTATATACTTGTGTCGTGGTTTACCTGGACGATATTTTGATTTTTTTCTGCTGACTTGACGTCACAACCGGAGGCAAGTACGCCTGGTCTTACAAAGACTGAGAGAGAACAGCTCTATGCCAAATATGAGAAATGCCTCTTTGAGCAGTCTTCTTTGCCTTTCCTTGGGTACATTGTATCTTCCACAGGATTAAAGATGGATCCGGAGAAGTTGTCTGCAGTTCTCAACTGGCCTCGTCCGTCTGGGCTAAAAGCCATACAAAGGTTCCTCGGATTCGCCAATTACTACCGGCAATTCATTCCACACTTTTCCACCCGAGTGGCTCCAATCACAGCCTTAACCCGGAAAGGTGTAAACTCTAAGGAATGGTCCTCCGAGGCAGAAGAGGCCTTTGTTTCTCTGAAAAAAGCCTTCGCTTCCGCACCCGTTCTCCATCGTCCTAATTCAAGTGAGCAATTTTTTCTTGAAGTTGACGCTTCTTCCATAGGTGCAGAGCTGTTCTGACCCAGAAGTCGTCTACCGGGCGGATGATCTCGTGTGGTTTTTTTTCCAAGGTTTTTTCTCCTGCAGAAAGGAATTACTTGTCGGTGATCGCGAACTGTTGGCCATCAAATTGGCTCTGCAAGAATGGAGACATCTTCTTGAAGGAGCTCATCACCAGGTAATCATATTCACCGACCATAAAAACCTTGCCTATCTCCAATCTGCTTTAAGACTGAATCCTCGTCAGGCCGTTGGGCATTATTTTTGCTCGTTTCAATTTTGTACTTCATTTCCGTCCAGCTGACAAGAACATCAAGGCAGACGCACTCTCTAGAGCCTTCTTGCCTCCTGAACTGGAGAGGAACCTCAGCACATTATTGAACCTTCTAAGTTAGTCTCTGTTGCCTCTACTGATCTGGCCCGGCTTCCTCCTGGAAGACTTTCGTGTCCGCCTCTGATCGTAGTCGTGTTCTGCGCTGGGGTCATTCTTCTAAGTTGGCTGGCCATGCTGGTCAGAGAAAGACGCAGCAACTCATCTCCCGGTATTACTGGTGGCCTACCATGGTCAAGGATCCAGGAGTTCGTCGCAGCATGTCCTTCATGTGCCCGTAACAAAACTGTAAACATCTACCAGCCGGCAGGCTTCTGCCTCTTCCAATTCCGTCCGCTCCCTGGCAGCACATCGCGATGGATTTCATCACGGATCTTCCCATCTCTTCTGGCTGCTCAGTGGTATGGGTTGTGGTGGACCGCTTCTCTAAAATGGCTCACTTCGTTCCGCTATCTGGCCTCCCGTCTGCTCCAGAACTGGCCACTCACTTCATTCAGCACATCTTCCGTCTTCATGGATTTCCTCTCCACATCGTGTCCGACAGGGGCGTCCAGTTCACCTCTAAGTTCTGGAGAGGACTCTGTAAAATGGTAAAAATTGAACTAGATTTTTCTTCTGCATATCATCCCCAGTCTAATGGGCAAGTGGAGAGGATCAATCAAATCCTGGCTGGATACCTGCGTCACTTCGTCAACGCTCATCATAATGACTGGGTAGAATTACTGCCCTGGGCGGAATTCTCCTACAACAATCAAGAAAGTGAATCTTCTGAAAGTCTCCCTTTCAGATTGTGTTTGGACTGCAACCCCCGGAATTCCTCTTCCTGTTCGGGGTTGTCTGATGTTCCGGCAGTCGATACCTTGTCAAAGAATTTTCTCGGGCATTTGAGAGAACCAGGTCGGCTTTGGAGAAAGCTTCTCAACGTATGAAAACGCATGCGGGACAAAGGACGTTTGGAGGCTCCCATCTTTTTCGTCCAGGAGACAAGGTAATGGCTCTCCTCCAAGTACATCCGTCTGAAGTTACCATCGAACAAATTGGGTCCCATTTCAATGTCCCTTTGAATTTTGAGACAAATCAACCCGGTCTCTTATAAACTGAAATTGCCTAATTCTCTAAGAGTACCTAACTCCTTCATGTTTCCCTCCTTAAACCAGTAGTGTTGAGTTTCCTTCTTAAGGACCCGGGTACCACCCTGATCCCGGTCTCTGAGGATGATGTTTTTGAGGTAAAACATATCTTGGCCTCTAAGCGAGTAAGAGTAGGATCTATTACCTGGTGGACTGGGGGGTTTTGGTCCAGGAAAGGGCTTTGGGGGCCAAAAAAGAACATCCAGGCCCCTTTTTTTCTTAAAAGATTTTACGCAGGGTTGAAAAGGAGGGGGATAAAGAGGGGGGGACTGTTACACCCGGGCCCAGCGCGGCCCTCACCCGTTCTGCTCACCACCTGTTCCTCGGGGTGCCCTCTCCAGCGTGCGTGGTGGGGTCTCCTTCCCACTGTTCCCCCCGTCCTGGGTTTCCCCCTCCCTTCCCGCCCTGCGCAGGCCTCCAGCTCTTAGGATGCGAGGGCCGCGCCCACCGCCTCTCTTTAAAGGGGGAACGTGCATCTTTTGAAATTGCAATTTAAACCCAAAGGGTGCCACTCAGTACTATATCGTCACCCCCATTTTGGGGGGTGCCGGGGCAACGTGTTTTATCTTGCTACATCCGGTCTGTTCCTGATCTTCTGCCTGCTCTGCAGCCTGTGCTTCCTTACACTGTTTGTCTCCTCAGATCATTGCTAACCTGTATCGGGAATCTGGACAATCTCGCATTCTGGCGCAAATGTCACCCCCGTTTCCCCATCACCACCTACCCTGGGCCGGCAAGGGCACTGACCCCTACTTTCCATCCATTCTGGACCAGGACCTTACCCTTTTCCGCAAGAACCCCCCGGACTCTGTAATACCCTTTTACCTTTTGTCCCCTGGGACAGCTGCCCCGGTCCGGGGTCTAAAGAGGTACACCTGTGCCTCCCCGGGGATTCCATTTTTC